>VZRQ01005873.1:82219-97287 GCA_013397975.1 Machaerirhynchus nigripectus
GAAAGGGGCTCAGCCTGGAGAAAAGGAGGCTCAGGGGGGACCTTGTGGCTCTGCACACCTCCCTGACAGGAGGGGGCAGCCGGGGGGGTCGGGCTCTGTCCCAGGGAACAGGGACAGGAGGAGAGGGAACGGCCTCAGGCTGGGCCAGGGGAGGCTCAGGTTGGACATCAGGAGGAATTTCTCCATGGAAAGGGTGGCCAGGCCTTGGCAGGGGCTGCCCAGGGAGGTTTGGAGGCGGTGCCCGAGGAAGGCCTGGATGTGGCACTCAGTGCTCTGGGCTGGGGACAAGGTGGGGATCAGGCACAGATCCTGGAAGTCTTCTTCCAACCTTAATGATTCTGGGATTCTGGGATTCTAACATTCTTACAGGTTCACTCAACTCCCTAATTCCTACAGAGGAATTGCCTCACTCCTGATGGCACGTGCATGTTTTACATGGGGGTTGTGAGTGACCCTGCACATCCCACGCCTGGAATTGTTACCTGTCCCTGTGAAGGGGAATTGCAGAGTGGTGGCTGTGCTGCAGAAGCAGTGTAACACCACTCGGAGCTGAGCAGTGTTCGATGACCTTTTGCCTTCAGAACTCTGCTTTTGCCCCAAAGTTACTCAATTTGAAGTCAAGTCATGATCATTCTCAGTAGCAGCAGTAACAATGACTGATACAGCTTTGTTTACACCATTTATGCTTCAACTTCATTAGCAATCTCTCATAAAGGCGTTTTCTTTCTGCCTCCTCACAGCAGCATCCACACAAGGCTGGGTTGTATTTTTCCAGAACATCTTTCCTCCTTTCTCTGTCTCTTGTCTTTCTTGCAGGGTGCTCACTGAGGGCAGTATCACAGCCAAAGGGTCCAAAAATAAATGGGAATGTGGCATGAAGTAACAGCCAAGTCCTTTTTAGGTGGCTTCATTATTCCCCCCCCTCAGACACTTGTACCTGGTATAAATAATCAACAGGCAGCAGGCGTCCAAAGCAGCTTTGTGCTGGTTGAACATCTTGAAGCAGCATCTCTTTGTTCATTAAATTATTCTGGAGGAACTTTTGGAGGAGCAGAAAGTTCCTTGATGCTTCCTGACCTGTTCCACGGGGGCCCTTTATTTATTGCAGGTTGCCAGGTTACCTCCTGCTTGGTCATTGAAGTCACTTGACATGAAGCTTTTATCTGCCACCGAAAGGTTGTTGACCAGGCCATTTATTTCAGTGAAGAGTCCTTCTGTCACCCTTAGTCATAGCTGCATAAATGCTGCGATGATAATAGCGGGAAAATTTATCTCTTAAAGTGGCAACTGTTATTTTATCCCCTCGAGCAAACTGTCAGGATTCCTAAAGGTCTTGTATTAAATTGCAAATCCAGCACCATTGTGTCTGAATTCTAATTTTAAATGCTCTTGTTAGAAAGTCTGAGCAAATGTGCATTCAATTAAGGTGAGGGTTTGGAAGTTTGCATCTAAGGAAATAAGCTTTTACAATTAGTTCAAAATTAAATCAGAACATTTCCAATCCACTTGTTCTGAAATATAGTCATAATAATTAAAATATCATTAACGTCCTTTGCACTCTAGGGGCCTTTCCTTTAATATTGGATTTTCTGTACACAGAAAGTTGAGGATTGTTTGTCTGCTAAGGAAAAAAAGCAGCTGATAACCCAAGAATCTCCCATTTTTTCATTAAAAGCTGATCAGAAACATCAGGATCCCTTAACATCAACCCCTGAAGCTATAATTTAACTGGAACAAACTCAAAATAGCTTTCAGCAATCCCTAAATTAACACTTTGTGGACTATTCCACCATAAATGCTTCTTTCATAACATACATTTCAGTCCCTTTTCTCCTTGATATGCAGAAGAACAGCAAGAATTTTAACAAGGAGTCACTTGATTTGCTCAGTCCTGAGCTTTCCAGGTTGTTCCCCAGCGTGTTGGCCAGGACTGCAGGTACCACAGAGGCACAAGAGAATCCTTCAAGCTGAGACAAAACTCAGTTCTGTAAAATCCTAAGTGCCAGGAAAAGGGTGAAGAGGGATCAGCTGCTCTCCTCCCGTGCAAAATCTTGGGGACGTCAGTTGAAGCCAGGAGATCCCAGACGTGTTCAGAAAGCTCTTTCCTACACTGCAAAGGTCTTAGATGAGGGGGAAATCCCAAAAATGTGTGTTGGGGCTGTTTATCCCTTTCTCCCTTGCTCTAACGCTCTCCCACACCCAGTCCCACTGCCAAAGGTAACTCTCAGGATGTTTTTTCCCTGGTGGGTCAGACATTGCTCCTGGTGTCTCAGTAGGGAGATGTGGGAGATGTCCACCCAGGGGACACTGTCGCAGCTCCTGAGGCTGCTCCTGTGGGAGTGTGGGGTGGCAGGGAGCCAGCAGCCTGTCCTTGCCTCTTCCCAGCAGTGCTGTGCTTCCCCAAACCCTGGTTTCGTTACGGAAAAAGCCATAAAAATGCATTACACCGAACTCAGGTAAGTTTTACAGTCGAATATTAAGCTGCAGAAACAACAGAATTAGGTGACTTATATGTGTGGCAATAAATCCTTTCCCAAGACTTTGAGTGAACTGATACATTCTGCAGCTCCTTCAGCAGCCTAAATTGGCTCTATTTGGCTCGTAAAGGCAGGATGGATCCTCATTTATACACATAACAAATGGAATAAATACACTTCTTTGAAAAATGGGAACCTGACAGTTTAATATATGGGGTTTGGGTTTTTTTTTCCCAGGATATTTTAACTTCTTCAATAAAATTTCATTAAGATGACACATCTACATCCACACATATAGACAAAAAAGATTAAATTAAGATTCCTGCTGGTTTATTTGTGCCAGTTTCAACACGGGCTGATTCTCAGAATGATAATGCCTGCACACAGTTGGTAGAATGATCTGAGCTCTCCTGCTCACTTGTTTTTGTAAGTTAAATGTCATAAAGAAGAGGTGAAATTCCAGAATAAAGCTCAGCTCTAATTAGTGCACTGATTTGAACGCCGAGTTCATTTTCTGCTAGGTTACAACTTTCTAAATGTTCCGAAGCAGATGCACCTCATGATTCCTCTGCCACTTACTCTAATGCACAGAGCACTTTACCCCTCTGAATTGGCACTTTAAATCACTCTCCTCGCTGCTCCTCATTACATGCACACACACACCACATGCTCTGGAGCTGATCCGACCAGGAAAATCAGAATCACTCCGAACTTCCCCCTGCCAAATGCCTGTTCTGCTGCTACAAAGCCCTGTTTCCACATTCTTGATTACCTGTGTCTCACAGAACAACAGCACTCAGTGCAAAACACAGGGATGTGCTCCAACAAAAATCAAAACAAGCATCAGAGCACCCAGCTTTTACTAAAATGACAAGTTTTCTTTGCATGTAATTTTCTTTGTAATGTTATGGCAGATGAAAATTAATAAAGATTTTTAGTCCCTCAATGCTTAGAGTTTGGTTTTAGTTTCGACTGGGAAAATTTTTAAAGTTATGAGCTGCAGATATAGAATTATAGAGTTATAGAATGGTTTGGGTTGGAAGGGAACTTAGAGATCATCCAGTGCCACCCCCTGCCATGGGCAGGGACAGCTTCCACTAGCCCAGGTTGCTCCAAGCCCTGTCCAGCCTGGCCTTGGACACTTCCAGGGATCCAGGGGCAGCCACAGCTTCTCTGGGCACCCTGTGCCAGGGCCTCCCCACCCTCACAGGGAACAATTCCTTCCCAATATCCAATCTAAACCTCCTTTTTTCAGAGACATGTAAACTTGTGAATTCTTAGGCTGATGTCCATTATAAACTTGCTGAATGGGGGGAAAAATGAATGTGCCTGGAGAAACTGTTTATTAAAAGTGGTCTTATGAGAGGCTCATTGCTCCTACCCTCTGCAGCTGCCACTCTCTTTTTCTCCAAAATAAAATCCCAATTGCAGCAGCTCCTGTATTTCGAATCAGCGTGGAAATTCAACATCCTGCCCATTTCCCCCGGGACTAATTAGGAAGAACATCAAAAAGTGGAGTGACTTTAATTAGCCAGTTACACAGCTTGGTGTTACCACTAGCCTGCCCTGTAAGCACCACCCTCATCACAGCCATAACGATGGGCTAAGTGGAGCTGTCCGTGCTGACCCCATGCAATAAGCACTTCCAAAGCCAGTAGGATTTCACAGGAATGCAGTGGGCCAGCGGGTGTGACTGCAGGTCCCGACAGCCTCACAGAAGTCTGAGCCCACCTGCTTCGAGACCTCAGGCGTGAATTTGTGTCTGTCTCTGTGGAGTGCTGCAAGGAACTCTCAGGGAGGCAGGTTTGAAAGACCTCAGTTGATTTAAGAACTCCTGTTATTAAATGTTTCTAGATTCAGTAAAAGGATTTCTTAAATCAATTGGGAATTGGAAGGAAGATGAAAAAGTTCCCTCTATGGAATAGAAGTTTAGGACTCTTCCAGGGATGGGGCAGCCACAACTTCTCTGGGCACCCTGTGCTAGGACCTCCCCACCTTCACAGGGGAGGATTTCTTCCTAATACCTAAAGTTGCCTTCTGGCAGTGTGAAGCCATTCCCCTTGTCCAGTTCCTGATGAGTTGTCCCTCTCCAGCTCTCCTGGAGCCCCTTCAGGCCCTGGAAGGGGCTCTGAGGTCTCCCTGGAGCCTTCCCTTCTGCAGGTGAACACCCCCAGCTCTCCCAGGCTGGCTCCAGAGCAGAGGGGCTCCAGCCCTCAGAGCATCTCTGTGGCTTTCTCTGGACCCTCTCCAGCAGCTCCAGGTCCTTCCTGTGCTGGGCCCAGGGCTGGGGCAGCTCTGCAGGTGGGGTCTCACCTGAGCAGGGCACAGGGGCAGAATCCCCATCCCTCCCCTGCTGCCCACGCTGGGGGCTCAGCCCAGGCTCAGGGGTTCTGGTCCCAGCTCACCCCTCCAGCATCTTGAAGATCCTACACCTTTGATTGTGTGTTTTCAAAGATTTTTTTTCTCTTACAAAGTTGTAGCTCCCCTCATTCCAGAAGACCTGCATTAATTTGGCACAGGAGTCTTGTCTCAAACCCCACAAACACTCATATTTGTATGTGTCGTTGTACAGCCAGCACTGAGCTGTTCCAGTCAGCTGGGGTAATTTAGATTCACCAGCAATACTCACAAATATTGCACAATGTCACAAAGGATCAAATGCAAATGCACATTTCTTCTGCAGCCACTGAGAAGCATTTAAAAAGAAATTAAACAGCAGATCTCATCTTCTCCCAAATATAAATATGCAAACTGATGCAAATTGCTTGCTCCTGACCCGGGAACACGATGGCCAATTGCCTGACCTGTGTTCACAAAACAATATTTCATTTCATTGGCTGCTCACGGGGAGCGCGTTTGAGATTTCCGTGGCATCGGGATAAAAATCAGAACGAGCATATGCTTCTCAGAGCACTTCAATCACTTCTGATTTCCCAGGCAGTGTCTGTGCCTACCAAAGCGTGAAGCCTGGAATATATTAGCAAAGTATTAATTATGGTGGAAATCCTCAAACAGATTTCAGTACTCAGCTGTCACCAAAGTGGTGGCAAGAGTCATCCTCTAGCAAAAACCATTGCGTAGCAGCAAATGGGGGAAGGCCTTTATTATTTCTCAAAGAAAGTTGCAAAAAAAAATATATATATATATAAAAATCATCTTATACATTAAACAGAAGAACACAATATAATAATAAATCTGCTGATTGGAGGAGGGTTTTATAAGGGTAACCCACTAACTAAACAGGGAATCACAGAATGATTTAGGACCTTAAAGATCATCTACTTCCAACCCTCAGTTCTATTTCTGCACCACTGCTAAAAACAAACCCAACATCATCCTCTAATCCCATTGCACACATATACAGAATATTAATCCACAAACTTATCTTTATTGTAAATAAAATCCAAACAGAGAATAAAATTATTGTTTTCTCATGTGCAATGCAGAATTCTGCTGGAGGTGCCTAAATCTGTCTGTTGCTTCCTGGTCATGCTAAGGGTCTCAAAATTGAAAAATAAATAACATAAAAAGCTGCTACCTTTTCAATATGATGGAAGTTACCATCAGTTCTTAGGTCTGTCCAGTTTAAATAATAATAACAACATCAATAACAATAATAATATAAATACTGATAGCAACAGTGATTTTAAAACACTGCAATCACTTATTAAAATATTACTTTTGTTATTATTATTATTATTGCAGTTGTTGGTATTATTATTATTACTATTATTACTATTATTATTATTACTGCTGGTCTAGTGGAAGGTGTCCCTGGCCATGGCAAGGGGTTGAACTATATTATTTATTGAAACAATATACATGGATGGTAAAGGGTTTTTCCTAAGGTGCTCCATAAATCCTGGAAGAGATTTCCCCAATAACTGGCCAAAAAGCTTTATTCCAGTACTATGAAGTGCTTTCCTTCCTTTAATACAGAGAGCTTTTAACAATCTAATTAATCTACAGATTCACCTTAACTGGATATAAACTCTGAATTATCAGTAATGGCTTATTGGGATATGATCATGCAACAGTGAGAAACACATTCCAGTGGCTGAGATGAACTTCAGGCCTTCCTTTCCAGCCAAGAGCTGTTAAAAATATTTTATTAAGCGTGTTTGAATGTTGTAACAATCTCCCACAGCCACTGTCATTATCCTCTTGATTCCCCATTGCCTTAAACCAGCAATTAGAAGCTGATGAGAAACGTCCAGGAACAATAATAGTTAAGGATCAATTAGGGATCCATGAGGCTGAGGAGATTAAATATTTATTAAAATAACAACAACCTTTCAAATAATAGTTTGAACTTCATTACTTTAATCCGTTCTGGGGCTGCTATTTTCTGCCTCACTTCCCTGTAATTGGAAACTGCACCAGTGACAGGGAATGTCTCACACCAAAGTACATAAAAACATAAAGTGTTTATGTTGCAGTGACAGTGCTGAGATTTTGTAAACAGATTGGAACAGGTTTATTTTTTATTTGCCTGCACATTTCCGAAGTGCTTTTCTGGTGTAAAGTGACAAAAATCTCCTGCTTAGCTAAATTTAACTGGAATTTCCAGCATGGATCCATAACTGTCCCTTTGCAGACAGATGGACAAATGCCCACAGGCCTGATGTTCTCTTCAGCAGCAGACCTGGAGAAGGGAAATTGGGAAGCTGGGTGTAAGGCAAGAAAGGTTTTTGCAGAAGGAGCAGAGGTTCTCTCTGGAATTCAGAGTGAAACGCGACAGTCTGTGGAATGTTTCTGTGGATGTGCCCTGTGGTAACAAAGAGTGGCAGCTCTGCTTTCTGTCCGTGCCTTGGTGACAAGCAAAAAGTGTGCAACCCGCTCTTTCTCAAACACACAACACAAAAATCTCTCTGACTCATTTAAAACGGTGATTTAAACCAAAACCTGACAGAATTTGGGGCCGACAGATACAAACGTTGGCATCTATAGAGGCAAAAGATGAAACAGTAATTCATTAGCATGGCAAAAGGGAAAGAAAGGGAGCATCTTTAAAAGAGAGCACACAGCTCCTGAAAGGAAAGTTGGACTTGATCCTCGTGGATCCCTCCCAGCTCAGCAGATTCTAGGATTTAAAATTCAATGAAAGCTTTCTTCTCTGGGGCAAAAGTGAGCACACAGGCCGTGGTGACCGGAGAAGCCGTCAGGGCACGAGGGAACACCTCACACTCTGGAGCTCCAGAGCAGCACCCAGGGACTGTGGCAGCAAGGTGTGAGGATGCCACACACCCATCCTTCCACATCTGGGCACGGCATGGTGCCCTGGATGCAGCGAGTGGCATTTTTTTTCCCCCACACATTTTTCCATATATACTTTTTTAAGTGCTTTATGTACCGGGTTTATTGTTTTATATACTGGGTTTAATATTTCCTATTGTATTTATTTTCATATATATTTATTTTACATACTGTTTCTGGTGGTTTATATACAGTTTTCTTTTATTAAAAAAAAAAACCAAGTTTAACCACTGGTTAAGCTGATCATTGAAAGAAGCACCAGTGATTTCAAATGCTTTTAACATTTGGCAAAACATTATCCTCAGGTTGTTCTAACACTCCTCTCTAAAGGTTTCTTATCAACTGCTAAGAATGGAAGCAATCCCAGAACTCCAATCACTTAGAGAAGGGCACTCAGAAAATGTGAAACCCTTAATGCCAATATAAATATGCCTAATGGACTTGGTTTAAACAAGTTTCACACTGGAAATCTTCTTCCTTTGCATGCCCAGCAATTCCATCCCTGGTCTTTAAACTGCGCTGTGTTTCTCTTGCCGGATCCCTACCTCAGGGAAAACATGCTAATCATCCTGCTCATGCTTCCTCATGTTCTGAACTCCTTTCCCTCTGTCGCTTCCATGCACGATTATAATTTGATGATAAGAGAAACAATTTAAAACTGCAATTATGAAAGCATTTCTTTGCTAATTCCCTCCTGGCTAAATGACTTCCTCTCACGCTAGGAAGTTAAACATCTGACAGCACGACTGAGCTCCAGGAGCTTCAATTTCCATTCACAAAAGCCTCTTTTTTTGCTGCCTCTCATATTCCAGTTGGAATTTATAGTGATTTGCTCCCTCTTTTACTTATGGATTCGTGGATCCCAGAGAGACTCAACCTGGAGCCAATATTTGCAACTCGTCTGGACCTCTGACTCTTTGCTTCAGCTGACATTTGGGGGTGTGTGTTTTATGAACTGGGTGGACGAGGAAATGAACCCTTTTGGGGCTGTTCCTCTGGGCACCATCTCAGATCAGCACAGTGCTACCAGAAGGATTAGGCAATAGCAGCAGATTACATTCGGTGGAATAAAGCATTACAGAGCAGCTCAGAAACCGTCCTGTCAATGCTCCAATATTGCAGTGAGACAATCAGGAGGTAGAACACGGGGTGGGATGAAAAATCATGTAATTGTTGCCTCCGTGTAGGTAAAACGATGAGCTGTGGTGCTGGGTCTGCAGTTCAAACACAGGTTAAAGGGTGCAGGGAGTTGACTGGATTACTTTTTTTCTTTCCTTTTCCTCTAAAATCATACCCACACCAGCCATAAAGGACAACAGAGAATAACAGCAGTGTTAACATAGCAGGAAATAAAAATTATCCTCATTTAGCTACCCATCTTTATTTCACAGTTGTGAGCAGATACCAGTGGATGACTTGCTACAAATACAAAATTATTGGGCTTTCTGCTAAAAATATGTAACTTTGATTTAAGGTGATTTGTTTAAAAGCCTAATGAGGTTGACATTTTAAGAAGGTTCCTGCCATTTCTGTTCCTTCTGGCTTCACTGAGATAAAATAAAATCGTAGCAGGTGACTCATAAAATGAGCTGACCTGCCAGGGCAGAACAGACCCTCTGAAATGTCCACGTGGAATGATGGGATTTTTGATCTCTGTTGGATGCGTTGGCAAGTTGTTCAGTACTGCCTGAGCTGGGCCAAGGACAGGACCCCCGGGAAGGACACGGATTCGGGGTCCTGTAAGGGGAGATGGGGTTTGGGGGGGGGAGGGAAGGGAGGGCCACTGCAGGTGGGGCAGAGAGGGCAGCAGTGGTGGGAACTGGGCTCAGCTCAGGTCCCTGCAGGCACAGGGCAGACATGGAGTCAAGAGCAGACACTGGAAAAGGATTAGGCAAAAATATGAGGAATAAGCTGGGGACAGCTTGGCTTTGCACAGCTGAGCAAGCCAGGCCGGAGAGGAGCTCCCACAACATGAGCTGAGAGGGTGGGAACAATGGGCTCAGAGGGAAAATGGGAGTGTGAGCTTAGGGAGATGGGAAAATCCCATTGCTTGTGGACGAGTTAGGAAAAAGCTTTAGCTGTGGCTGCCCCTGGATCCCTGGAAGTGTCCCAGGCCAGGTTGGACAGGGCTTGGAGCCACCTGGGCTAGTGGGAGGTGTCCCTGTCCAGGGCAGGAGGTGGCACTGAGTGGGCTTTGAGGTCCTTCCCAACCCAAATCACTCTGTGATTCTATGAAAAGTGTCCAGCCTAGAAGACACTAAGTGGCTTTTACACATCACCTCCCTAAAAAACCTGAATGCCTTGCTTCAGGAAATGGGTAATGGTGGGTGAGTATCCAGCATTTCGGAGTTGGATTGTCAAAATGTATCCTTAGATGAAGAGATAAAAATTCTTCCATAAGTCTGAAGTTTTAAGGACAGTCCTTAACAAAGACATTGCAGATGAGAACAGCCACGGAACACACAAATAAAAGAGAAACTGAGGGAGATAAATGGGAACATGTGAGCAAACATTTCTCATGCTGTAGAAGAATCTGCAGTCTGAAGGGATTTTTAAAAAATTAATATTTTGTGCCTGAAGTATTTTGCTTGAAATTTATGTTTCATTTGTTTGAAAGGCCTTTTGATTGAGACGATGGGGGTGTGTTATTAAACACGCTGTGGAAGACAAACTGCTGATGTAGAAGTGTCTCTGGACAAAGTCTGTGCAGGAGGAAACGGTGGAAGGTGGCTGAGGAAGTGCTGAGAGGGATTAAATCAAGTGGTTCTGGGAGGTTTGGGGGGAGCAGGATAAGAGCAGAGAAGTAGGAAATGCCTGCCATTTCTCTTGGAAACAGGGATGCTGTGTGTTCTGCCCTGCATTAGGCTCAATGTTGCCATGAAGAACCATCACACACAGTGTAATATCTTATGTCGCTTTCTCTTGACCTGACCCATGACTGTGAGCCTTAAAGATAATGAGATCTGAGATAAGGAGGTCTTTTGGCTCATATCTGTCTCTTCTCATCTCACAGAGTCCTGCTCAAAAGGTCAAAACACGGATAACAACCTTTGCAGGAAGACCTGAACTGTTCATTTAGGCTCCTCTTATTTCTCATCCTGCTGACAGGATTATCAATCCATAATACCCTGTGCAATAATGCCCTCCTCATATCAGCATATTCAAGTAAGAATTGTTTTTCCCCTGTCTAAAGATGCTGCATTTCGATTTAATCTGATTTCAGATCAAATTCACGTTCAGCCTATGTATGCTTTTGGATTTTCTTTTTACATGACCAGTGTCTGGGTCACCAGTCTGCCCCACAAAATCATGCTGTCAGACAGGAGAGGATGGAAAAATATGCTCAGTGAACACCTCCAGAATAATTTTTACAATTAAAAACAATCAGGGAAAAACATACCTTAAACCATCTAAATTTTAAATGTTTTTCTATCAGTACTGAGTTAAATTAATTACAGGAGTGATTTCACTTGACCAAGGTATATTGGGAAGGTTTGGTCAAGGAAACACCTCGATCCACCTGAGGAAGATGAATGCCTGGAATGCTGAGAAGAAACCAAACTGCCAAATCAAGCAGTCCTTTGCCAGCCTTTCCGAGCTGGGAGCCCCTTGGAACTGTGCCCACTCTTTGGCCCATCAGCTGGGTGGTGCCATCAGGGCCAGTTCCCAGCTGTGGAGCTGAGGGTGTTTCCACTGATTTTGTCACCGCATGGCTGAGAGGTGACAGCTGAGAAACTGCAGGGACACACTTCCTCAGCTCCTTGTGCCTCCTTCTTGCAAGTAGCCTTCTTAATCTTCTCCCTTTTTAACACCCCACTCAATAATTTCTCTCGAGAGCACAGGTGTCTGCCTTGTCCCTTAATGATGTGTCCAAATGGGGAAATCAATGGCATTAAATACTCGTGGAATGGGACGTAAATAAGCAGCTGTAAACTTACATATGGAGCTTTCAAAGGGCTTTTCAGCCAAAGATGCACCACAGGAAGTTGGATTTTTTTATACTGATGATTATTCTTCCCATACACAAAGAACTTTGGAAAATCTCATTGCCTTCCTCAGTATTTCAGTGGTGTATTTAATTGCAGTTTGCTTGCAGAGAAGAAAATCAAAGAACAAACAGGAAAAAAAGATTTACATTTAAGGAAGTTGAATTAAAATTCTGATCCTATAGAACCTTATAGAATGGTTTGGGTTGAAAGGGACCTTAAAGCCCATCCAGTGCCACCCTCTGTGCCATGGGCAGGGACACCTTCCACTAGCCCAGGTGGCTCCAAGCCCCATCCAGCCTGGCCTTGGACACTTCTAGGGATCCAGGGGCAGCCACAGCTTCTCTGGGCACCCTGTGCCAGGGCCTCCCCACCCTCACAGGGAGGAATTTCTTCCTAAAATCCCATCTAACCCAGCCCTCCTTCCGCTTAAAGCCATTCCCCCTTGTCCTGTCACTCTCACTTAATTGTATTTTGTTAGAACAGTTGAAAACGAATTTTAAAACAAAATGAGACTCAAAGATGACAAATTAATAATCCAAGTAATTGGCAATATTATCATATTTTGCCAGGTCTTGCCATCCTGCTGGGAAAAGATTCCAAGCAGAGTCACCTGGTGATGAAAGAGACCCGTCTCACATTCTATTTGTGGTTTATGTGGTCTTGCTATTTTAAACACATGCATTTAATTGCTTCAAACAGTGGGACTCCAACATTATTCTGGTGCCTACTGAACTGTTAAATTGATCAGAGCACTGAGAATTTGTATATGTTTTTAGATCAACCTCCTGGTAAATTTCCTTTGCCTTAATGCTTTCCCATTACCCTTAATTAAATCCTTTTCTTATCCATTGCCTCCCAAATTACATCACTAACCCCTCTCCTTTTCATGTTGGTAGTGCCTCCAAAATTTACAAAAATTAATGGCTCCTTAAGCTTTTAACCACTTTGGGCAAAATTCAGGGCACATAATTTCATGGGGAACAGATGGAGCTGCACCAGGAATGAGTTTGGCTGCGAGGAATTACTGAGCAAACTGAGGACTAAAGTGATCCGGCGCTCTGGTTTTGTAAATCTGATTTCTCCAGCAGTGCCGGGGAAGATAAAGCAGCAAACTCCAAATGCTGAAGATGTTGTGATGCCTGTGAGGCAGAGCCTGCCCTCAGCTTCCAGGGACAAGGATGGGAAGTCTGCCATGGACCAGGGATAGTCTCAAACCTCTGTGTGTTGGGTGGTTGAAGCATCTATTTATCTAAATATATTCGAAGCTCTTCCCCTACAGACGTTTTTACTACCTGGGATGTGTGTTGGAATTGAATTACTACTGCCTTATTTTAGTTTTATGCTTCTGTAATGGCATTAAAAGCAACGCTTACTCCACATAAACCCAGAGAAAATGATGGCAAATCAGGCCAGATTCACTTTTGGTTAATTGTGCTCTTGAAAATGTGGGAAGAATCTGAGCACGAATGAAGCAAACTGCAAAAAATTAGGCTTCCCCTAAAAAATTACATTTTCTCTCATTTTGGGTTTTTTTTTTTACTCCACAGTATTTTGGAAAAGATTGGCCTGGAAACATAAAATCAATCTGACTGAAAGCTTTACTTGGACACTGAAATACACGTATAATACAATAGTTGGGAAAGCAAAATGCCCAGGAAGCAACACGCCCAATTAATTTTTGAAACATTTCGAGCAATCAATTAAAAACCTTTTAAGGCAACACCTTCAGATGCAGCAGAGCGCTTCAGACATCAAAATTGCCTGTAGATGGATTTTTCTGAAGGGGGAACCTGGAAACGTTCTTGCTGAACTACAAACAAATTGCTTGAGGTTCTGGTAATCCAGAACGACACTCGGGATAGGAGGGAGTGCGTGACACGGTCCAGGAGAAGGGCAGGAAGTGTGACAGCTGGATTGGGGGGCAGTTGGGCACAATCCCCTCCAGAAGGCTGTCAGGAAAACCAACTTCCCTGTTGGAATTAAACTACATTAAACACATTGTGGAAGAGTTGTCTCCATTGGTTCTTAATTATAATGAAGTGGTTTGAGGGTCCAAAATGCTGTTGTTTTACAAAAGTCTGTGCTTTCCACTTTGGAATTTGCTGTTACTTGAAAAATTAATCCTTGGGAGGATTCCAGCTTCGCCGTGTCACACACAAAAAACCCATCATTGAAACAAATGGCTTGCTGGGATTGATTTATAGATACTATATAATATAACATAATGACACGTAACAAAATTTCATTACACAGCGAGGTTAATTTGAATTATGATTTGTTCTCCCTGCCAGGCAAAGGGAGATGCTGGTGTTCAGTAACTGCTGCAGTGTTTTACCCCAGATTTCAACGGACTGCAGCATCCTGAAAAAGCAGCAATTTGCTCTCCCGAAGAGAGAAAGCCTAAGTGATCTCCAAGGTTTTATGGGCATGGGTTGTTTAAAGGTAATTGCTGCAGTATAAGCTGGGAATCTGCTACTTCAGAGCAGTTAAAGAAGCAGCAATGCAGAGAGGGAACTGAATTGGAGGTATGCCCCATCTGGGAAGTGTCCCAGTCCAGGACAGGGCTTGGAGCACCTTGGGCTAGTGGAAGGTGTCCCTGCCCTTGGCAGGGGGTGGCACTGGATGGGCTTTAAGGCCCCTTCCAACCCAACTATTCCAGGCTGGTGATTCCAAGAACAGCGGAGTGGAACAGGGATCGTGTTTGGTATTTGGGGACTCATTTCACTGTGGGAAAAGAAAGTGGTTGCAAGACAAGAGCCCCAGTGCAGGTGGGCCAAATCCCACGGGAGACCCAGGTGGCTTCCTGTGCACAAGAGCCTGTGTCCCCCCAAGGACAAGAGTACTCTGCTGTCCTGTTGGGAGTCAGATCATGGAATCACGGAATACCAGGCTGGAAGGAATGTCAAGGGTCATCTGGTCCAGCTGCTCTTGGTCTGGACAGGATGGCCCAGCACCCTGGCCAGACAAAACTTAGAAGTGCCCAGTGTTGGGGAATCTGCAGCTTCCATGGATTATTCCAATGGCTGGATATTTTCACTGTGAAACATTTCCCTGTGCTATCCAGTCAGGGATATCTGAATCCCCAGAAGTAACTTGTACCCATTTCCCCTCCTATTTTCTGTGTGGCTTCTTGTGAAGAGAGAGGCATTTTTATACTCAGATCGAATTATTTGACAGCTTTTTCATTCCCACAATACCCAAGACTTAGTGGATTCCGGGGTAAAGTATTCAATGAAAATACACAGCCACGAGCAATTGGGGGGGATCTGATTCCTAAAAAAAATAGATTTGGGTAGGTCATAGAACAAAGCATGAAATCTGATTTGGAGAAGTAATTAAATAGGCC
>VZRQ01005874.1:0-39885 GCA_013397975.1 Machaerirhynchus nigripectus
TGGCCCGGGGAGGCCCCGCCGGCCTTCCAGGTACCGGGGCGGGGGGACCGCGGGGCGGGGAGGGGAGCAGGGACACCTCCCACTGCAGGCCCGTGCGACCGCGCCTCGGACACCGCCAGCCGTGGGGCAGCCGCAGCTTCTCCGGGCAGCCTATGCCAGGGCCTCCCCAGCCTCACAGGGAAGGATTTCTCCCTAATATCTGATTTAAACCTGGTCTCTTTTAGTTTGAATCTGTTTCCCCTTGTCCTCTCACTCCAGGATGCCTAGGAATTTGCTTCAGTGGTATTAGAAAGTCTTTACAAACCGGATTAAAAAAGCTTCCAGTAATCTTGGGGAAAAAAATAAAGATGTGATTCCTGCAGACCCAAATATCCCGGGATTGCGTGGTGTGCTCATATTTTACCGAAATGGGAAAGGCTGTGGTCGTTGAGGAACATTAAACTTAGTTTTGAGTGAAGCCGAGTGACTGAGAAGCTGATGTTTATAAAAAAAGAAACTTGCAAATGCAGTGTCATCTTTCACAACACCCAGAACTTGCCAGGTACAGGCTGCTGTGAAATGTCATATTTAGTGATAGCACATCCTCCAGGCTTCTAAATAAAGCTTTGAATGCTGAGAAGGGAGTGAAAATATACCCGTGGCTGTCTTTATGTCTTGGTTTTCAAATGTAGCAGTTTCTATCAGGTTTTGTTTTGTAATAGTCCGTGGTTCTATAACCATTCACCTGCTGGGGGCATCAGTGTAATTTTGAGAACCTGATTTCTAGCGGAGCTAGGAGGAAGTTTGAATGCAGCTTGAATCTTCGTTTTTAACATAAACGTGGATTTGAAATTCTGTGGCTTGGAATAGCTATAGATTAACCTTAGAAATAACTTATTGAGCATTTGGAAGTGTGGGGAGATTACTTAAACAATACCTTGGTAATTCTGCAAATAAATACATGCATAAATAAATATCTTTGGTATCTCTATAAATGCAAGTCATACATAGTAGAGTAGATCTAATTAGCTGACTTCTTTCTGCTAAGCATTTTTTGTGGCTAGGGAGCTATTTTGTGAAATTCAGGCACTAACAAGACTATCAGTTGTTTTTTGGTCTGTATGGAATATCTGATTTGCATTCTTTTAAACACTTCAGACAAGTTCGATTTGGAAGTTTACAGGAAAATGAAGCATTCATGATTTGAGTTCTGGGATCAGTCATTGCCAGACACAAACTTTTTAAAACTTCTGGTTTTGAGCACTGACGATGCCAAGGCTTTGACTCCCGTCTCTCTGCAGTACAGCCCCGACAGCGTGGCCGGAGCAGACGGAGAGATCGACCCCACTGAAGTCACCTTCCCGGGCTGTTCCTGCCGCAGCAGCTCCTGCGCGGTTCCCGAGTGCCCCTGCCTGTGCCGCGGGGAGAACTACAGCAGCAGCCTGTGCCTCAGGCTGGCAGAGCAGCAGGAGCAGCACTTCTCCAGGCCTGTGTTTGAGTGCAACAGCCTGTGCCAGTGTGGGGACGGGTGCCAGAACAGGCTGGTGCAGCGGGGGCTGCAGCTGCGGCTGCAGGTGTTCCGCACGGAGAGGAAGGGCTGGGGAGTGCGCGCGCTGGAGCCCGTCCCCAGGGGCAGCTTCGTGTGTGAGTACGCCGGGGAGGTTCTGGGCTCTGCTGAGGCTCACAGGAGAATCCAGGCCCAGACAGCACAGGACCCAAACTACATCATAGCAGTGAGGGAGCACCTGCACGACGGGCGGGTCATGGAGACCTTTGTGGATCCCACCCACATCGGGAACGTGGGCAGGTTCCTGAACCACTCCTGTGAACCCAATCTGTTTATGGTGCCGGTGAGAGTTGACTCCATGGTGCCCAAGCTGGCACTTTTTGCAGCCACTGACATTTCTGCTGGAGAGGAACTTTCATATGATTACTCTGGAAGATTCCATAACTCACCAGCAACTAGCAGAGAACACAAACCCCTGGAGGAAGAGAACAGGCTGAGAAAACCTTGCTACTGTGGTTCCCGCACCTGTGCTTCCTTCTTACCTTGGGACAGCTCCCTCTTTTCCACACCAGCGAGTTCTCCATAGCCTTAAACACACCTAAAAAATACTATTTCCTTTAGTAGTTAAATAAAACTCTTTGTGGGTTTGAGAGAAGCAGCAAAGAGAGAAGGTTTCGAGAATTAATTTTACGCAAAAACCTTTCCAAGGACTTCTCAAGGTGGATAATACAAGGGATTACTGGAACTTCAGGATGTTTCAAAATCAGTGACTAAGCCAGGCCTGGTGTTTTTGCCTGGTTTTCCCCTGACAGCTTGCTGTATGTTAAAGCAGCTCTCAGTTTGTACCTTTCAGAAAGAATTTGTACCTTTAGCACTTGAACATGGACAGGGCATGTGATAACAGCAAGAAAAGTCACTGACAATGGCACAAGAAAATGACACCACCAATCATGACATTTCAAGAAAGGCATTGCGTTTCTTAAAATCCATTAAATTATTGTTTTTAAATTACTTGCTGTAATTTTTTTTTTGTTCCACAAATCATAGTAACTACTTACTATTGATTTAAATGGAAGGAGTCGCTTTAATAGTTTGTGTGTCCCATGCAGCTGCATGCCCAGAGCAGCCTGTGACTGACCAGCTGTTTCACTCCCATTTAGCTTTGTGGAAGTGGTGCAGGACTGCAGTCTCTGAGGAGCACAACATCCCATCTTTTTTAATCACCTCAGCCTCAAAGCTGCTCTGATCAGATCTCTGCAATCTGTTACTTGCCCAGCTCTGTCAGTACATGCTCAGGAAGCAAATCCAGCCCCTGCAGCATGAAGCAGGATGATGCTGACAGTTGACTGAAAGTAGAAATACAGAAGTACATCTGAACAACCACAGATTTGTGTTTTTGTGCTGAACAGCTGACAGATGCACGAGGGTTCTTTCAGCTGCTAACTGATCCATGTTCTCACTGCTCCAGGGCCAGGCAGCATTAAGCAAGGCCTGGCCTTTCCCAGCACAGGGAGAAGGTCCTTGCATTGTCTTTGCATCGTCCTTGTCCAGCTCTTAACAGCAGTGCAGGGCTTTTCTGAGCACCTCCTTCCACCAGGGATGCTCTGCCAGACGGGCACATTCTGTAACTGCACGTTCCTTCACTTCCTTTCTGCAAAGATCAAATTAAGGCAGCTTCACACAGACTGGTTTTGATACTTAAGGTGGATAAACTGCAATTCAGCTTTTTATTCATGTCACGCTGTGGCATCAGCAGCACAAACCCTCAGTTATTTGCTCTGGACAGTTTGATCTTTACCTGTTTCCATACCCTTTGACATAACACACACGAAAGGGAGTACATCTCGTGGGGATCAGCTGTTCCACAGGCTATCAGTGACTTCATTTTTAAATTAAAGACAACTTGGATTTGGACCTGAAAGATTGGTGCCACTGAAGGACTGAGCTGTCACTCCCAGCTCAGTGTGCTCTTTCACAAGGAATCCAGGCAAACAGCTAAAAACTGGGAGCTCTATGTAATCCTGTTTACTCTCAAAGAGCTGAAATGATTATCAGTATTTCAATATTCATTGGGAGATTTACTTTCCTATTGAAATATGATGAGATTGACTCAAGGATGCAGCTCTGAGCCAACCGAAGGTCCCCTGCTCTGGGGAGGGGCTTTGGAACAAGATGAGCTTTAAGGTCCCTTCCAACCCAAACCTCTGTGTGATTAACCTGATACTGACCAGAGATAAAGGACATTTTGCTATTTGCTAAACAAAATCCTGCTTGGTATTTACCTTTGCTTCCTTGATAAGATGCAGTGTTAGCTTCTCCCATTTAAGTGCCTTCCTGCTGCTGTTGGGGTTTACACACAGCTGTGGGTTCATATTAAGATAAACATTACCACGGGGTTTCTCTTAGGGTTAATCATTAAGTGTCATTTCTGTCAGTGCAGAAACCTTCCAAAGGATTTCAGCTGCTTGTCAGAAGTAGTTCACAGGCTGAGTGACCATTACCTTTACTCCTTGCCTAAGGGTTCCTGCTGCTACAGGAGAGAAGCTCCCTGGATCCCGTACCTCGGAATGCACAGGATTCCAGAGCACAGCCTGGACTGCAAGGTCTCTTGTGTAGAGTCTTCTCTGGTTTTCTCCCTGAAAAGGCATCATGCCAGCCACTTTCAGACCACAGGGCTGGGAGCAGATGATCCAATCCACTTCCTCTTTCCCTCCTGAGAAAAGTTTCAAGATTAGTTTTACAGCATCTGCACTCTCATTTTCAGGGTGACAGCACGGTTTGTTACCTTCCTGTTATGAATATGCACTTGGCATGATTTTGAGTAGTTAAGGAAGTGTAGATTAAAAAAAAACCCAACCACCTTTAGCAGTATCTAGTCCTTGATCACAGCCTTACAGCAGGAGCACAGCTGAGCCCTCTGTCCCTGCAATTCTATCCTTCAGCCCATGGCAGTGCTGCAGCTCCTGGCAAGTGACCTGATCCCAGTTATCTGCTTTGAGCAAACCTCCTAGCACAGAACAGGATCACAGCATTGGACTGCTCAAAACAGCCACGCTGAAGGCCTTGCAAAAACAAAGTAATAGAGTTCTAAACCATCCTGACAGTTGTTAATGGCCTTTTTCCATACAGGACGTGCACTATATTCCACCATGCCTTGGCACTGCAGCTGCCTGGGGGAGTGGACCAAAATCCTACTAAAAAAATTCCCTGTCAAGAAACTAGGAAGAAAGTATGTTGTATGTTGTTGTTGTTGTATGTGCAGAAGTCAAGTTTGCTTTTCCCTTCGGGCTCCTTGCAGCTTCAGGTCCCCAGTCTGCCCGTGAGCTCAGTGTGCTCTTCCACAATGAATCCAGTCAAACAGCTCAAAACTCTGAGCTTCCTCTCAGCTTCCCTTCTCCTTTCTGTTCTGAGTGCAGTAGTGATTATCAGTATCTCAATATTGTGCCACGTCACGCTGTGTCCTGGAGTAGATTTTTCTGCTTGCTGGACTTACCTGGGCCCCACTGGAGGCTGGTGTTTGGTGGAGGGCTGCCCAGGCTTCTCCTGTGTCATCTTTTCAACATGAAACCAGTGCAGAAGGAGCTGGCAAGTGATGGATTTGCATTAAAGCCAAACCCAGTTTTCTAGAGCAAAGACAATGCTGGCAAGGACCAGCATCAGTGCCAGGGCTTTTGTTAATCCACTGTTACATTCAGATCCCAAAATGAGGTGGCTCTCAATTACTCCCATTTCCCTTCTTACTTGCTAAAATGCCTCTCCTTTTCAGTGAGGAATTTTATTTTCAACAAAACAGTTCAGAAATTTACCCTATTAGGCCTTAGGGCTCACAGTTCCATCTGCCATCACTTCCATGACTTTTATTCAAGTGGAATCATTCATTAGCTTCACAGTTTCTAATGAGTTTCGCATTTTCCAAGTCCCTAAAATAAGCCTACACCGTGTCCAAGAAATTCAAAGGAAGTTGTGTTTTACCTTCAATAAAATTCTTTGGCATAAACAAATGCTTGATATTTTATTCAAATATGTACAAGTTTTATAATCATCATCACCCTGAGGATATCACCCTTGGTTGCAGAAGGCACTTCCTAAAGAGCAGCAAATGCCTCCCCAGAAGCAGCCCATTTGTGGACATGATTTTTACTGCAAGTGGAATGTGACGGAAGGGCTGTGCGAGCTGCCCGTGGGGAGGGCTATCTTCTCCCATCCCCCATTCTTGACTCCTTCATTCTCTCTTAAAGCTGCCTAGAATTTCCTAACTGCCTCAGATTTCTTTTAAAGCTGTCTACAAGTTTATAAAGTCTATGCTTATTGCATTTGAGTGTAGAAACTCTACATAAATAAAACTAATTAATAAAGATCCCATCTAAAGGAACTGTTGTAGTTGACAAGGTGGTGATCAGTCAAGGGTTGGACTCAATAATCCTGGAGGTCTTTTCCAGCCTAAGTAATTCTGGGATTAAGTAATCTTTGAAAACACGATTGGCGTGTTTCTGCTCAGTTTTGTTCCAGTTGAATCCAAAACACTGTGATGAGGATTTAAGCCCAGGCCAGGTTCCTCATGAACACGAAGTTTCTCCAAGCGATGTTGAGTAGTGCTGGTTTTTCTTCCCTCAGCAGGAACTTGAAGCAAGGTTTTTCCATTCTGTGCCATCAGCAAGGGACGCTGCTCTGATTTCTTCTCCCTGAGCTGGGATCCAGCCCCTCCTGTGCCGAGGCACACGCCGTGCTCAGCGTGGCCCCGGGCCGGTGTCGGCGGCGCAGCGGAAGCCCAGGTTGGACGCGGAGCTGTCGGGGGTGTTCTGGCTCCGAGCTGCACAGCGGTACCTGTAGCAGTAGGACTGCACAGCAACAGAGCAAGGGAACTTCTTAGCACAGCTGGGGTTCCTCAGGCAACAGCTTGTTAGATTAATAGATTAATTAGTTAGATTAGTACAGCAAAACGTTGCCATCAGTGTGGGACAGATCAATGAACTGATACGGATGGAAATCACTGCGTTAGAAATGAGGGAATCCTACACAGACACCAGCTGGCAAAAACTAGACTGAGTGGCAAAGTGTCTGATAGTGTCAGCCAATCATCTCTCCTGCTCTGGGAAAAAGCTAAAACCACCATCCAGCTTCCCCTCAGAGGCTGAGCTGTGTATCCGTGTGCTAATCCCCCACTGGAATGGACAGGTACTGGCACCTGCCTGGAAACATCTCCCTGAATGAGATCCCAGACGTCTGGGATGGGATGTGAAAAGGTGCAATTTCAGCCTCTGTCAGCTCTGAGAGGGAGAAGAGCACCAGCACAGAAAGATCAGTCTGAGCAGCCATCAGGCACCTCATAAAGAGCCCTTGTGCTAACAGCATTCACTGGGTTTCTGCCTTGATACACAGCCTAGTTTTATCACCTACAAAAAAAGACTAGGGCAGACTAGAATCTTCACAAACCCTCAAAATGGGTCATGCTATTCATCACTGAAGAGCCTATTCCAGTGTTAATTTAATCAAAACTGCTAATTAACATCTGACATTGATTTCACCTGAGAAGGAAATCAGTGTAGAAAATGGGATCTCACTGTAGAAAATTTAATCTAATTATGAGAGTGATTTGCCAGCCACAGGCTTTGCAAGGGAAGAAGACCAGGACAGCTTTAATGAAACAGGAGATCTACAATGAGGGGTTTTAAGCACTGCATGAGCAGAGTTTAAAACATGATTTTGTGTCATGAACAGCCATCACTCTGTGGTGACACCCTGGCTGTTCTGAAGGATTTTCAGGTATGCCACCAACTCAGCTGAAACATTTCTTCTCCCAGCCAGCTCTGCAAACACCTGATATCATAGAACCATGGAATTATGAAAGGATTTGGGATTGAAGAGCCCTTAAAGATTATCCAGTGCCAACCCCCTGCCCTGGGCAGGAACACCTTTCACTAGACCAGGTAACTCAAGAGCTCCATATCCTTTCTGGATCAAAAGCCATCCTAAAACTTAAAAACCGAAGTCACATCCTTACTTTGTACTCTGACAAGTATCACTCGAGCTCGGTCATGAAAACAGCATTAGAAGCCTTCATCAGTGTGAAGTTCTGCATCTAAAACCCACACTGAGTAAAAAAACTGACTTGTTTCAATTCCAAGCTAAGCAAAAAGAGGTCCTTAGGAACATCAGGTGTTGCTTCATACAAATTCCATGAAACCCCTTGACAAGCATCCAGGCTGCCAGGAAACTCTGTCAGAGGATCATTTCATGGTGAAGTGCTTTCAGAGGGAAGAGGAACACGAAAACACCACGTTACCTTATGGCACATGTAGGATCCACCCTTCTTCACTCTGTCCGTGCCCGAGGACGGCCCTTTCTGAGGAGGGGAGGACACTGGTCAGTACTCAGGGAATAACTGCTAGTTACAGGGAAGAAGGAGATGGACAATCATAAATATTCCAGTGGTGTACCAAATGTCAGTGGTGTCTGAACCAGACAGTTTGAAATAATTCTGCCATACAGGACTTGCAGGTGACAGTAACTGTGCTCCCTCCCCACTGCTGCAAACATTTAACATTCCAGTTGCTGCCCACTGCCCACCAGTGCCTTGTTTCTGATAATATCTGATAACAGGGAGGTTCCTAGAGAGGATTTTACCAAGAAGAAAATGAGCTCCAGCTTTCCTCAGTGACCACCCTGTGACCCGTCTGGTCACACCTGGCATGGATCCCACTCTCCTAGCCCGTCTCAAGGGGTACACTTGTCTCCCACCCAGGTCTGCATTACCAGGGGGGATGTTCTAAAAGAATCCATCCCAGAGGAGCATTTGTAACTGAACATAAATCCCAGGGACTGTCAGAAAACCCTGGGAGCTGACACTGGTACTCCAGAAGCTCCTGCCTGCACCCCCCGAGTTTGACTGCTCTGTATGAAAAGTTCACCACACAAGCTGCAGCAGCTTCCTGTTTAGTGCCAAAATTCGTAAGTGTGAAAAAGAATTTGGCCTGCCACGGCATTTAGTGGCACACAAATGCTCAAGGAAAGCCACACCCTGAGGCAGCATCCGCTCGGTTCCGAGCCTGGGTGCTCCTCCACAGCACAGCCTTGCTCCCACCCCGAGGCCTCTGGAAATTGTCCTCACAACACCTGGATGCAGTCCCTGCTCTGAGATAAGCCACTAACCAGCACAGTCATCACCCGGCCTGTTAATCTCATTTTAAGGAAAGCCAGGAGAAAACTGACCTAAAAAAAGTTCCACGGGAAAAAGGCAAAGCAGAACAATGGGGCTGTGGAGCAGGATTTCCCCTAAATGCTGCAGTGCACACACTGAGCACCAGTCTGTGCTACTGGCTCCACACTTTTATGAACAAAGAGGAACATGGTTAGTTAGGGTTAGAGAGCCCTGAATCTATCAGGTGTCAGCAATCACAAAGGGATGACCTGTACTGAGCAGCACGTGAACCAAAGGCTCAGAAGTGCATTTTTTAATTAATTATAAATATCTTCCACCAGGCAAAAACTGAGCATCAAAGGTTATCTGGTAACCTAAAAAACCAACTTAAACTGACACCCACAGCCTCTGAAGGAGGATTGCAGCACTGAAACACTTCACCACCTGCAAAAGTCTGCTGTAGTGTCCTCTATTAATCTATTCCATTGCAAAACATCATCCTCTTATTTAAAATCACTGAAGGTAAAGGGTTTATCATAAAACAACAGGCAAAGATGTCTGAAAATCAGAAAACCAATAGCCATCACCAGCATGTGCAGTGTTAATATTTGCTTGTGCACATATCTCACTTATAGATGAAGGAAACTGCCTTGGCTGTGCTTCCCCTCACTAAAGCTAATCACAGCCCAGCAATTAAGGTCACGTTTGATTAAAACAAGCAAATCTCTGTTCTATCAAACACCACTGTTTTATGGCCTGACCTGGAGAAGTGCACCAGCTGGTACTGAGGGGAAGGACACTGGCTGCCTGGTGCAAAGGGCCAGAGCTGTCCAGACTTTGATCCCAGATTTAAACCCCAGAATTTACTGTATATTAGCAAGGTTATTCTGTACTGTAATACTGCAACAGCCATATTCCAGTCTGATTACATAATTACAAGTGCTTGTGCATTCCATTACCAAAGCTCATAAAAGTAGGATTGTTCTTTTACAAGTTACTAAAAAAAACACAGAAGCTTTTTTTGTTAATGAAAATAAAGTTGTATTTCTTTCAGTACACCAAACAAATGCTTTCTGATGGTGCACGGTGATTTTCAGTGCACAGCCAGCCCCATGGTTCCTCTGTCTGGAGAGAAATCACTTTTCAAACAGAGAACTGCAGCTCATACAAAAAAATCAGAGCCAGAAGTCACCACAAAATAACCCATAAAGGAACTGTGGTTTGATTGACCTCACACACACGCTTGGCTCTCTGCTAAAGGATCAGTTACATTTTTAGGGAGGAAATTGTTCCCTGTGAGGGTGGGGAGGCCCTGGCGCGGGGTGCCCAGAGCAGCTGTGGCTGCCCCTGGATCCCTGGCAGTGCCCAAGGCCAGGCTGGACGGGGCTTGGAGCAGCCTGGGACAGTGGGAGGTGTCCCTGCCATGGCAGGGGTGGCACTGGATGGGCTTTAGGGTCCTTCCAACCCAAACCATTCTGGGATTCTGTGATTGCAGTGAGGTACCTTCATTAAAACTATTTAAGTGAGACATGTTGGTGATGATGATGCCAGGGCAGCAGCACTTCCCTGCTGGATTAAGGTGATGGTGGGGAACAAGTGTCCTGTGAAATTTTGCTCTCTCTTAAGCTCCATGAGTTTGCTGAGGTTTTAAACCCAGACACTTCAGAAAGTATTAAAAACTAGGTGCTAACAATGAGGCTTTTTCAGATGCAAACTGACTGTCACAGTCCAGTGTCTGAGGCAGAGCACTTCAAAGTGAATTCCAAAGGGTTTTTCTGATTAAATGGGTAAGGAAACTGAATCTCCTCATGTGAAAAGGTGTCCCAAAATAGCCAGGCTGCAGTTATCTTCTGAGACATTAGAACTGATTAGCAGCAGATCTATCAGAGCCCAGCTCTTCAGTCTCTGCAGAGCACAAGGCAGTGTAACCTAAATATAGGATGTGTTCTCTGAGCTGAAAAGACTCTGAATTCTTCCAGAGGGTCAGAGCTCAGGCAAAGTTTTTAACATATTTAGTTTAACACCCAAGATCTTCAAAGCAGCTTTCTAGTATTGGAGAGATTTGGGGTATGCTGGGGATTGGTTACAAGGAACGTATGGAATTCTGCACACACATTGGTGGGGGGGTTTATAATTGACAGTCTTGCCTTCACAAATAATTACCAAGAGTAAAAATAAACCTGAAAGTGCTTTGGAAGTTGTAAGCAAATAAAAAACACTGGTGTTTTGGTGGGGTTTTGAGTGACAAAATGTATGTGGCCTCACTTGTCATGTTTTGTGTGAGGTCATGAGATTTACTCATCCTGCATAAGAGAGAAGCAGATCTAACACTGGAGCTGGAATCTGCTGGGACAGAGCATCAGTGCCCCCACACAATCTCACCCTGCAGGACCTCTCTCTGCCTGCCACAACCCAAAATAAAGATTCACCTCTCAGAGCCTGGTGACTTCTCCTAAACCTCAGCTCTGTCACACGGTCAGTTTAAGATGAGCTACCAGAAGCCAGTAGATAATTCATGATGGTTTGTTCTCTGCCTGGTAGGGATAAAATAAGTACAGCTTGTAGCAACATAAATGAACTACAAACCGTCCTTTTTTTAAGAAGTCATTCCATAAATCCTTGATTTCTGTAATAGGAGGCCAGTTTGGAAGGATTCAATGGCTAACCAGGTGTGGACAACCAAGCAAACAACACAAAACTTGCAGCAGAGCTCTGTAATTGCAGAGTTGTGGAGTGATACTCCCATTCCCCACAACACAGCCCACCCCAGGAGCAAAGAACAGGAGGTTTTCAAGCAGCAGCGAGACCCAAGTCACAGGAGGGGATTCTGCACTCGACAGGATGCCAACCACACACTTACAGGGTTGTGAGCTTCCTGTGGGGAGTGGTGCACAGCCCACCAGTCAGATGTCCAATCCCAGGCGTTGCCCACCATGTTGTGCAGGCCGTAGCCATTGGGGGGAAAGGCAGTGACCTGCACACGACAGGGAACACAGGAACACAGCTCTGTAAGCACTCAGAACAGGGTTTTAAGCCCGACCCCAGTCTGCTGAAGGTGCACTTTGAGGAGCCTCACAAGCAGACACCAGGTCAGCAGTGCAGACCTGGAACACTTTCACACACTGCATTTGAATCAAGCAGGATGGAAAGCAGTGACCACCTCTGTGTCCTCAGCACCCTGTTCCAGTGTGACACAGCATCTCCTGGCTGGCTGGGGAGACTGACCCTCTCCAGAGAGGCACTGTCTGACCAGCAGCCACACCTGGCATGGCCTTCATGCCCTGACCCCACTCACAGCTCCCAGATTCCCCTCCCACCAAGGAAAAGCCAAGGTGGCTGCCAACTCCCGCCTGTGCAGGCTCCTCTTCTGATGGAACTTTTGGACTGACTTAACTACCATTAAATAATTCATTCCCATTCTTGATTGCCTTTAAAATTCCACTCTGTTTGTTAGACTAGACAGGCTTAACCTTTCCCCAAAAGGCAAGTTTAATTTCTTTTAAACTATTGTGTGATTTTGGAGTTCACAAAACTGTGAGGCCAGAAGTGCAGGCAGAAAGTATTTCAGCTTCTGACTAGAAACTGACTGGAAAGGGGGAAAAGAGGTCAGTTTGAGAGGAACTAGAAGTTAAAATGAAAGTAATCTTTACTTTCCAATTAGCTTGTAAAAGTGTCCCTTGATAATGTTCAAGCCTGCAGTGAAATTTAATGTAGCTTAAAATCTAAAATGGAAGAGCACAGGGATGGAAAACAGCCATGGCTCATCCTGCTGAAGGCAGACCATAATTTTAGGAAGATTAAGATCATTTTCACATGAATATCTCTGAGACACACTTACAGGTGCAGTCCCCTTGTACCCATCCTCTGCTGTGTTACTGGTGGGGAATTCTCCCTGCCAGATATTGGCATAGTGTTGACCTTTGGGCTGCAGTTTGTTGCCCCATGGGAAAAGCCTGGGAAAAGACAAACAGAACCACTGCCAAACACTTCTAATTAAAGTCAGTTATAGAGAATCCCAGAAGGGTTTGGGTTGGGAGGGACCTTAAATCTCACCCAGAGCCCCCCCTGCCACAGGCAGGGACACCTCCCACTGTCCCAGGCTGCTCCAAGCCCCGTCCAGCCTGGCCTTGGGCACTGCCAGGGATCCAGGGGCAGCCACAGCTTCTCTGGGCACCCTGTGCCAGGGCCTCTCCACCCTTGCAATAAATACTTCTTTCCTAATATTCAATCTAAACCTTCCCCTCCTTAAGTTTAAAGCTATTCCCCCTTGTCCTGTCCCTCATCCCTTGTCCCCAGTCCCTCTCCAGCTCTCCTGGAGCCCCTTCAGGCCCTGGCAGGGGCTCTGAGCTCTCCCTGGAGCCTTCTCCTCTCCGGGTGAGCACTCCCAGCTCTCCCAGCCTGGCTGCAGAGCCCACTGAGGGTCATAAACCCCTCACAACTCCTCCTTACCTGGCAAAGCCCAGGTTCAGACCCTGCTCAGGGACACCCCTGGGACAGGTACCTGTTTTCAAGGCCCCCTCGACAGCTGTACTCCCACTCAGCCTCCGTCGGTAAGCGCTTCCCTGCCCACGAGCAGAAGGCCACAGCATCATTCCAGGAAACGTGAAGGACTGGATGGTCCATTCTGGGAAACAAAACAAACAGGAGAAGCTCCTCAGGGCACCAGGCAGGCCCAGGGCTGCACAGCACAGTGTGACACCCAGGGGCACACAGGACTGACACGGTCACAGCTCAGTTACAGCTGGACCAGGCACTTCCACAGAAGAGAAGCTACTTAAGGAAAGGCAGCAAGGATGGAATGCTTGAAGGGAAATGCTGGAAGGGAAATGCAGCCAGCAGAGGGAAACAGGAAGAGAAAATAATTAACTTCTGTTTGTTTCGTCTTGCTCCCACCTCCAGCTCTTCAGTTAAAGGTATTTCTGGTTTAGTTAAAGGTATTTCTGGCTTAGTTAAAGGTATTTCTGGTTTGTGCTTTCTCAAGTGCAGCACCAAGGAGGCAGCAGAGAACTGTCCCACCCTGCCCTCTGTGGGAACCTGGGTGCTCGCAGACCCAAAGGAAGGCACCAAAGGCCTGCAGCATCACCCCTGTCCAACCAGCCTGGCAAGGGGCATCTCAGCCAGAAGCCAGGATTCTCACCAGGAAAATGCAAACTGCAATGTAATGGTGAGTGTTCTTCACTCCCCTGTGGCTCTTCTCCTGCTCTGGGTCCTTTCCTTGCTGTCAGCTGGGGGGTTTTGAGGGAGAACTGGCATGAGGAAGAGTCTTAGCAACATCAGCCTTTGCAGCACCCAGCCCAGGAAACTGAACTGCAGAAATTTAGCCAGGAAGTGATTTTCCTTGGGTGCTTCAAGCAGCCAGCAGTTTACACAAGAGCTCCCATCTTTAATGGGTTTTGGTTCCAGGACTGACATTAAAATCACTGGGGTTTTTTTCCTGAAAAAGACAGAATAAATGCCCAAGCATTCTTGCAGAAGGATCCTCCCCATCCAAGCCCCCAGTAGACCAAGATGCTTCCAGAGCTGAGGGTACTGGTCCAGGAGAGAGAGGAACTTCCTATAAATTCCTCTTTCCTGCCCCATTGAAGCCAACATACCCCTGTTAATCCATGAGGCCACTTCCACGTGGCAGGTTCCAGCAGCTGTGCCAGGCCAGGTCTGCACCACCCTTGCACAAGCCCAGAATTTCATGGCAGGTTTCCAGCTCCTGTCTGCTGGCTCTGACCTCAATTCCTGCCTCCCCCTAACAACGCCTCCAGCTATTATCTCTATTTTTGCCTCAGATAATTCTTTCCTTGCCCTTGGAGAGCAGACAACTCGTTACTGAGCACTTCAGCCATCAGATGATGGTGCACTAACAAAGTCCTGTCCTTAGAGGACTCAAAAACCTACTAGATCTAGGCTAGAGAGTCTGATTTGATTTCAAAATGCTGTTAGAAACTTTCACTGGTTGATGAAGTGCCAGCTTCATTGGCACCTGCCTGGTGAGAGGGGCAGTTGCCATCTAAGAGGTCCCAAATGAAGACAGTAATTTGATTTTCTAGGCCTAAAATTCATCCCAGTTCAGAATGGAAAGCAATTGCATGAAGACAAAGATCAGCAAGTTTCAGGGTTCAGGCAGGCAGAGTGTGGCACTAACTGTAAGAAAAAGCAAAGTTTTCCAAAGCATTTAGAGGTTCTAGGTAGTCACAACTGATTTTCCACCAAGTCAGAATACAGAAAAAAAAGCACAAATCTCTTCAGTCGTCTCTTGCCAGAGAAAGAGGCTTCCAAATCCCACATGGAAGCGTTCACACCCCCCAGACTCCTGGAGTGTGCACACAGCGAGGGTTTATTCTCCCTCTCCAAAGCCAGGTGTGCACTGAAGGTTCTGAGCCTGGCAAGCCCTGCTGTGTTTCACTGCTGGTACACAAACGTGAGCAGCACACAGGGGGCCCACCCCAGCACGGTCCCCACCCCAGCAGGGTCCCCACCCCAGCAGGGTCCCCACAGGCCTTTCCACCCTCCATCGCTGACCACCGCCGTGGAACACTGCATGCAGCCCACCAGAAGGTGGGAAACCAGCCCCAGAAGCAGCAGCAGCCAGGTGACTAAATAAAAACCCTTTCCTGCAGCCCACCAGAAGGTGGGAAACCAGTCCCAGAAGCAGCCAGGTGACTAAATAAAAACCCTTTCCTGCAGCCCCACTCCTGGTGGGAGCCACAGGGATACCCAGCAGCACTGTGGATGATGATGGAATGGCTGGTCATGGCTCACCTGCTGGAGATGCTGGAGTCAGGGCCCTCGGGGTGCTTCCAGCTGGCTCCTTTCACAGGCAGCCACCAGGGAGCAGCTGCCACCTGGAAAAGGACAAGAGCACCGGGGAAGGACACTTAAATTCCCAGCTAAAGGGTTTTCTGAAAATCACCAGGTGACAACAGGCTTCCAGGGGCCTTCCAGCCCAAACCAGTCTGTGCCTGCATGAATTTACCCTCCTGGCTGACTTCAGTCTCACACAGTCTGCAGAAAGGATAAAAAAATTATGATTTTGGCCTAAAGAGCATTTTCACCCCAATTATTTGCTCCCTGGACTCAGTGCTTTGCCATAACTGAAACAAGCCCCTGATGATGCCCTTTAACTGGGGGTCAAACACACATCTTGCAACACATTTGCTTTCCAGGTCATTAACCCACTAAGCTGATTTTAAATTATTTGCTCTCAGCTTCCAGAAGGTGGAGACAGAAGAACCACACAAGGGAAGTGAAGCATGAAGCCTTTTCTCTTTTTTTCCCCCCCCAGCTGGTTTGCTGGGAAATACCACACAGCCAAAATCCTCTGTAGCAATGCAGACACTGAGTATTTCTTTCAAACCAGAAGTCCCAAATTTGGTTCTTCAGTGCCAAGGAGTTTTTCCTGGAAGACATTCTTTAAGGATTTCTTCTATTAAGCTTCCTTCAAAGCAAAGGAGGTCATGCTTAACTGTTCTGTTCTGATTCATGTTCACTTAGAAATACTTGTTTTAATAAAGGGGCCTTCACTGAGGCAAAAAAAGAACATTTATGCCACCCAGCAACAGTGGGTTTATTCCAGCAGCTTCCAAACTACTCCTACTACAGAGATAATGTCTATAAAGAACAAAAATCAAAGGAAATGAGCCTGGAATGCTTTAGGAGGTAAACAGCCCAGAGGCTGGTTAGTCCTAGACCGACTTCATCAAGTGTTGCTCACACAGGTAGGAAAAGTGCCAAGAGTTACCCTTTCACTTGCCAAACCTTCAGAGCAAAGTCCAGAAAATCACTGCAGGCTGGGATTGAAGAGACCCAGAATCAGTCTGGGCAAACAATTTAACAGCAGCTTCTAGGGGGAAGCTGCATCCTTCAGCAGAGCATTTAACTCATAATTACATGTGTGTGAGACAAAAGATAACCTGTGTCACACATAAATTGTTGAGAAAACTCTGGCCCAAACTACACAACAGATCCCTCACTTGGATGTTTCAGCAGGAAAACCAACAGAAGTGCCCAAGCACTGGAGTGCTGCACAAACACACGTTATCCTGGGTTAGAGCACCTCATCAGCCTGGGCTCTGACACTCCCCTGACAGTCTTCCCCTCTTCCCTCCCGGCACACACAGATTTTGCCTGCAGCACTAGAAGCTCCCTGTAAAGCAATGGCAGTCCTGGGCTGAAGCTGCAGCGCTGTTGCTCCAGCTCAGCTGCAGAGCCCACAGCTTTTGGGAGCCCTGGGGAAGGGCTCTGAAATCCCTGGGGAAGGGCTCTGAAATCCCTGGGAGGCTGCAGGGCTCCTCCAGGCTGGGGAGCTGTTCAGCCGGGGTGCAGGCACCCTGCCCTCCGCAGGGAACCCTGAGTGATCAGTACCAGAGCAGCAAAGGTGCTACCAGCAGCCTGTGGTGACCCAGCCTCTGTCCCCTGCTCTGCCCCTCAGTGGGCCCCCCCAGGCAGTGACAGATTTACAGACCCTCTCTGAGCTCCCCAGCACGACAAGCACATAAATCACAGCACCAACCCAAACTCTGCCTCGGTGTCACCCCGAGCAGAGGCACTGCCCTTTGCAAAAACCATGAGGAATACCTGGTCTCTTGCTAGGAACCACAGCTCTGTTCCTGAGCATTCAAACCCCGAAATGAGACCTTCCTGCAGATACTCTGCTCAGCTGAAGCACTAAAGCTTCAGAGTGACTGAGCTGCTGAACTGATACTACAGTCAAGAGGTTTTAAACTAGTCTGATTTAACCAATTCCTTGCCCATATTGAGGTCTGACCTTTAAACTACACTGAAAATAAGACAGAAATCCAAAATTAGCATTTTACAGCTATTTAAGGAAAATAAAAGAGCAGCAGAACTATTTGCTGAAGCTAAAATCTGAAAGATCACAAGCAAGATTTCGACAGTTTCTAAGCACAACATATTTTTGTAAATTAAACTGCTGGGTTTTAGATAAAAACATCTCTGCAGGAGACTGCAAAGATTTACACTTTAGACGACTTTAATTTTGGAAAACATTTTTGTGATGCAAAAGAAAAAGCAGATGCTTTCAATCAGGCTGGTTTATTTTAACCCGAGAAAAATGTCATCTCTCCACAGCAGAGCACTGCGTGTGCACAGCTCCTGAGCACCAAATGGCTGCCAGGCTCTGCAGAGCACCCAGAGCAGTCCCACACCCAGTGCTGGGACAGGGATAACAGGGAAGAACCAGGAGGGCCTGCAAGAATGACCTGGAGACTCATCTAAGGCAGCCCCTGTGAACACACACCGAGCCGCTCCTTCCAGAAATCTCGTACCTGAAATCTACAGTCCTCTCACAGAACTTCGCACACGTCTTTAAAGCTTTTAATTGCTCTAGATCTAATTAGCAGAAGAGCTAATTAGACAGAGATATTACAACATGACAGTTAATACAGCCAAGTCCTCCCTTGCCACTAATGAGCTTAGTTACTTTCATAACACTTCACTTTCTGCTTCCCTCCGAAACATGTTCTGGGCACTGGCAACAGATTCCTGCTGTCAAAATAGCAGCAGACGCTGCTGACCAGGTCCTGGATCAGAGGACAACCCCCCTCCTTTTGGCTGATTCTTGCAGCCTGTCACCTGTGCCAGGTTACCCACACCTGCCCTGCCATCCTTACACAACTGCTCGTGCCCAGGGAAACGCTTCCCGGAGCAGGGCAGAGGCACAAAAGCTCGTTTTGGTCTGATCCAGCTGGGAACGGGGATTATCCAGCTCTCCCCTCCAGGATTAAGCTTCAGCAGCTCACTGTTCTGCTCCTTACAGACTCGGAGCACGGTGAGAAGAGAGCCCAGGGTGATAACACTGGGAAGAGCTGGAACAATCAATCCCGACCCACGGGCTCTGCACTGGGGCGGAGCAGTTGGCAGAGCTGAAGCCTCAACTCCCACCACCAGCCTGCAGAGAACTCTCATTCTGAGCATTCCATTTTCTCTTCCAAGTAGGCTGGGACAGCCTAACTTTAATTGCTCCATTACCTCGTGATGTCAAGATTTTTAAACTACTTCACAATTACCTTGAGGAAAATTCCTTCTTAAATCTATGTAGAAAAAATATGAGAGTGGGGAATATCACAAAGTGAGTTTCACTGTCAGCGTTACCCTGGTGCTGGTACTGCAGTAGGGGAATACCCCTAAAAAACACCCCAAAGCCACCCAACCCCCAGCCAGTAGCCATGAAAACATTTAGTAGTCCTGCAATAACATGGCCACATTCGAGAAAAACAACCCCTACTTGAGGAGCAAATCTCAAATTCAAATCAGATTTATGTATTAGAAAAATTACCAAAAATAAACCCAACGGAGCAGCTCATCTTGGCTCCAACTCCAACACTTCTAACAAGCAGCAAGTCCCTGAAATAACAAAGCTGTAGCTTTGAACCTGAAGTCAGGCCCACGAGATGATGAGAAATTCATGCTGCTGTCCAGATGTGGCACCAAGCATCATCTTTTGCTGTGCTCCAGCATTCTAATGCTACTTTAATGTAGCAAAGCCTTACACCAGGTCAGGATAAACAGCTGGAAAAAGCAGAAGCGACTGCAGAGTAAGAACTTCAGCAATTTCAGAATTGACTGTGTGAAAAGAGATTTTGAATGAAAAGTTGCCCAAGTCTGGAAACCACTTTAAGAATCATTTATTAAGTGGTGGGTTCTTACAAAAACACTCCAGTTCAGAAGCTGACTTCACAGGTTACCACTTGTTTGAATCAGATGGTGTCAAGCTCTGTACATCTCTAATATGCAAAAGGATCTTGCTAGCATTGGAAGGACGTGAGAAAGAATTAGTTATTCAGTAAAGAACATCGTTTTTTGATGAGGTTTTATTTTATCCATGTAAGGCAGATACATACATCTCTTGTCAGTTTTTCCTCCTCTAAGTCAGATCCTAAACCTTGAGCACTGATTAATGAACTACTGAAGAAAGAGGCAGACAGAAAAAGGAACATTTTTAGTAGGGTGAGAAGCTTAAGAAATAAAAATAATTACTATGCAATGGATCCACTTCATTGTCCCTGCAGAGAACAAACCTGCTGTAATTATGGACAAGAACCGAGCCAGGGCTGGGAAGTTCTGCACAGATCAGTCACACACAGACCCCAGCTCACAGTGAGCAGAGTGTTTGTCCAGCAGATAACTCACACTGGCATCAGGGCTTGGACTAGAGGATCTCCAGAGGTCCCTTCCAACCCCAGCCAGCCTGGGATTCTGTAAATACCTGATTTTGCCAACTCCAGCAATTCCCATGCTATTTATTCTATCAATTAAAAGTCCCAGCTCTCCCAAAGCTCTAATTACAGAAGAATCTGTTCTCACTCTTATTTTCTAAAGTTAATGACCTCCCTCATGAGCTCAGAAATGCAAGCAACAAGGGGGTTTGTTTAATATTGAATATTGATATTACCTGCCTTAAATCCCAGTATGTTACAGCAGTTTGAAACTGCTTACAAAGGAAAGGCAGCAGCCTTAAAATGTATTTATTTTTACTCTGTAAGTCATCAGTTACAAAAAATATTTCTGACTTGACTGGAAACAAGCACTTTTATGAAGGGACCTTTTCCTTTGCATAAGGAAAGGTCGTTGAACTTCAGTTCAGACAGTGTAAAACTTCACAGCCCTGTCAATCCTCCAAGAAAAATAACCACAAGTATGTGATGCTAAAATCCAGTCAGATTCATTAAGTGCAAGTTTTGGAAGTGGAAGAAGCTTCTTTTGAGGAACTGATACTCCTGGTGAAGGCAGACACCTCTGCCAGTCTAATTTCCAGCCAGCATCTAAACCTGCACTCAAACTGGTCATTTTTTCCAAGAAGCAAGTGCACGTGAGCTGTAAGGAAACGAGGTGTGCACGGCCTTATCTCCAGCCTGAGGCATAAACCACGCCCTGCTGCAATGCTGCAGCCTGTTCTGATAAACACGGGCTGGTATTACTGGCAATTCCCAGGGAGAATTCCCGCACATCCTTCTTTATCCCAGCAGTGGGAGTAGAGCACAAAAACCCACAGAGGAGCAGTTCAATAGCTCCATCTTCCCAGCTCCGTGTAGGGAGCAGCTGAAGCACTGGGGGCTGTGAGGAACAGCTCAGCCTGCCCACACTGGCACTGCTGTCCCACCTGCAGCCCAGGCTCCTCTCAGCAGCAACTGGAGATGTTCAGCTGAAATGCAGAATGTTGCCATTTGGGGTTATTATGAAATAGGCAAATTGCACAGCTCCAGGCCACTGCAGAGATTTCCATACAAACGGGGATAAAAGCAGCATCCCATAGTTCTGGACTGGCCAGAACTCAGTGTTTGCTTGAGCTGCCAGTGAACCCATTCCATTGCATTCCAGACCCAAAATTGCATACCCTTACAGACAAAGGCAGCACACACATTTGCATGCTCTCAGGCTCTTCAGTGCAGAATTTATCTAGCCTTGACACAAAAATTAATTTTTCTGCCTTCCACAAGCCAAGAATAACAACGTCCCCACTACCTTCCAGTGAGCAAAGACTGAGGCTGCACTCCTGTTGTGCCATCCTGTGTCCCTTTTCCATGGCACCTGGACAGCAAGGAAAACTCCTGCAGTTATTGGCGAGAGCTCTCCAATCCCCTCAGAACAAAATGGAATTATAGAATGGTTCAGGCTGGAAGGGACGTTAAAGCCCACCCAGTGCCACCCGTGCCATGGGCAGGGACACCTCCCACTGTCCCAGGCTGCTCCAAGCCCCACCCAGCCTGGCCTTGGGCACTGCCAGGGATCCAGGGGCAGCCACAGCTGCCCTGGGCACCCTGTGCCAGGGCCTCCCCACCCTCACAGGGAACAATTCCTTCCCAATATCCCATCCAGCCCTGCCCTCTGGCAGTGGGAAGCCATTCCCTGTGTCCTGTCCCTCCAGGCCCTTGTCCAAAGTCCTCCTCCATCTCTTTTGGAGCCCCTTTAGGCACTGGAAGGAGCTCTGAGGTCTCCCCAGAGCCGTCTCTTCTCCAGGGTGCATGTGAAGAATTTAAGTTGTGAAGCTCTCAAAATTTTTTAAGCCCCCACAAAGCATTTCAGCTTCAAAGGACCTTCCACCCTCGCCCTACAAAATCCTTTTCCATTTGAAGGAGCCCTCCCCAGTTCCATCAGTAACACCTTCATCTGGCACAGCACTAAATCCTCCCTCTCTACCACATGACCACCACAAACTTGGAGGCCAAAACGAGACCTTGAGCTCCCAGAAATCTGCAACAATTCCATCATTGGCTGCCACACCCCTTTTTACTGCCTCCCTTCCGGAGGTTTAGGCCAGCCCACATTCCTGTCAGTGGCTATCTGGGAGCCCACCTCACCTCCAGGAAAGGCACACCCAGAGCTCCAACAATGACCCTACGTGCTCAGCTGGATCACTCCTGCAGCAGCTGCCACCAGCCCAGCCCTGCCCTCAGTCAGGGCTTCGAGGCTCTGATAAATCTGCTTGAGGAACTGGGGAACACAAAGTGGCCAAACAGAGCAAAACCCCCAACAGGCACACACAGCTCATTACTTACGTTATGAATTATTTAGTTTGGCACCTCCACTTTCACCTTTCCCCAGTTATTTCACTGTGTATGAAATACTTCTCACTAAATTTACATTCCTGTTGCTCTTCCCCTATATTCACATTTCCATTTCCCATCCCTGTGCTTCAGCTGGAGAAAATCCTTGTCAAAACACTCCTGAGCCACTGAGGCACAGGAAAACCACAATCCTTTCTCCCACTGCTTGGTTGGAGGGATTTTCAGTGCCAATAACATGCCGATATTTCTATCTTATTTCTGCTTTTCATGTGATAGTTATGATTGAAGAAGTTGACTTTTAACAGCAAGTTTACTTGTAACAACTCCAGAAAACCTTCACAAAGCAGCAGCCAAAAAGACCAGTTTGGGCTGCATTCCAGGCCTCTGGCATAACACTTGTCCTGGGAGCACTGCAGCCAGCACTGGGAGATTTGGCTGACACGCTCAGGAAAGTGGCTCCCAACACTCTGTGTTTACAGAATTGCCAGGGCTGAGCTTACAGCAGCATTCTTGGGGTTTGTTTGTTTGTTTTACAACAGACAACCTGATTTAGGGATTTCTGCATCACAGAACTACACAGGAAAATGAATTTCTGCAATACTGACTGTCGGGAAGATGGGGTGAGCCATTCATTTTTTTTAATTTGTATTTTTTATTATTTTTATTAAGGCAGAACAAACCCATGGATGGATTTAGCATCAGTTCTGTTGGTGGTGGGAACTGCAATTTAGCCTTATCTCTCACAGTGCACAAATGTTAGTCCTGAATTAAGAGATTACAAACTGCACTTGTAATCTTCCTTCCCTGGCAGGAGGAACCCAAATCCCACGTTCTCTGCCAGCCCCTCACAGCACACACTCACACAGGGCTTCCTGAAACCTCCCATCTCTCAGGCTGCCCCTTGACAACAAAAATCAAACTGTGCCCAGCAGAGCTGAGGGTAATTCTGATGGAAGGGGGCCTCAGGAGGTCATTTTGCCCAAACCTGTGCTCAGAGCAGATCAACCCCTCCAGGACATGACAGGACACAATCTGCTTATCTGTCAAGAGCTGCAAAGGGGACCTGACCTGTTCAGGTTAAAGAGGAGGTAAATGAAGCCTGAGAAAGGCTCAGCAGCACATTTCCAACAGAAAAAGAGGAAAGGGAGGGCAGGGAAGATTTACTATGGGAACTTTCTTTCTTTTTAAACCAATATTCACTTCAGCTCAACAGGAAAACTGGATCAGCTCCAGCATAGTCAGCACTGCCCCTCCCAGGGTCACTGTGTTGCCCAGGGGGGACGAAGGCAGCTGGAAAAGCAGCAAATGAATCAGGATCTTCTGCAGAGAAGGAGGAAACATCATCAACTTCAGCCATTCACAACATAAGGAATCTTATAGACTCAGCCTGAACTTCTCAGGTAGGAGGCAAAAAAAAACAAACAAGGGGTTGATACCAACTTCTGCTAATCAGGAATAGGGATTTTTAATTGTTTGTTAAAGAGCAAGGACAGAGTGCAGACTGCAAATCCTGCCCGCTTCAGTCCATGACTCCAGGCCAAACAGCTCTCCACAACCCCCATTTCTGCACCTGGCTCTGGGGACATCACAGAGCTTGGCTGTCCCTGCTGTGACTGCCAACCCAGCCCAGGAATTGCTCAGGGAGTTTCCCCCTGCTGTTACTCACTGCTTGGTGGATGTCAGCCTTCACTGCTTCACTCAGCATCCCCTCAAACACAAAGGAGTCACCAAACTTCTCTGCCTATGGAAAGAACAAAGGATTCAACCATTTAAGAATGTGATTCTCAAAACCACACTCAACATTTACAGCTTTGTTTTATTAAGGATAAGGAAATTCAAAGAATCCTTAAGGTAAGAAAAGACCTCCAAGACCAAGTCCAAGTCCAGCCTCTGACCACACAAATTCTAATAGTGAATTTGAGTTCTCTTTCAAGGAAGCTGCTTTGGAACAGAAAAGAAGGGATTTTTTCTCTGGATGTTGTTTTTGTTCAGCAGCCACTGGGCAGATGGCAGCTCACTGAGCTTCTGCACATTTTTACTTTTATTAATTAAAAATGCAGTTCTGATTGTCCCAGCTGCTTTCAAATGCTACAGTCATTAATCTAACATGGAAGGGCACGTTTCATTCCTCTTATTTTTCCTTTGGGAATCACAATAAAAGACCTTACTGCTCCATCATCACCAGTACCATGTTTTAAAATGCAGCTACAACAATAAAGAGTTAAAAGTAACTCAACCATTATATCAAGCATTATATAAATCCAAAAGAATAAAAAATACAAATAATTTCAATCAATCACAACACATTATACCAAGAGGAAAAAAAGGGAGGAGGTGAAAGTGGAGCACCCAACTACAGCAGCTGAGCCATGAGGTCTGACACAGACCCCACGTGATGCAGCTCTACCTGCCAGAGCTCCAGCAGCATTTGAACAGTGGGATTGTCCCACAGGGTGGGATTGTTGGGGTGTCTGTGCAGGGCCAGGGGCTGGACTGATGATCCTTGAGGGTCCCTTCCAGCTGAGGACATTCTGTGATTCCACATTTAAACCCCACCACACACGTGCTCGTCCCAGCAGCTGTTTGCGACAAGCAAGCCGTGTTCCAGCTCAAAAGAGTTCAACAGCCTTTTTTCATAATTATCGAGCTAAGAAACAGAAATAGGAGACAAAAGAAGCTCTTCATCCAACCAGAGGATCCTGCCTTCCAAAGGAGAACCAGTTCATCGGGTGAATTCAGCAAAGTGCCTCCTTTGAGACCTGCTCATCACCGAGGCTTTCATTTGCCTAAAAGGGCTGTCAGGGCTTTGTCAAAGTTGCGTAGGAGCATCAACTGTCAGGAGGGATCTGAGCTTCAGGCACAGGTGGCTCCTTTCTGGGAAGAACCTGAACATATTCTTAGTCCATTGTTCCCAGTTACATGTGCACAATTATTACTGCAGTTGCTCTTGTCTCCTCCTCAGGCACTGGGCTCTCTGCTCACCAGCGAGGAGCTGTGCTGAGCCAGCCTGCAGAGTCCTTGGCCATCTCAGTTTGTTAAATGCCTTCTCCAAGTTTCTCTAAAACAGGGAAAATCTAACCTGGTTGTACTGGTACAAAGAGCTCTAGGACCCAAATGTCAAAAAACCCCAAGCAAACCACCCCAAAAAAACCCTGCAGAGAGCTGCTGGCATCACCCAGGCTGCAGGACAGACTGAGTTCAGGTGTCAATTACTAAACACAACAACAAACACCTGACTGCCCTGTCAGCCCAGGACAGCAAGGCCAGACAATTCTTTCTCTCCACTACTTCCACCAGAAACACTGGAGTATGCAAATCCCAAACAAGTGTTGTGACGTCCTTCAAAAAAAAAAGCCTGGGTTTTCCACTGGGATTTCCTCAGGATGACAGGAGCCTGGATGCCCTGGTGCCTCACCTCAGTGATGTACCCAGTGGCATTCACAAATCTCTCGAACTCCTCGTTGCTGACCTCGTACCGGTCCATGTAGAAGCTGTCAACGTGGACTCTGCGGGCAGGCCCCTCTCCATCCTGCTGGATTTCAGGCTCGTGGGTGCCCATGGTGAACACCCCTCCTGGAATCGCCACCATCTGCAGAGCAAACACCACCCAAAAGGTTGGGAAAGTGAACGACTGAGAAGCCCCACGCTGGTTTCATTCCTCCTGCACCTCATCCTTGCAGCTGGTTTTGGGCATCTTGACCAGCCCATTTGGAGAAGCAGCAAGCAGAACTTAAATTGGGAATAAATCCCCATTTGCAGCTTTTCTATGTGAAGTCTGGGTCATGCTCATGCTCTCACGAGGAGAAACGTGTGCTCCATTTCTTACGTTACCCTTTGCTGTTATTTCTGCAGTTACACCACTGCCAGGGTAGCAAGTGAGCACTGAGTAAGTTCACAGCAGCTCCCCAGCACCCCTCCTTGTTCTCCAGGGCAGCTGCAGTGAGTACTTGGCACATTACACATCCCATTTCACTGTTTCTTCTCCACTGTAGATCTCTGCTCCTGCTTGGGTCTCTCCCAGAACACCTCAAGTTCACACAACTTGCAACGGGCCCATAAAAAACGCTACAAATACCTTCTCCTTTGGACTAGCCACATCTGAAGCTGGCTGTGTCCTCATAACTTTCTCCACTGAGAAGAATCTGAGCACTTACAGATAGTCTGAAACCGACTCCATAAAAGGGCTTCAGGATAAATTTGCTTACATTTTTTAGGACTTAGTAAATGACAGCGTGGTGCAAAGCTGTCCCTTCTAATCTCTCTTCCACCCTCGGCAGCTGAAACAACTCCCTGGAGAGGCTTCCAAGCCAGGCTCAGAGCTCCCCGTCTAAAACCATGTGCAAAATTAACTCTTGCTGGCTTCCCACTTTTAAAACCACGGTGGAAATAAACAAACCTGTTTGTGGGTGATGCAGAGGATAATTCTTCTCTCACTTCTCTGCTGGTAAAGATGTTTTCTAGCTGAGCATCATCAACTTACGTTGTGAGCATAACTTAAACCAGCAGTAATTAGCGTTCATTACCTACTGCTGGAGCTGCCAGCTGCATAAAGGGTCAGAGGATTTGTTCATCCTCCAGACGTACAATGAACTGCTCAGGTTTGTCACACAAAATGTCTACCAGTGACATGGATCCCAAGAACAACAGAGATTATTACTCCTTAAATACTCTCCAGTTTCTGAAGTGCAGCCTGCAATACCGGAGTCGCAGTCGCTGCTGTTCTTTCACTCAGCGAGTTCCCACACTGCCTGTGTGACACACGTTTTCCGAAGCTGATGCAGCTTCCCAGCATTGCAACAGAGACAGCTGGAGAGGAAGCCCTTCATGTTTCCCTGTTCTCTCCTAGAGGGAAGAGCGAGACGGGGCCAGAAGCAGCACCCGCGCCCAAGCCCAGTGTCTCGGGAGTTCGGCCCACCCGCTTTTAATTTAAGTTATTCCACGGCACTTCGCCAGCTGCTCCCTTATCTCGGAGGAGGCCCCGCTCCCCTGGNCCCCGCCATTCCCATTCCCATTCCGAGCAGCAGCGGGAAAAGACAGCGGCACAGCCGGGTGGGCGCGGCCATGTTGGCGGCGGGGCCACGTGCCGCCAGCAGTCACATGACCGGGCGCGTCTTAAAGGGGCCGCGCCCCGAGGGGACCGTGAGGGGCCGGATCGGGGTTGTCCTCTCGTGTCCTTCCCTGTCCCATCGTGTCCCGCCCACACCGGTACCTGCAGTCCTTGGCGGACGATGAGGGGGCTGGAGCAGCGCTCTGATGAGGAGAGACCGTTCCGGGCCTCTTCACTCCAGAGAAGACTGAGGGGAGGTCGGCAACGCACGTAAATACCCCAAATACCCATGGCAATCTCACCAGTCCGTATAAATACCTCAAATATCCATACAAATACCTCACAAGGGGCGCCAAGAGCGTGGTTCCAGACCTTTCCAGGAAGGGTGCTTTGGTATTCCCCCTCTACATCAGGGAATTCGCAATCCCTGTGTTTTCCTTCATTTTTCCCACAGCTCACTGGAGTTGTGAAGATGCTGGTGCTCTGCCATGTAAAATCTTTACTTTCTTGTGGGAGCTTCTGTTCAGAACTGTCAACAGAATGAATCTTCTGCATCATCCCCTATGCCAAACTAAATCTTTACTCATCCGGCAGGATATTAATTCAAAATATTCAATATAATTTCTGCGTGTACTTGCAGCAAAGAGCAGCGTGGCCGGAGTGAAGGAGGGGCTGTGTGGTTTGGTTTGTGTGAGTGCCGAAAGGAGCTGCACTCAGCTGTGTTTGCTCTGTGAAGCTTTCCTGTGTGTGAAATGGCACTTTGGGGAGGCCTCACAGGCCTGGATTCCCATCATCCATCATTACTCCCTTTTGCCCCACGACGTGCTCTGGAAAAGCATCCGAATGCAGGAAAACAAATGAATGCAAACTTAATTATACTTCCACCCCTTGCTGCTTTGAGGTCAGAAAATGGAAATATTCCTTCTGCGTTAACACGGCGATCTTTGCCCTGTGTTCATAAATGCACGTCTATGAAAATGAGAATTAAATCCAACTTATTTTCTCCTTCCAAATTTTGCCCAACACAATTCACTGAAGCGAGAGCACAATGTAGGTATCCAAATTCTACAGACTTCTAGAACTGAAAACAGTCTGCCAGGGTAACCTCCCCTTATTAAAGCCATGGGATTCTGGCTGTGTGGTGGTGGAATTCAGGAAAATCAACTGATTTCCAATGAGCTGGGACTGCTCTCTAGTGTATCCTGCCCACTCGTTCTCATGGCTCGTTTTCCTGGAATTCTTGTGTGCATCATTTGTGTAGCTCCATCAGGAGGGTTCATTTTCCTTACTCTCCCCGGAGAACAGATGAAATAATTACAGTTTGCTTCTCAGCAACATCCAGCTGCCAGTGTGTGATCCTGAGGACTTTGGAGGACTGCTGCTGGTGTGGATCATGTTTGTGCTCTGCCATGCAGGCTTTAGTTTTTCCTCACACTGAGTCCCCACGCTTCTGATCTTGCTGTTATTAAAATGTGATGGGAATGAGAGACTTTCCAGCACTTCGCTGAGAGACTGAGGTGTTCCTGGCATTTGTCAGGAGTGCTTTTCATCCCTGAGTGCTGGCATGGATCTCCCTAAGGACAGGGAACTTCTGGGATCGTCTTCCCCTTTGGGAAGATCAGCCACGAGCAAGAGGAGACAGACTGATCCTTAGAGTCCTGGAATATCTTCTGCCCTTGTTTTCCTTCCAGGGCTGTTGAGCTGCGGCTGAGCCAACAGCAGAGACAAAACCTGGAGGTGCAATGTTTCCAAAACAGCCCAGGGAAGTCAATGGTTAGCTGCAAGTATGACAGCATGAAACAAGACAATAGAAATAAAAAGCAAATAAAAGACTTCATTTTAACATCTTTTATCAATGCTGAATTTCCATAATTGCTAAAAATAAAGTACGAGTGGAGCAGAATAAGGTTCGAAAAGGAGAAAAAGAACAAAGTATTCCAATAGCAAAAAATAAAAATCCCTCACAAGTTGTTTTCCTGTGACTGAAACCACACGTGAAATTGGGCCAAACATTCATATTATAGCTCCCAGGGCTGAAGCCATACATACCAAGCAGTGTTTTTTCACTGTTTCCTCTCTGAGTTCTTGAGTTCATTCCCTCGACCCTCTGGGGGTGTGTGGGCTCCAAGCCCAGCCCTCTTTTGCTACTGAGCGAACAGGACTCTGGTCCTACCTCAGGGCTGCCTCCTGTAATTCCCGTTTTCACTGAAAGTTCCTTTAAGGGAATAGCTCTGGTACTTCCCAAGGCAACCTTTTCCACTCCCAGACTGCCCTGCTATTTACCTCTTCTTAAAGCTGCAAGATTGTAGGAACCCCATGGATTGTAGGAACCCCATGAACTCACTGTGCCTGCAACAGCACCCCAGAGGAAGTTCCCAAAGACAAATGGAAACGTTTTCCTCCATTGGAAACTTTCATGATTATCTTGTCTTTGCCAGCACCCCTTCAAATCTAGCAAGTTCTTCGCAGGGCTTGGTCATTTTTGGCTGAAGGCCCAAAAATTGGTGAGAGGCCATCAGTAGCAAGTGCATGTAATGACAGGACGAGGAGGAATGGATTCCAACCGACAGAGCACAGGTTTACATTGGATATTGGGAAGAAATTGTTCCCCGTGAGGGTGGTGAGGCTCTGGCCCAGGTTGCCCAGAGAGAGAAGCTGTGGCTGCCCCATTCCTGGAGGAGTCCAAGACCAGGATGGATGGGGCTTGGAGCAACTCAGACCATTCTGGGATTCTGTGAGCTCCTCAGCCTGTGAAGAACTGACCAAGACCCAGAATCAAACATAGTCCGTAAGAGAACACATGGCCTTTGGCACTTGGGAGAGGGATGTCTCCAGAGGGGGAGACTCCGTGCCCTCCCTGGGCAGCCTGTTCCTGTGTTCTCCCCCAGAGCTGCTGCTCGGATTTATCCCTCAGTGCTGGAGCTATTTCAAGGCATGCTGTTTGCAGAGCTGCTCAAGGTGCTCAGCAGGCAAAGCTCTGCCCCTGGCTCTGGTGACAGCCCTTCTGTCACTGCCTCGGAGCCGCCGCAGCCGCTCACAGCCTCCGCCTGCTGAACCCATCCAGAGATTAGATTTGATTACACAAGAATTCATTAGGATTATCTAATGATATTAGGCACCACTACTCTGCCAAATTCCTGATGAGTAATGGCTTGTAGTATTGCAGCCATGTAGGAAACCCATAAAACTCTGTTCTCTGACCTTCGCTTCAGTTCCTGAGTCACGGGCTTCAGCTTCTGCATACCCTTGCTCCAGAGCCACAACTGCAACGCCTCTGGAGTTATTTTTCATGGAGAACCAGTGCAGGGGGTGGTTATGTTGATTTCCAACTGGCTAATCTGGGCTTGTTCCCATTCATCAGCACTATCCTGCTGCTTTAGAGAGGGAAACGAGCAAGGAGCCGGGCACCATTCCTACCTGTTACCCACGGCAGCAGGTGGGTGTGGGTGTGGGTGAGCGGAGGGAAGCGTTTCCTTCGCCTAAATCCCAGTTAAAGCAATGCAGTTGTTCCGCAGGCAAACACTGCACCCACCTCTGCACGGCTCTGGGTGCTGCCAGCCAGACACAGAGGGCAGGAAAATTAGGGTGTAACTGGAGGAAATAACCTTGGCTAATATTTAAGGACAAATAATTGCATAATACGATAAATAAATGAAATCTTACTATTTTTTATTCTCTGCTGGTCATTCTGGCCGAAGCTGTGATGTCACATTAGTGATACCCCCGTGCCGTGGTTTTAGTGAGGAGGAACCCCAGTGACACTCGCTATTTCCAGAGTTTGGAGCAGTTTGCTGCAGAACAGCCGTGACCCTGCTCAGCCAAGGGCTCGCACCTGAGTCACGGCAGAGGTGACAGCACCTGTGCAGGCAGGTGCCCGCCTCAGCCGTCAGCTCCCCGCTATTCTGCGCTCCCCAAGCCGTGCTTACAGCTGCTTTATTCAGTGTTTGCTCTCCCTGGCTGGTTTCCCCACAGCCTCTGTGCCCGGTACCCCCGTACACTCGCCCCTCGCCCGCTCCAGGGCTCTGTGCGGAGCCCCCCGGACCAAAACACATCCACGTCCCCAGCCCGGGGGTCCATCCCCATCCCCGACAGCACGGACCCGGGGGCTCACCCCCCTCACTGACCGCACGGACCCCATGGTCCATCCCTATCACTGACCGCACGGACCCGGAGGGTCTCCGCTGCCCCCTGCCCGGGGCGCGGCGCGGGGCACGCTGGGAGTTGTAGTCCTGCGGGACGCCCCCCCGCGGCGGCGCGGCGGCGGCAGGACTCGGTTACCCAGCGTTCCTCTTGGGTTATTTAAGGCGCGGCGGCGGGCGCGGAGCGCAGTGACCATGTGGACGCGCAGCTGAGCCGGCGGCGGGCGCAGCCTCCGGGAGCGGGACCGGGAGCGCCGCCGGAATGGGGCTGCCGAGCCGCCCATAGCCCGCCCCGCCGCCTCCGCAGCCAGGTACAGCCGGGAGAGAGCGGGCAAGGCTGGGGAGGGAGGGAGGTAGGGAGCCGGTGAGCGGCCGCCGGGGCAGCCCCGTCCCGCAGCCCGAGGGATGCAGCCTGGTGCTGGGCGGGGATGCCCGGGGGATGCAGCCCGTTGCTAGGCGGGGATACCCGGGAATGCAGCCCGGTGCTGTGCAGGGATGCATTCCGCTGCTCGGCGGGGATGCTCGGCCGCCGCAGCCCTCGCAGGACCGGGCAGGGACCCCTCCGCCCTCCCGGCGGGTCCCGCAGCGCTGCCGGACCGGGGTCCCGTCCCCTGGACCGCTGCGGGCTCGGCAGCGGAGCTGCGCGTCCGCTCCAACTTTCCCCGTGTTTTTGCCCCCTACTCGGGGCTCAGCTGCGAGGGATGTTTCGCGTTATGTAAACACTTGTGAGCGCCGATGGGGACTTGGCTATGGGCGCTCTTCCTGTTAAATGATCAAAAAGCGGGCAGCTGTGGGTGGATGTTTCGGAGGGTCCCGGTGACTGGCCTGACAGGCCAAATATTTGGCTGTTTCCTGGACTACAATAACTGGACTTCAGCGGGGGAAGGGGTGGGGGCACATGTGCGTTCCCCGTCCATGTACGTGGGATGTGCCATAATCCCGAGCGGCTTTACGTCTTCATGCCGAGCGCCCGAGTCCTGCGGGGCGTTTGGGGCTGGCGCTGCCCCGTGGCTCCTCCGTCTGGGCACGGGCTCCCTGAGCCTCTTGCCGTGCGGGGCTCCGGGAGCTTTTCCCCGGGGCTGCTGGGGACAGTGGGCTCCACGCAGCGGGGACAGCTGCGGCTGCCTCAGCCTTGCCCCTCCCTGCCCCAGGTGGGTCGGCTCTGGCTCCCAGGAGTTTGTCTAAAAGGACTTCAACAGGTGAAAGGTTTGAGTTGGATTTATTGCTGTGCAACGGTTCGGTGCCTGCTCAGCCACAGATGGATTGGGCTGCGGTCCTGCTGCTCGCAAATCAGGAAGGGAGAACGTGGTTAATACAATCCAGATTTTTGCCTGATGAAGATTTAGTGACCGCGAGTTGTGCAGGGAGTAGCACGTGTGGGAGCCGTTGGTTTTGTTCATTAGTGAGGGTCGGTACCTGTGCATGTGTTTTATTTCTTAAAGTGTGTTTAGCTATTTGCCTTTGAGGTTCTTTTCCTGTGCTCAGAAATTTGCCTGGTATCCCAGGACTTCCAGACCTGTTGAGCCAGAGGATTGGCTGACTCGCAGCCCAGGCCAGAGGCCCATGGTGGAGCAGTTTTCCTTGCAGGGCTCAGCTGTGTGAGTGTGGGATGCCATGTGAGGCCAATATCCCTTCCTTTCCCTCAGTGGTTCCTCTGTGGCCAAGCTAATGGGCTACCAGGCACTGGATTTCTTGTTGGTTTCTTTTCTGTACCTTCATTTGTGCCAGTTTCCTCACGCAGCAAGTATTCCAGGTTCTAAATGCCTGGTGGTTTTGCTGGTGCAAGTGCTTGAAACAATCACAGCATTGCGGGGTGTTGTGGCTGGAGCAGAGCTTGGCTGCTCAGCACTGGCTGTTTGGTGAGTGGAGAAAGCTAGTGGCATCAATTGGGCCAAAAATTCAGGTGTAACGGGACACTTGGTGAAACAGATGTGAAAATTGACCACTGTGGAACTCAGCAGCTTGAACTGGTGCGAAGGTGTAGAGCTCAGTGTGCCTAAACCATAAAAAAGGAATCACTGGGAAAATAAAACCACAGTTCCCATGTGTTTCAAAACAAGCTGATGCTGAGCTGATTATTTCTAATGTTTTCTTTAAGCTGCCTCTTGTTTGTCAATAATAGGGGTTTTTCTTGTTAAAATACCTTATTTCCCCAAGATTAAAGTGTTTGCTTAGATGAGGGTTTTTTCCCTCCATCTGCTTGTTTTGCAGTGTTGATTAAGCCGTGAAAATAGTTTCCTCTTACAGGGTTTCATAAATTAGGAAGTAAACAAACAACAAGAGTAACTTTGGTTTGCCTTTGCAATTGTGGGGTGGAGCTGAGCTCGGGGAAATGGTGTATTGTTATGAGATGTGCTAATCCTGAACACCATCATTGGAGGGTGGAGGAGGCTTTAATGAAGAGCACAGGAGGGGGAGCATTTGGTTTGTTTCTTTGGTGATGGTTGGTGGAGCTGCAGGTTGGGATGAATGGAGCTGTCCTGGGACTAATGAACAGGGTGGAGGGGCTGTAAGGGACAGTTGTGATCTCTGGTTATAAATGAGAAGTGTAATTTCTGGAGGAATTCTTCACTGAAAGGGCTGTCAGGCATTGGAAGGTGCTGCCCAGGGAGGTTTGGACTCCCCAGCCCTGGAGGTGTCCAAGGAATGCTTGAATGTGGCACTCAGTGCTCTGGGCTGGGGACAAGATGGGTGTTGGGCACAGCTTGGTCGAGGGTCCTGGAAGTCTTTTCCAGCCTCAGTGGTTCTGTAACATGATCTTATCCACAGCACCATCAGTCCTCTCGTGTTCCCTCAACAAACCTGTTTCGGTGTGGCGTAGTCTAGAAAATGCACAAACTGAGTTAAAGTGAAGAAATCATCTCGAGTCCTGGCAACTCACAAGTGAGGCCATTGCAGCTTAGAGTGACACTCCCAACCATGATGTCCTGCTGTTGGCTGGTGTGAGGTATTGGTCTGATTTTGTAGTAACTCCTCTTGCAAAGACAGTGCTGAATGTCCCTGACAGCGTGGCAGCATGAGAACAGGGCCAGGCACCTGCAGGGGGTGGCAGGTTTGGGGTGAATGTTCGGGTTCCAGCTTCTCCAGTACTCTGTGTGTGCCAGAGGGCTCGTTACAGTCCCAGGGGCTGTCAAATTGGGGTGGTCCAGAAGTCCAGTCTGGAAGGAGAAGCTCCTTTTGGCTGCTTCTCGTAAGATGAGCGGGTCTCTCCTGGTTAATTGCTGAAATGCACAGTATTGAGGTGGAACTTGTTGTTCAGTGCTGTCAAGCAGGATCAAAGCAGATCCCAGATATCTTGAGCCCGTGTCTGGTCCCTGCCCTTGAATTGAAGCCATCAGAAGAGCAGGTGTTGCTTGTTCTGATGAGCTCTCAGAGCAGGTGTAGCTGCTCTTGCCCACCTGGCTCGTTTGTGCCCAAGTGGGCAAGAGACCAATGGCACCCGAGCTGTCCCAGCACTGGTATGGCATCAGGACCAGAGCAGTGCCTGTCCCCTCTACTGGGCACTACTGGGGCACCTCCAGTCTTGGGGGCAGTTCTGGAACCCTCAGTGCAAGAAAAACATTGAGGGGCTGGAGCATGTCCAGAGAGGGGAACAGAGCTGGGAAGGGGCTGGAGCCCCAGGAGAGGCTGAGGGAGCTGGGAAGGGGGCTCAGCCTGGAGAAAAGGAGGCTCAGGGGGGCCCTTGTGGCTCTGCACAAGTCCCTGACAGGAGGGGACAGCCGGGGGGGTCGGGCTCTGCTCCCAGGGAACAGGGACAGGAGGAGAGGGAATGGCCTCAGGCTGGGCCAGGGGAGGCTCACGTTAAATACTAGGAAAAATAACTTCACTTGAAAGAGTAGTCGAGCATTGTAATGGGCTGCCCAGGGAAGTGGTAGAGTCCCCAACCCTGGCGGTGTTCAAAGATTGAGCAGATGTGGCACTTCCTGACATGGTTTAGTGGGCACAGCGGTATCAGTTGGACTCGATATCTGGGAGGTCTTTTCCAGCTTCCGTAATCCTGTGGCTGGTTTGTTGACTGTGGTGATTCCTCCGTGCACAGCAAGCTCCTTTGGAATATGTGATGTGTCAAGATGCAAAGTGTACTGGGAGTCTTTGAGACATTATTACCCCATAAATACAAGATAGTTGTAGTTGTAGGATTGTCTTAAAGCCAGGAGGAATCTCGGGCTCCCGTGGGAGGTGGGATGAGGGTAGTGGCTCTGTAGTAGCTGGTAGACGAGCTGCTGGCTTGCCCGTGGGTGAGTGTGAGGGAAGGCAGCCTCACCAAAGCAGCTTATGGGAGACCAAAGGGTTTAGAGGTAGAAAATCATGTGCTGCTAGAAAGTTATGTAAATGTAACATCTCTGTCACAATGTGGTGTAAATCCTGATTCCTAAAAATCTGCATTACAGTATGTCCCAAATTAGTTTCTTCTGCTAAGATAGCAACAGAAACTGAAGGTGCTTGGGTGGCCCGGAGCCTTTTTTTGTGCTGTTGGTGTGTGGTGATGCCCAAGGGGAGTCAAAGCTGCCCAGTTTGATCCAGTGGCCTGTGCTGGGTGGGGACGGGTGCTGCTTTACGGGGTGCTGTGAAGGGCCAGACTGGAAGAGCCAGCACAGAGTATCCCTGTGCTGCAGGGCCGGATGCTGGCTGTGTCCGTAGCTGTTCCAAGTGATTCCTGTGCTCTTCCGCTGAGCCTCTCCTGGAGGCTGCTGCGGGAGGCAGGATGCCAAAACTGCACGAGCTTTGATCTGGCTCGATATTCCTGTCTAATTTCTGCTCCCCACGGACTCCACAAAAGCACTATAAGCAGTGATTGCCTGGTTCTCTGTCTTGGCACGGGTGGGCAGTGGCTGGGGGTGGAGGCAGATCCCTCTTTCCAGGGTGCTGCATTGAAGTGTAAGATTGGCAGAGGCATCCAGAGGCTCCTTGTGTGGCTCTTGCTTGTGCTGTATCCATTGAGAAAGTACATTTCCAGGTCTTCAGGGCAGTTGTGGTTTATGGGATCTAATTTCCTCAGAGAAGCTGTGGCTGCCCCATCCCTGGAAGCATCCAAAGCCAGGTTGGATGGGCTTGGAGCACCCTGGGATAGTGGAAGGTGTCCCTGCCCGTGGCATGGGTGGAATGAGATGATCTTCAAGGTTCCTTCCAACCCAAACCATTCTGGGATTCCATTCTGTGAAAAAGATGAAGATGAAATGGAAACCACAGGAACTGTAATTCAAGCGAGGAAAGCTGCAACATTCAGCTGTGGATTTGAACTCAGAGGAGTTGCATTTTCATACTTGTGGTTTTGGTTAAGCTTGTCAAAACTTGGATCAGAACTTCCTAGCAGTGTTCTACGGAGAATAAACTGTCAGTTGATATCTGAGCAAGTTAACCCTCTGGAGAGAAAAATGGGTTGGAAATATGCATGGAAGTCTGTGTTATTTGGGGATTTGTGGCTTGTGGCAATGTAACTGCATTCTCACGTGCCAGAACACCAACAGGAGGAGTGCTGCAGGAAGCTGAGTGTTTGTATCTCACTGATAATCTTCCCTGGAAGTGTCCAAGGCCAGGTTGGACAGGGCTTGGAGCAATCTGCTCTAGTGGAAGGTGTCCCTGCCCCTGGCAGGGGCTGGAACGAGATGATCTTGCAGGTCCCTTTCAAGCCAAACCAGTCTGTGACTCTGTGATCATTTGGCTGCACAGGTGGTCAAAGGAGGGGGAACAGCTCTGAGAAATGGAAATGCCAGATGTTTCTGGGTTAGGATGTCAGGTGATGCCTCTGCTTTTGGAGTGATGTGATGCTGAGCTATAAGGGAAGAGGCTTGGATGACTGAGCCCAGCGTCACGATGGACACAGGCAGTTCATTGTCTCCTCATCCCGCCTGGTGCATGAAGTCTGTGGTCAGAAGATGATAATCTCTGAGCATGCACGTGGAAGAAATCTCTGATCATGGTAGGCCAAAAAATGGCTGCTGCCCAAAGGCTGTACTTTGGTTTTGATTTTATGGGATTGTTTAGTAGCAGTTTTGCATGAAACTTGTATAAACATTTCTTTTGTGCCTTGGCCCATCCTGTCCACTTCTTCAGAAAGGCAGAAATCTGCCAAGAAGTCGTGAAGAAAAAAGCTTTGTTTGCAGTCCAGCTATGTCCCATCTGCATCCCACTCCAAGGAGAAACACATGGCCACAGATGCAGACACCAGCCTCAGCTGGCTGATGGTGCTCGATCTGAAGGGTTAATTGAAAACTGATTAAAATAACTCTGCAATCCCTGGCTACTCCTCTCTTAAGTGCTTAGTAGATTCAGATGCTAATGCTCGTGGGTGGTTCAGTATTTTGAACCTTTGCCTTCTAGAAAATTACAGCTGGGAGGCCAACAGGTACAAGTCAGTCTGGGAACTGGAGCCCTCATCTGTAAAGGAGCCCGGCCCATCAGGGCTTTTCAGCTCAGCAGAGCTCAAAGTAGGTCCCCTGGCCACCAGTGGCTCTCCACACGTGCTCATCATGTGCTGGCACTGGCTCCTCCTCTTGGGCTGGTTGTCCCGGGCGCTGAGGTTTTATCCAGAGAGCCGGGAGCCCGCGGAGGTGCCCGGGAAGGACGAGCGGCGAGCGCGCCCGCGGGAGGGTCCTGCCTCGGGAGCCCTCGGAGCCTGCAGGAGCAGGGGCTTGCTGGCGGGACGGAAGCGTTGGCCTGGCTGCCCGCGGGGACCCGAACGTGCCGGGGGCCACCCTGCAAAGCCCAGCCCTGGAGACCGACGGCAGCACCACCATGGAGGAGCGGGAGCCCCCGCCGAGGTGCGGTGCTGGGGAGGGGGCGTGGGAGCGTGCGAGGGAAGGCGGTGGGCGGTGGGGACAGAGAGTGGGGCTGGTCAGGGGACAGGCAAGGGAGCTGCACTGAATTTAGGGAGTGTTGTGCTCGCTGAGGAGCGTGGAGGGTTGGTGTGGGGAGCGGGGTGTAGGAACCGGCCCCTGCTGTGGTGAGCCCTCAGGAGGTACCTGGCCACGCAAAGTGACATTGGGACTGTTCTGTACCCTCTTCTTCCCTGGCCATCTTTGTTCCTTGGCCAAACTCCAGTTGGTGTAATAAACCAAGCTTGCTCCTTCCCCATGACATTGGTTGTCCTGGGCCTTTTGGCGTGTTCCAACTCTCTCCTGATAGGAATATGCTGGAAAACATTGTGTGCTCGTAGGGGCCTCGTCCAGAGGCTGATGTCCAGGCTGCCTCCTCCCAGCAGGGCTGGAGCCAGCAAGGATGGACTTCAGGAAGTATCAGCTTCAGTAAGTGCTCCTTACTTTTAATGGGATTAAAAAGATGCTGTCAGGTTGTACTTGGTTCGGAACAAAAAAATGATATTTTTCCCCTGTGTGTCTCTCATAGATTTTCTTTTTCCAGCTGTCTGCAGATGCCTGTCAGTAGGACCTGTCAGTCATGTTTCTTACCTCAGTCAGTGGCTGCTGTGTAAGGGATTGCTGTCAGAGTGTAACTTCCATGCTTCTGACCTGAATTTTCTGTAACTAGCTTGTCTGGTTGCACTGGGCAAATAATTAAAAAGAAAATGCAGGTGCCCTTTCTAAGGAGAAAAGGACATTGTGCACGTTTGCTTTCCTGTGCTGAGGTTTTATTGAGGTTAAAGTTACCAAAATGAGTTACTTTATCTGTTTTCATAAACTGCTGTTGCACCTATGAAATAGTAACTCCTGAGTACCTTTGTCACTGATAGGATGAAAAAATGTGTTTATCTGTGAAGTGGCAAATAGTATGAATAGAACGTAATTAACTTGGCCATCATCTGGCTGTGTGCACTTACACTCCTCTTCCTACTTATTTTTAGAGAAAGGGGAAGCGTGTGCTTGATTAGATGTGCAGAGACTGATCTCCCTCCTGGGAGCAGAGGGGAGTGTGGGCTGCTGGATGGGGATTCGGGAGACCTGGATTCAGATCTGGGCTCCGAGTCTGACCTGCTGCACGTCCTTGAGAAAGTCACAGTGCTGTGCTGCTCCCTGCTTCCCCCCTTCCCCAGCCTCCATCTTGCCTGCTCAGCCTGGAAATTGGAGGAAAATCTGCTGCGTTTTAAGCGTCGGGAGGAAAAATACTTGGTCTGAGAAAGTGCATTTCTCCTCCTTAATCTAACGGTTCATCGGCCGCCCATGTGTGGCAGATAGCAGCCTCCTGGACATGAAAGGTTGCAGCTGAAGGGAAAACAAGATCCTGTGGTAGATAAATGTGCTGCACTGATAGGTTTTTTTTCCCTGTGTAATCTCTGAAATGGAACTTCATGTGCATAAAAGGAGCGGGGCTGAGCCCTCCCGGTGCTGTCCCTGAGCCGAGTCCCACCGCAGGTGGGTCAGGATCCCGGTGTTCAGGACACGGCCTGCTCCGTGTCCCAAAATCCCTTTATTTGCCTTTCCCTGGCGAGCGCAAAGAGCTCCTTTTAGATTTGCTAAGTCAGAAGCTTTGCAGATGACGGAGCTCAGTCCTCAGCCCCAGCACGGTGATTATTCACTGGATGATCTTTTAAATAAAGCACTTCCTCCCTTCTTCGGCTGTTTTAATGGGATTCTAAGGAATCTTTCTCAGCCTCCTCAGGGAGG
>VZRQ01005874.1:39922-144181 GCA_013397975.1 Machaerirhynchus nigripectus
TTTTTTTTCTTACTGAAATAAGAATGAGAAACATCAGGTTTGGGTTCAGGTTTTCAAGTTAGCTGCACCTGTGAAAATAGATACAGAATGCTCTGTGGGTGTTACCCAAAAAAACACATGAAATTTTGGTTAGTCGGTAGGGCCAAATTTTCAGCCCAGTCATCTTGTAAAGTTTGGATTTACCACATTATCTAAGTGCTGGACTTTCAGCATAATAGAGGGTTTGGTTGCATTTAAAAAATGTTAACTTGCTTGGCCTAATTTACCAGTATTAATGACCCAATTCCATTTAATTCAAACACGGACTTACCTGGTCTTGGGGGTTCTCAGATCTGTTAATTTCTGGATTATTCTGCTTATGCCTTTAAGTAGTTCTTTGTGTTTGCCTCTTTGTTGTCTCTCTACCCATAAACTTTGGTCTTGTTTCTGTCAAAAAGTGAAACAAAATTAAACTTTCACTCTGGAGTTTCCTGTTGGCAGTAATGAACTTGAAACACTTATGTACAGTTTGAGATTCTATCCTTAAACAACCAAGATAGTGAAGAAGACTTGGATAAAGTGCTGCTCCAGTTTTGGTTCCAGTACATATAAAATTGTCAGGGTTTATTGAATTGAGCACTAAACCAGAGTGAAAGTCTGCCAGTAGAGACCTGAGTGCATCCTGGGACTGCAGGGCACAGCAAGGAGCCTTTTTTTGCTCTGAACAAACATCCTTAGAACCATCTTAGAAAGATGCAGTGATTTGGATCCCAGTTGCTGGGAATTGAACAGTAGGCAATAAGGCACATTTGGGCTCGTTTATTTTACAAAGAGGATTTGCAGTGGCAGGGTAAAGAAGGAAAATCCCACACAAAGCAGGCGTGTGAGACACGAGATCAGGGAAACAGCTTCGAGATCAGGGAAACAGCTTCGAGATCAGGGAAACAGCTTCGAGATCAGGGAAACAGCTTCGAGATCAGGGAAACAGCTTCGAGATCAGGGAAACAGCTTCGAGATCAGGGAAACAGCTTCGAGATCAGGGAAACAGCTTCGAGATCAGGGAAACAGCTTCGGATTGTTTGCAAAAGCCTTTTCACAAACGCTGGAGATGAGGAGTGACACGGGGCAGGGATGCTGTCACAAACAGTCCCCGCGAGGAGGGACTTCAAAAAGGGGCCTTGACTCGGCTCTTCAAGGAAAGCAAACTTCCAGCGTCGCTCTTGAAACCTGTTTTTCCTAACAGCGCTGGGAGTGAGATGAGTGATGGGAGAAACTAGTGTGAAATGTTTCCAAAGCAGCTGCACTTCCCATTCGGAGTTTGAGAAGGCAGCAGCCTCAGTGAGGTGTTTGGTACTGAGCAGGCAGTTGGATCTCGCAGCGTTTGCAGCGTTAATCCTGCTTGGACTGCCGGTATGAGATGTGTTTTCATGGGAAAAAGGATTGAATTTCAGGGACTTTATTAAGATTATCCTGGCTTATTCAAGGCCGTGAGGCTGAGCATATGCTCTGCTTGTGGCCTAAAATACAGCTGAGTACTGAGAGCTGGTGGGAGCCACTCTGGGTCTGCAGAGCTTCTCCTTGGCTTTGGGGACAAACCCTGGTCAGGGGCTCCTACAAACCCTTCCTTTGCATTTCAGAGCTGCTTCTTTTCAGTTCTTTTTGCTATAGGAAAAGCAGCTTGTTCTGAAGATACACACAAGATAATCTGTAATAAGAAACAATCAGACCTGAACCCTGGAGTTGTGTCACTTTCTGTTCAGAACATCAAACTCGCGGTGTTGTGGTGCAGATTTGTGCTCACCAGAGCAGGAGGGGAAAGTCCTGAAACTCCTGGGCTGAACAGCAGGTTTTCCTGGGTTTAATTCCCTGCCTGCACTTAGGTAATGCATGTTCAGATCCAGCCCCACAGAGCAAAGCTATAGACTGGCAGAATAACTTGTAGGTCAGTTTCTTGAAATTCACGTGCAATAAATCCAATTTCTATGTTTGTTTATTTGTTTTTAGTCAGTTTCTTAAACAGAGACTTGATTTTTATTTTCCTGTGCGGATAAACTGTATACAAAACATACTCAGACAGTAACTTCTATATAGACATGAGCAAACAGTCACCAACATAATTACAAAAATTCAGGCTTTCAGGGCTTAAAAAAAATACTGTAGAATGTGTTCATCTCTGGGGAATTTTTTCGTGTCCATGGGCAGATATAGTTAACTTCTCAATGTACAGTCCACTTTTAGTTCACGTTTCTTTTGTAGTCTGGCAAGACCTTCTGTCTGTTAAAATTAGAACCTTCAGCTTAGTGGGAAAAGAACATTATTTTTAAAGCTTGGGTTGCTGCAGTCGGCATCGCTGCCACCTGAGTGAAACTGCTTGGAGAAACCTGACTTCATTTTTTTTGCCAGATGTTGCCATGCTTATCAGTGCTTCATCTTTGGTTTTTTTAAGGTGAGTTTACCTAGAGGGAATCTTGTTTTCCCGCAGTGTTTAAGGGGAAGAGGAGCACAGTGCTCCCTGGGTAACACTGCTGTGTTTTGGCTGCAACAGGATGAGTTTTGCTGCAGGACTCCCCCCTTACAAGGCTGTGAGAGTGCCATTAAAACTGGGATTATGCACAGAATAGCTGTAAATGTTCTTTTAGGGCCGTCCACTCCTCTAGTATAAATCAATAGCTCTTGGCACTGGCATATCTAAAATAAATAAATAGAGGGGTAATGGTTGTGTTTGTCTGTGGAGCACAATTGCTTCTTGAGCAGTGTGATTGTGCTGTACCCCTGAGAGCCAGGTACAGGGGGGTGTGAGGGTGCTCCTGGAATCCTCCTGTCCTGCACCTCAGGGACTCTGATGGTCATCTCCTGTGTGTGGTCAGTGCCCTGGGCAGGGAAGTGTCCCCTCCACAGCCGGGGACACGCAGGGGTGCGCTGACTGACGTGTCCAGGAGCAAACCTGTTCTCCTCAGCCCCCGTGGTGTCCCTGGGCTGTGAACTTGGGATAAATGTGCCAAGGCTGACAGATTTTTACTGCCTTCGCTTCTGGCTTGTCCTGCTGAAGGAAATAATCAAAAATGACTCCCACAGAGGTCTGATTTTGGGAGGATTAGTGTTGTCAGCTGTTGTTGACAGCATCTTTTAGAAAAAGGTTCTCAAACTGGGTACCCAGGAACTTTGCTCTTGGAAACTTCCCATTTCCACTTTTAGCTTCACATTTCCCAGGTGTCAAAGGCAGAAAATACTCCATTTGAGGTGGCTGATCTCAGTGTTTTGTGCCAGTAACTGGGGTAATTTCATTAGTCCCTTGTGAGGAGACTGTAAAAGGTTTTGAAGCTAAATCAGCGTGGCAATGATGTTTTTCCCTTGTGTGTGGGGAGGCCTGTGGGGTCACTGAGCCCCTCTCTCCATCTGCCAGTCCAGCCTGTTCCCGAGCCCTGGCCCAGCTGAGCAGCAGCATTTGTAGGGAGAAGTGTCAGGGGGACTGCCTTGGGCTGTTTGGCTATCAAAGAATAGATGTAGGCAGTGTTCATTTTGACTGTGGGGAAGCCTTAGGATAAATCAGTATTTTATGAGAGGCTCACCCCAGTGGGAATTGGCTCCCTGCTTCCCGAGGTGGTGGAGCATCTCCTGGTGTGTTGGAGATGACATCACACTGATGGGTGTTAGAACAGCATTCAGAAATACAAGAGAAGGGGGAGTGAGGACTTAAATGATGATTAATCCTTGCCTAAGCCTTGCAAAACAAGGGTATTGTAGCCAGATCAGCTTTTTGGAAAGCCCAACTGCAGCAAAGCTGGTGACAGCAGGAGGTGTGAGGAGCACAGCTGTCCTGGTGGGGAGCAGGAGAGGCTGGGATTCCAGGCTGCTCCCCCAAACCCAGCTCTGTAGTGATGACTTTGCAAGCTCGCCCAGAAATTCAGAGAGGGATCTGGTGAGGAGCCCAGCGGTTCAATTCACTGGGCTTCTGCCAGGCTTCACACAACCCTTGTGTTATCCAGAGCTCTGTGATGGTTGTGGGTAAAGCTGATAAAACATTTTATCAGTGGAATTGTCAATTAATTGCAGAAGAGCTTTTTTTAGGGGTTTGCACTATACAGTATCGTGGTATGTTGGGGTCTTCCTCAGCGAAGAAAATGTAGGGAAACTGAGGCTGTGTCCTGGAAAGTGATGCAGGAATTTGCTTGTCCATCCCTGAGCCTGGTTTTGGGCAATGGTCTGAGATTTTTTTATTATTATTATTTTATTTTCATTTCTTTTTCCTCCAAGAGAAGATCTCTAATGGAAGTCAATAATTTTGACCTTCATGTTCCCTTGGGAGCAGCTGTGGTGAACATCTGCCTCTTCCAAAGAAAAGAGTAATCCCCCTCACAGCCTGGAAAGGAAACTTTATTGCCATTGTGGAAAGGGTTAATTTAGAAGTATCTGTGGGTTTTTTTGACTTAGACAGCTTTTGCTTTGGGCTTTATTAATTCAGGGCTGAGCTTCATTTTGAGGGATAAAAAGTTTTTTAGTCTGAAGTTGGTAGTTTAACATCCAAGTCAGGAAAGTTACATTTGCAGTGCTGCTAATTCAGTTGCTCTGCATATTTCTGTAGATTTCGTGGCATATATCCTAAAATAGGTAGCAGTGTTTTTCTGTCCACTTATCAAGAAAGAATGGAACAGTCAGTGTAACATGCAGCAGCTGAAGGACTTGGCATTTAACAAGCAACCTGGAGCCAAAGGGTTTGGCTTTGTGTGCACCCAGATTTGGTTCCAGAGGAGCTGAGACCCCTTCACCTGCATATCAGCTTGGCCTGTTATCTCCTGGTGTTCCTGAATTTTCTCATTGTACCAGTGACACGGGTTTACAGGGACAGAGTGTCTGTGATGTGCTTCGACTTAACAATAATGGAGGTTGTTATTCCCAGCAGCACAGATCCTTTGGGAGTGAGGAGGGGAGAGCTGCTTGGAGCTTTCCCGCAGAAAAGTGAAACCCCAGGTTTTTATTGCCCTTTCATAGCTGCAAACATCACCTTGTAGATCCCCGTGAATTTGCCCTTGTTGAGCTCCAACCTTGCTTAACAACCTGATCCTTATGCTTTTGGTAAACAAGGCAATGTCCAGGGAAAGGGGATATTTATCCCTCTACAGTCAGGGCTGTGGCTCTAGAATAAGCAGAATTTCCTGCTGCTCAGTTGTTCTGCTCTCAGACCATTTAGAATCCCTTTGGGTGTGATGGAGAGGGAGGGTGGAAGTGTTTTTCTCCCTTATCTGTGGGAGTGTGGCCCTGGGCAGTGTTGGCTGGCAGGGCTCACAGCCTGCCAGGAGGAGCAGCTTGGTGCTCCTGCTGTTTGAAACCTCCAGCTCAGGAGCTGTTTGGGCCTTTTGAACTTGGTGATCAAAAAGCAGGGCTTGGGAGGATCTCCAGGAAACCAGCAAATGGGCTTGGAAAAGATGTCTTTGAAAATCTGTTCAGTTGGGTTTTTATCTGTGCTCACGTTGTCTCTGTTGCTGTGATTGACTGAAAATCACTTTTTCCTATATTTATTTAAATGACAAGTGGGTCCTGTGTCATTTGGACTTGGGGCTTTAGAGAAAATAGAGTTTTTAATAAAGTGTAGGTTGGCAACACTCGGTGTCTGTCCCCTCAGTGTTACATTTAAGCCATCTATTTTAAACCCAGGATTGAAGTATTACTGATTTCACAGGGATTTGGCTTCCTGATAAAGCATTTGACTTTGAAAAAATCTTAATCTTGATGTTTTTACATGTAAGATCTGTTGTCAGGCATACTGAGTGGGTCTTCACCTAGTTCTGGCTTTGGGCCTGCAGGTGTCTTGTCAGAATTTTGATGTGACCAAAAAATGTTGCCATGAATCGGGTCAGTATTTGGAATTTCTCAGGAGCACCATTCCAGCACAAAGGAGAACCTTCAAAGGATGCTTAAACCTAGCTTTAATTCTGGCAAAGAAATATGATTTCGATACAACTATGCCTTAAACTGAAGCAGTCCCCTCTCCCCCTCTCCCTCTGGCAGGTGGGATGGAATGGGTGGGTACAGCTGGACTGAAATCCAAGCTCCTCTGGGATGAATGCCTGCCTGTGAAACAGCCCCACGGGGAATGGGATGCCAGGAGCTGCTTGTTTTTCCCTGGTTCATTTTTCCAAGCAAGCACTCCGGCGTGCTGGTTTTGCTTTGATACCTGAAATTCCACTGCGAGAACTTGTTCAGTTCCTCAAACAAACGAGCAATCAAAGGCAAAGGGTCCTGTTGCTGTAACCTCTGGTAGCTGCACCAAGGAATTCTGCCTGATTTATGTTGTGCTTTATTCTTTATTCTTTCTTCCAGGGGCAGTAAGCCAGAGATGACTGACAAGATGTCGAGCTTCCTTCATATTGGAGATATTTGTTCTCTCTATGCAGAGGGCTCAACAAATGGATTTATTAGCACTTTGGGGTAAGAGCAGCTGTTCTCTTGCATTAAAAACACCGTAAGAAGGACTAGCAGAGCTCAGCTAGCTCTCCTGAGCCTGATTCCAGGGAATACTGGGTAAAGCCAGGGAGCTTTATGGATAGATTTGGCCCTAAATTTAAAAATGGCCTAAAGTTAATATGGCAAGGTAGATTTTGGGAGGCTGGAGAGTGTATCAATGGCTGTGGTGTGGTTTTATGTCCTTGGTGGGGAGGAAGAACCTTGTCAGGTGAAGGTGTGGGGAGAGGGGGAATGAATGCAATCCAATGATTTTCATGTTGTTGTCTGTCCCGTGTCCATCCGTGTGTCCCGTCCTGTCCCTCCCTGCCCCTCCCCCCAGTCAGGGATGGATAGACAGAGCCCAGTGCACTCTGCTGACTGCACAGGAGGATGTAGCATAGGCAATGGAAGTAGTTTAAAAAGAAGTATAGCTAACAAAAAAAAAATCAAATCCCCGAGCCAAATGGTTTAAATACCATTAACTCACCACTACAGCTAGTTTGGTCTTAAAATCGAGGTTTGATTTGAGGTGTCTCCTACAAACCAAATTGTTCTGCTCCCATCAAAGGAGAACATGTTTTGACCCTTCCGCTTTGCCAGAGCTCTGGAGCTGCAGTGGGAGCTGTGCTGTGCTGGCTCCTGCCCCTGGCGTGCTTCCCACAGAGCCCCTTTGTGCTGCCTTCAACGGGGACACGGAGCAGGTGCTCTGGAGCAGAGCTCCTCTGGAGCAGGGAGCAGTGAATGCTACTCCTTTAACCAAAAAAAGAAGCTTTTCCCGTGGGAAGGGGGAGAGCTGGCAGAGCGCAGCCGCGCGGTTGGAACGCGGCTCCGAGGAGGGCCAGGGGCTGTTAGATCCCGCTGGGCAGGAGCCTCTGTGCCCACCAGGAGCTGGCAGAGGAGCTGGGTGCTGCCCGGGGAGGAGCCCTTGCAGGGTGAGAAGCTCCAGGAGCGCCTCTGCCCCGTTCCCGAGGCGCGAGGGCGGGAGCAGCGTGCGGCACACGGGCTGTGCCCGGCGAGGGGCACGCGCACAACCTGCTCTTTCTCATTTCCAGTAGCCCTAAGGGCCTCAGGGTGGGTACAGTCACAGCACATTTTTTGATGCCTACAGTCCAGATGCATCTGCTAAATGGAGCTCCCAAGCAGGGTACAGAGACAGCATCCTGGTAAGTGCCTCGGCAGGAAACGATGGGCTGGAATCTCACCTGAGTGACTCCAAACTAACTTGTAGGTTTAGTCCTCTAGCTATTAGGATTCTGGAAAATAAGGGGGCAGAGAAGGAAGCAGACACTGAAGATGCACCATGATCTATTATAGGAAAGAGAAGAAAATATGGGATGCTGCCAGAAAGGAGAGAAGGTATGATAAAAGCAAGGGATGTAGTAAGTAGGGTTGGTCGAATAGTATTTGGCGAATGTATTTGACAAATTTCCCAGGTCCTCGTCAAATATGGCACGTGCACTCTGCAGTCCTGGATCAGCTGTGTGAGGGGCCAAATACTATCTGCTGAACACTGGCAACATGAATTATCCTCTACATCTGCCTATTGTTTTTCTTCCCAGTCCTGAAGCGAGTTTGGCAGTAAATAATTCCAGACCAAGTAGAAAGTTGTGATGTCATGTGGAATCCCATACGGTGCATGATGAACAGTATGCAGTGGCTGTGGCTTCTGATGGCATTGCTGAGCAGATATTTTTCACCATGGCTAGTCCTTTTGGACACGACAGGCCCCGAGCACGTGTATTTCCTAGGCTTGATGAGATGTTCTCATGGCAGGCCTAAAGACCCCTCAGTGTTCAAGCCTCCTCTTTGATTTGGTTAGCGCTGTTTTAAGGTAACTGCATTATATAATGGCCACATATCTCAGCCTAATTTAAGCCAGAAATCCTAATTGCTATGTGAAACATGAAATGCATTATCATCCTAATAAGCCTTCGTAATCGAATTAGCTTTGTCCCATATTTAATTTAGTCTTTGTCCTGGAGAAAATTAAAGCAGCAAAGGAAAGATTTGGTGTAATTGTCCTCTAGACCATGTGGAGTTTTGACAGTCTGATGTCATAACGATGTGTAATGACTTGTTACGTGGTTACTGAAGGTTGAGGAGCAGATAGATACCACTCTACATTCTAATGCTGTCCTAAATCTCTGAAGAGTGTTCCTATTTAATATTCCTATGACATGTTGCTTAATCAGAACCTTACTCTTGCTGTTTCCCAAACTCAGTGCTGTCATCATGATGATTACTGGTGTACAATATATCCTCTTTCGTGTTTCTCACCCTGTAAAATTTTTCTCTTGCTAGTTTGGGAAGTTCCTCTTTACTTTCAACCTAATCTCAGATGAGGGGGATATATTGCACTGAGATTATCTGTGGGATGATCAGAGTAACCCATTTCCTTGATATTTTTGGCCCTTTGTTCACTAGAAGCAGGTGCCTCAGCTCAAATGTTAATGCCATTCACACTGGAGCACCTATGTGTGTACATAGTACTGAGTAGGGAGAAAATCCATGGGGAAAAAGCAACTCACTCTGAATGTTTGCATATGCAAATTTTAGATGCACAGAACTGTTGAGCCCACTTAGTTTCTCTGATCTCTTGATTTTCATGCACTTCCTGGTTTTCTCTGGTTGTTGTCTCAAGATGCTCCCTGCATGTGACCAGCCTCTGCAAGGAACAACTCTCATATTCTAGGTCTCAGTCTTTCTCAAGTTGATTCTGCATGAGAATGGACCTCTCAAACCCTGGACCTTGGAGTTTTACTTTCTACGTTTGTGTAGAAAGCCTCTTTGACAGATTGGTTGTAAGGGGCCAAATTGAGTCGTTTAGGACCAAACCAAGCCCCGGAGTGTTTGGTTGCAGGTGCAATTTTCCAATTTGGAAGCGGTGTTTGGGAAAAGCGCAATTCCACCTCGATCCAAGCTGCTCAGGCAGAGCAGTGGGAACAGGTGCTTCCTGACTGTTCCCTTTATCCTGTGGGATTCCAACTGACCCTGTGGGGGTTTTGCAGGGACAGAAAGCTCTGTCCTGGCATTCCCTCTTGGAATCTCTTGGCTCCTCTTGTCCAGCTCCCCCTGCTTCCTGGTAGAACAGGAGGAGGTTGGCTCAGTCCCTCAGCTCACCTTGTGTTTGGCTGGTGAGCAGGAGGGTGCATTTGTGCCTTTCTTGCTGTCAGGAGTCAATTTTTATTGTGGCAGTGACTGTTCCTGCCATTTCTTAATACTCGAGGGGTCACAGGGTCAGTGTCCAGTTTGCATAGTTGCCATATTTTCCTGTTCTCTGTTCATATAAACACATTTGCAGCGTGACTCAAATCTGTCCAAGAGGCAGGAACTGTCCTGAGGCTGTCTGTCACCTCCCTAGAATATGGGCTGTTCTGTCTGCACCTCGAGCAGGGGACACAGAGGCGATGCAGAACACAGGAGCAATGACTTATTTATTGTCCCACCTACCAGGAGCGTAGCTCTGGGCAACAGTAAAAATTAGCTGCATGCTTCTTAGAAAGATCTGGCATCAGTTGGCATTTGGGGAATGTCTTCTGCTGAAGTGGCCACTCGGTTGAAATATTGCAAGTGAACGACCTTGGTTTTGTTGACGAGGATGGAAGGGGCTGCAGGGGGATGGAATCTCACTTCACTGCTCATTTCTTTGCAGCCTTGTGGATGATCGGTGTGTTGTACAGCCAGAAGCAGGTGATCTTAACAACCCACCCAAAAAGTTCAGAGGTAAGTTGGTCAGACAGCTCCTTACCCTTCTGCTTAGGAATGATTCTTCATTTTGTGCAGTGATGTGTAACAGTTCCTGGCCTCTGTGCTTCTGTGGCATATTTTAGTGTCATCTTCTTCCACAAATGACAGCTCCTGAGGAAAAATGTGTGTGTGTTGGATGTCTGTGGGCTTGTGGTGTTTTCACCTGAGTCAGCTCCACCCAGTGGGATGGGAGGGAGAACTGGGAGAGGAAGAGTGTTCAGGTAAAGCTGTTTAGTAGGTAAAGGAAAAGCTTCACACACAAGCAAAGCAAAACCATGAATTCATTCCCCGTTTCCCGTGGGCAGGCAGGTGTTGGGCCAAGACAAATGCCATCCCTCCACACACTGCCAGCTCTGTATCCTGGCATGGTACCCTAAGGTCTGGGATGTCCCTGGGGTTGGCTGTGCCCCCCAAGTCCTCGTGCACCCCCATCCCTCGCAGGTGAGGTGAGGAGCAGGGATGTGCTCTGCAGTCAATGAAACATCCCTGCGTTATCAACAGTTTCCAGCACAAATCCAAAATGTGGCTCTACCCCAGCTACTGCAAAGAAAATGAACTCTGTCCCAGCCAAACCCAGGAACTGAGAAGAAACCTTTGTGAGGGGCTGGGGTTGAGGTTGTCAGTTGTTTGCCTTTCAGATTTGTCCAAACTTCCAGGGTCCCTGGGAATTTAATTTGTTTCTCCATTCTATCACACATTCTTTTTAATTACCCAGTACCAAACCTGTCTCAGGGAGGAGGAAAATGAAAAGGAGCAAGTGTTTGCCACAACTATTGTGGTCTGACCTAATTTGATATGAGCTACCTTGGGCTTTGCTTTCATTCTGCCAGGAAACTTCTGCTCAGTGATAAGAAATTGGTGCTGCTGCTTTGCAGTTTGGCAAGGGCTGACTTGTTGGAGAAAGGCCTCAGACAGGAAGAGCAGCACTGACTGGGGCTTCGTTTGCAAAGACCTTGAGTTCTTTTTCTCACCCCTGGGTTGCACCTTTTACCCAAAGGATAGCTCGGCCAAATCTTCTACAGTCTTGATCTGGATTTTATTGTTTCAGATACAGCAGCAAACGTGTGTCTTGTTTCTTTGGTTGGATCTTGTTTCCTTGGTTGTGCTTTGCCTTTGTCAGGGCCTCAGAATCACCATAATTCTCTTTGGGTTTGGCCAGACCTGCAGGTGATTGCCCTGGAAAATCCCGTACCATCTGTACTGCTAGTTTTGCTTGCTGTTCCTTGGGTGGGTTTGGGGTTTTTTGCCATGACATGATGTCTCCCACAATGAAACTCTCCTTTTAAAATATTGCTGAAGTCTGTGAGTTCTTGTCAGTTTTTCTCCCTTTTTCCTGGAAAACTGAAGAGCTGATAATTGAAACATTAAAGAGGCAACCTGGGGAAGTTTCAGCATTCAGTGTTAAGCTCTCCTAGAAAGAATTATGTTGTTATGGGAGGCAGAGCCTTGACTTGAGGCATTCTTGATGTTAAAATCGTATGAAAGAATAAAGCCAGCTTTGACTGAGACTGCTGGGTACAGAAGGAGGCGGAGGCAGAGAGGGAGAGAGAGAAAAGAATGAGAAAAAGGCAATTCTTGCTAGCACAGTTTAGGAACTGCAAGTACAGAGAGACATTTGCCTGACATAAAACACCGTGGTTAGACATTGTAAATGTTCTCATATTACTTATAATTTATACAGGGAGAAAGAATGGTGTGAACCTTTTCCAACCTTTGTAGTTACTTCAGTGAAGCTTTCATGGGGAAGTTTATGCTTGATGGTAAATGGCAACAAAAGCCATACAGTGTTAGCAGGCTTTTCTCTTATTTATACACATACTTTCCAAGTGTAGTCTGAGATGAAATGCTTTCCATGATAAATATGGTCAGAAGTAATAACAAAGTTTATCTCACCCCACCTTCACCAGCAATGGAAGATGGTTTTTATGCAGAAGTTGGATGAGGCTTGAAGCAGCCTGGGACAGGGGGAGTGTGTCCCTGTGTCCCTGCCATGGAATGGGATGGGTTTTGAGGTCCCTTCCAACCCAAACCATGTGTGAATCCTGTTGGTCATCATGGCAGCTGCAGGCCTGAGCAGGGGGGGTCAGGCACTGGTAATTAGGAAGGAATGTTCAAAAATCTTCTTGGAGCAAGAACAGAATGAATCAGAGGGAAGTGACTTGCATTATACCCTTAGAGAGGACTGGAAAAACACTTCTGTGGTTCTGTGACCTGTTTTATGTCCCTGTGCTCCAGGGTGTCCAGATGCAGGTCAGTCCCCTCTGAAGTCCCCTCCTGAGTCTGTGACCTTTGGCCAGGCTTGGGGATCTTATTTTTGGTATCATTTTTAGAGAAGTGTCATTCTGAGCTTCTCAGAGCAGATCTGTCTTCAGTGGGCAGATGTAAAACAGTTGTAAATATCAATTTCATGCTTAATCAATGTGAGGAGAGATCTCTAGAAGCAAGATTGACTGCATAGATATGCATACATGACTCCAAGAAAATTCAGTGTGAAACTCAAGCCTGTCTATCCAATGGTAGAATGGATCCATCCTGCTTTTTTTCCTAACCACAGGTGCTTCAGGTTGTGAAAAGTCATGTTGCCACGGCTACATTTATTTACTTGCATCTGGTGGCAGCAGCAAGGCCCTGGTCTAGAGAGTGGGGGATTTTTCTTTCTACTTCAGACCCTTGAAATGGAGCAGAGCTGCTGTGCACAAAGTGGGGGGGGTGTGCACCACCCCTCTGTCCAGAGAGAGGGGTTTGGCAGGAATGTTTCAGTGGGAGTAAATTCTGCCACTGAACACGGATAACCTGCTCGTGGTGCTAAAATAGCCCTGCCTGAGGAACGTGTTCCTAAAAACAGCCACTTCCCCCCTGAAACGGAGGTGGGGTTTGTGTGCTGGGAAATCTCTGCTGGGGAAGGAGCGAGGAGCTGTCCTGGGGCACATGGAGCTAGGGAAGCTGGATGGGTGCTCCGTGGGCAGGAGGGTGTGCAGGGCTGGAGTCGGAGCTGGGAGCGACAGAGCCGTTCAGTCTGCAGGGAGAGAAGCGAGCAGAGGGATCCTGAGGACACCAGGAATGGCTTTGTTGACTAAAGTTGTTGAAAAAGCAGGCTGACAGATGGGTCTGGTGGTGGGGGAGCCCTGGAAGGGGTGAGGTGCAAGAGGCAGCTGAGAGTCAGAGGCGCTGGTGTTCAGGGTTTGGAGTGTGGAACAGAAGTGTAAATGAGATGGTTTAAAAAACAAAAAAAGAATTCCAGGGTTATTAGATGGAAAAAAGCGCAGTGCTGGAGTTGGAAGGAACTCCAGAGGAAGTTAGTGCAGCACGCTCAAGTTCCTGGGAGTGTTTACCTGCAGTTATTTCACATGCTAATTGCTGTGGTGCCTCTAGGTCATTAAAATACTCATTTGGTCACTTGAAGGTGTGAAGGCTGATTCTTGTTCTTACTCTTCTCCATCCCAGTCAGGATCTCATAGCACCTGAGGTCGGTGGTTTGAGGCTGGATGGTAATTATGGTCTAAGATTTCACTGGATTTTCTTTTTTTTTCTGGCTTTCTGTGTCCACTTTAAATATGGTGGCTTAGGTGTGTTTAGGTTTTTTTCAAGTACAGTGTTTCTCTGGCCCCTGGTGCTTCCAGCTTCAAATAACTCAAAAGTCCTCTAAAACTGCCTTGCAAAATGTGAAGACTGAAGAATACATTCATTAGGGTGTTTCTTTTTAAAAGTGCTAATATACAAACCAGTTTTTTTAACTTAAATGAAGTGTGTACAGAGGAGATTCCTGGAAGAAATCCTACTTGCACAAGTCTCCAAAAACTAGGAGTGTGACAGTTCCTTCGTTACCTGCACTTCTTTGAACAGAAATGACATTTCATGTTTTTATTAAGCTGGAAGCACTGCTGTGATTGCCAGCTCTGAGTGTGACTGTGCAGCTGAGGAGTGGCTGTGAATGAATTTCCTTGCAGCGCGCGTGGATCCAGGTGGGAAGCGCGGCTGGAGCTGACCCTGGGCCGGGCTCGAGCCCCGCGTCCCGCCGGAACCCCCCTGCTGCAGGGCACCGAGGGATCCTTGTTTGCCAGCAAAAGCCAGCCCAGCAGAGCCACAGCACAGCCCGGGGCCGGGGGTTTGGGGCTGGAGCTGCTGTTCCGTGCCCTGCTGGCGAGCTGCAGTGTGCATTTGCAGAGGTTTATTTGTGTTCATTTGTACCGGAGCGCGGCCCCGCGCGAAGCCGAGTGTGTTTGTTTAATGCAAGACACTGCTACTACGGCAAAACAGCCTGTCTGACAGCCTTCTCAGGAAATTCCTTACAGCTCTTTATTTGGGATGCAGAGCTGCCTGCCAGGCTTCCAGCAGCCCTGCAATAGCTGCTTGAAACTCCGGCAAAAAGGGCATGCACTGGGTTAATTTGTCCAGCAGCTCCCTCCTTCCAGAACATTGTTTTAGTAGTTGCTGGGCAACACTCTTTTTTTGGCAAGATGTTCAAGGAATGAACCCATATCTTAGACTTAAAATACCCTCATGGCGATGCAGAAGAGGAGTAGTGCAGATTGTTTGTTCTTTTGATCCTAATCCATACTGAGCTCCTGTGGCTGGTGCCTCTGAAGGTGTTGGGGGCCAGCCCTGGGGGGCTCAGCCTGGAGCTGCAGCTTCAACTGGAGGAGGAACTCCCCAGACAGCTTCCATTTGTAATTATATGGGTATAAAAACTGTATTTAGTTTGAATCGTGGAAGGAATGGGTTTAGTTGGAAGGGACCTTGAAGCCCATCCAGTGGGCCGTGGGCAGGGACACCTCCCACTCTCCCAGGCTGCTCCAAGCCCCAGTGTCCAGCCTGGCCTTGGACACTGCCAGGGATCCAGGGGCAGCCACAGCTGCTCTGGGCACCCTGTGCCAGGGCCTCCCCACCCTCACAGGGAGAGATTTCTTCCCAATATCCAGCCACAGTTTTGGTGGATGTTCTTGAGTTATCCCTGTGCTCAGCACTGATGAGGTCAGTGTGCTGCTCCCCAGCAGAAATGTTTTACATTTTGCCCTTCAGAGCTTTGCCACGGCTGATCTGAAGCCTCCCCACCCCTGCTTTGTGGGGCATGAAGGAAACTCCATATGGAAGAAAAATAAGAAGGAAATCTGTGATTCATGCAGGTCTGATGGAGGCTCTGGAATTCTGCTGCACACATACACATTATTTACCCTTATTCAGCCAGGGCAGGCTTGTTTAGAGTTTGGCATCAGGGCTGAGATTAAAGGATTCTTTCAGTGGAAGGGTCACATACATAATTTTCCCAAACACTTCTGAAAATTAAAAAACAAGCTAAAACAAATAACCAGATCCCTCTGCCTGTTGGTTTTGGAAGAGGATGAGCAGCATATAGAGTGCCCTTTGTAGGCTGTGGGGTGGTTCTGTGCCACCCCCTGCGCTCATCGTGGATGTTCCGTGGGATCAGCCTGAGGTTCCTGTGTTCAGCTTCCAGGAAGTGGGCAGCCTTGGATCCTGGTGCTCTCCATGCACGCTTTTCCTGATCTGCTGTGGTGAAAGCGATGATACCAGCTTTTCAAACTTTGATGTGATGTAGCCTGAATTGTTTGACTCTCTCAGCTGAGTTGGAGTGGGTGTTTTGCAGAGGGCTGAGCTGGAATGATGGTGAAAAGGATGGCATAGACCTGAGCTGCACAGCCAAGTTTGGGCTCCTTTTCCTCTTGAATATGGAATTTCTAATACTGCTGCAGTGCTTGGATGCATTAATTATTAAGGTTTCTTTGAGGAATATTTAAACTAGAGTCTAAATCTGGCTTCTTTTATGCACTCTGATATTAGCAGTTCAAATAGCAGCATTTGTTTTTCACGCAGGAAGCGGAACTTTGGGGAGTGCCTGAGTGCTAAGGCCAAAGCCTTCTTGCAGAGACATCCATCACTTGCAATAGAAACTCCTTCCCAGTTTTGAGATGTCCGAGGCAGATTAAAATGCCCGTGCTGAATAGCAGAAGTAGAAAGTGGAGCATAATAGTGAATACCCACTTACCAAGTTCTCTGTTCTGCAGCCAGACACCATAAAAAGAAAAAATGATGCCTCTTACCCCATTTTCAAAAAGAGTAAAAATCAAAATAAGAAGTGTAAAATCAAAATAAGAAGTGTAAAATCAAAATAAGAAGTGTAAAAATCAAAATAAACTTTTAGGTTGTTTGATGGAAGAGAAAAATGATAAAAATACAGTCTGTTGTTGGGCCTATAATTTTTTTTTTTACTCAAAAGTGAAGCATTGAGCATTTTGAGTAAAAAAAATCTTTCAATCTAGCTGAATTAGGATGCAGTAAAATCTAAAATACATTTTGCTGCCTTGATGAGGAATCTTTCAGTATTTATAGAGCTGCACTAGAAAACTGCCAACTGCTTGTACGCTTTTGAATTTGTTGCCCTTTATGAGATGAAAAAATCCTGAATCCTGCCTCTGAATTGTGAAAGTTTAGCCCACTGCAGCCTACGTGCAAGCAGATGTTGGGGACAATTGCCACTGCAGCATTTAGGTATTTAAAAAAGCTGGGGAGGTGGAAGTGTTGCTTTTTTGTGCAGGCAAGTTTGCTTTGTATCTGCTAAGGCCTGGGACACCCTGATCAGGGTGGATGCAGGACTCAAAGGGAAGGTTGGTTGGGGTTTTATCATGGAGAGTGAATTGGAAAGCTGTTTTTCTGTCATTTCCCACATCTCTTGCAGTGATTCTTTTCTGGCCTGGGAAGCCAGACAAGTTTGTGGTGCAGTCAGTAAATATTTGTGATGGAGTCCCAGGATATCCCAAAGACATCCTGACTCTGTGGTGCTTTGTTGCCCGGAGAAGCTGTGGCTGCCCCATCCCTGGAAATGTCCAAGGCCAGGCTGGATGGAGCTTGGAGCAGCCTGGGACAGTGGAAGGTGTCCCTGCTGTGGCAGGGTGGGAATAAGATGAGCTTTAAGGTCCCTTCCAGCCCAAACCCTTTGGGGATTCTGTGTTGATGTGCTTAGCAGAGACAGTGAATAAATGACTGGCTAAGTGATTACTGGTTTAATCCAGGTGGGTTTGGATTTTTTTTTTGTGTCCCACCGATGGGATGCCAGGATGAGCGGGAAGGGTCTGTGGGGCACAGCCCAAGGGGGGCTGCCCAGCTTGGTGTGACAGAGCTGTGGGCAGGAGGAGCAGGCTCTGTGAGGCACAGGCTGGATTTGCTAGGCTGTGCTTCCCTGCTGCTCTGTGCCCAGAGTCCCGTGGCCAAACAGCTGTCTGCCAGCTCCTGCGTTCCCAGGGCTTTCATCTGGGATGTTCTGCATGGAGATGAGGGCAGAGCAAAGCCCCTTTGAAACAGAGAGTGCCATTAATATGTGTAACTGGAACGCTGTGTGAAACCCAATCTGTTGGTTCAGGTACAGCAGAGGAAAGAGGGGGGATTGATTTGAGCTCCTGGGGAGAAGTTTGATCCGTGTACTTGGTCCATCTGCAAATGTGGGTGGCATTTCTGTCCTGATGAGTTCTGTGTGGGGCAAGGGGGGTTGACTGTGCCCTAAAATTGAAGAAATAAGCAAAATGCTGTTTGGAACATTCATTCTTTCTCAACTCTTGCAGGTCTGAGCTTTTTCCCTTGTGGAAAGCTCAGGGTATTTCAGGTAGGATCGAGGAAGGGATTGCCAAGAAGCAGTGCTGAGCTATTAAGTAGAGCAGTTCTGTTAATAAACCTGGTCCCAACCTTGTAGACAAAAGAATACTGTGGCTTTGTTGCCATAGTTTCAGTGCAGAATCTGACCTTAGCTACAATAACACTCGGTTAGAAAGAACTAGCTAATCAGTTTTCTAAAATTAGTGTGTTCCCTAGTACATAAGCCAGTATGAACAGGATATTTAATGAAATATTATACTTAGTCACAAGAGCCCAAGGGAGTGAAATGCCTTGATGAATTGTGGGGGTGGGGTGACATTGGTGCCTATCTTTTAATACAGCAAAGTTATTAAAATTGGTGGCTTGCTTAATATTTAGAGTAGTCAACTGTTTTGTTCTTCTGTGCATCCCATCTCTTTTGCTCTGTTCCTTCTGAAGGCTCTCACAGTCTGTGCTGTGAGCTGGGAAAACTGAGATGCTCATCAATCCCAGGTACTTGCAGAGGACCTTCAGGTAAACTGCAGAGTGGCTGTTGTGCTCTCTGCCAGCACAGCCCGAGTGCTCTGCAGAGGAAGGAGTCTCTCTCGTTCAGAAGGTTGCAGACAGATGGATAATGTCATAAATTGTGTGGAAAAACCCTGTGTGTGATGGCAGCAATCTCCCAGGTACTGGGAACATCTTGGGCTGTACACTCATTATCTAAAGTGCTGGAAGACTTAAGGGAGAGCCTCGGGTAAGGTGTGGGGTGTAAAATCCTGCTGGCAGTCCAGAACACCTCACTGAGAGTGTATTTATTGTGCCCAGGCTCACTGGCCTTGCCCTGGGTGAGACTTTGTCCAACTGTGGTAACCTAGAGCCAAAGATTTGTTTCTTTGCAACACAGGAGCTTTGATGAAATACTGGGTTTTTTATGTGCAAGTTGGTTATTTGGGTATAAATACAAAATAGGAAAGTCTGAGGTGGGAGGTTGGGTGAGCTGGTCTGTTCTCCACTACTGTTTGGAGTTCTTTGGAGCTGTGTTCACCTACTGTTGGGTGCTTGAGACACCCAAATACATGGGGAAAGGTCTTTTAGGCATGGATCATCTAAATGATGCTTTCCAGTTTGCTGGGAGCTTTTGGAATTTGATGGGAGCAGAGTGAGTCACCAGTGGATCATCACCTCTTGTGGCAGGGCTTTGCAGCTGAGGTTAAAGGTGCTTACATTCAGTCAAAAGCAGCTGCAGTTCACTCAAAGACGTTCCCAGGACTTGGCTGTGGGCTGTGCTGGATGTGTGGGAGCACAAACATTCGGTGCCAAATGCACTCGGGTCTGGTTCAGAAAAGCATCTTCAGCTTGGAAGCTCTGACACTTGTAGGGCTGAGCTTCAGGCACAGCCTCTTGGCTCCCCTTGGCTCGATGATTGCTCATGAGCACGCAGGGAAGGTGTGATCCCTGCTCCTGGATCATCCACTGCACATTCAGATTTGCATCCTGATGCTTCAGGAGTTTTGGTTTTCGGTCTGCCTTCCCCAGGAAGCTTTAAGGAACCACACCTGGCCTCTTAAGCTTTCTCCCCTTGATATTTCTCTGTGGCCAGGTTTGGTTTCCTCCCATCCCGTGGCTGGCTGTGGTGGTGAGGTGTTTGGTTGTTCAGAGGGAGCAGATGAGTGCACTGTGACACCCCTGGGGAGCTCATCTGTGCCAGCCTCTGCAGAGGCTCTTCTGTATCATCTCCCTTCTCTTGCTTCTAGGGCACAGAGAACTTCTGTGCTGCTTGCAGTAGCAGGAAGTTACACTAAAAAATTATGTTTCTTAAAAAATAAGGCTTTATACTTCGAAATGAGTTACAATTCAAAAATATTTTCAGTTTAGGTTGTTTACTTAAGAAGACAAGAGATAAATATGCTAAGTACCTGTATCAAGGAGGCCTTACAGGTGCTGTGTCCAAGTGCCACATGGAAGTCATTAGTCCAAGAGGAACCCAACCCAGAAGTTAAATAATTTCACTTCTGATTTTCTGGGCAGCCTGTTCTTCACTGAGCAAGAGCCCTGACTGCAGTGGTGGTGTCTCAGGGAAGCAAAGCTGCGAGTGCTTGTGTTTGAGAGCAGTCAGGAGGAAAGTGCTGAGGCTGCCAGCATAGCCAGCCATAAAAATGTCCTGCGAGGGAAGCCAGACCTTGCCAGGTGTCTTCAGCAAACAGCCTGTGTCACTCACATCTTCCTCCTCCCTTCCCACACTGCTGGAGATGGAATATTCTGCCCTTCTCCTTGCAGGAGCTGGATTCATCCTGCAGGATGAAGTGTGGCACTTAATGTGTCAACACCTGAGTGTGATTCCTGTGCTTGAGTTCCTGCTGCAGTTCTAGCACCTCCAGCTGCATTCTTCACATTGCTGGGTGGAGATCAAGGTGCCAGTGCTGATCTGTCAGGCTCCTGGTGAGTTGGGGCCTGAGTGTATAAAAACCTCCAGTCTTTCCTGCCTGACTTGAAAGTTTGTGATCTGAACTCCAGGAAACAAGTGAGCTGTTGCTGAAGGTTCTTGTCTTTGAAAACTGCTTTGCCTTTTTTTGCCCTCCAGAGAGGAATTCGCTGCTTTGAGGTCAGTCTTGAAAAGCACCTCACTGGATCTTTAGGAACAAACTGTTGGTTTCCTTGCTTGGCAGCTGGCTGGCTGGGGGTAGGGAGTTGCAAAAATCCCGGATTAGCTTTGGTGGCCGCTGGCAAATGTGTAAAAGAAGCCTTATGTCTCACATGAGTGTGGAAACACCAGAACAGCCATTGCAGATTGACACCTGTGTGTTCCTTGAGAATTTTATTCTAATGAGCAGCCCTTCAGTCAGAGAGGGACTTGTGTGTTAGGGCTAACACTTCTTCATTCCTCGTTTGTGGAAATAGTCAGCACTGAGCCCTCAGTGTTGGCAATTATCATCTGCCTTGATTATGTAATGTGCAGAAGTTCAATGAAAACATAACTCCTTGTGTTGTGGTTGAGGAGCCTTTCTGTAGCTCTCAGTGAGATGTTCAGAGTCAGAAATTTCCTGCGAGCTCTACTGACAGCAGAGAAACCATGACAGTGCTGAAAACACTGCTACAGGATCCTCCCCTGCCTGAACCAGAGCAAACGGTGCCTGAGCTGGGTTTTAGTGAGGATGCAGAGAGCTGTGCTACGCAGAAGCAATCTGGTAGCACTCAGACCTTGCATTTAGTGAATGTCAACCCTTTTATTTGTCGAGGTTAAAAATTATACAGGGAAAAAATAAACACAGAACTTGCAGGCATGAGGAAGTGAGGGAGCTGGATGAGGGAGCAGCCATCCTGAAAAGGAAAAAATCTGAGCTAGAGCTACAAAAATGCTTTCCCTCCCCTTGGGAGCAGCACGTGATCTCCAGCCAGCACCAGTTGGCTTTGACCAGCCCTGGGGGCAGAGGTTTGGGCCGGTGGTGGCCCAGCACTCTCTGGGACCCAGTCCAAAGGGGCTGGATTGGCTTGGAGGTTGCAGTCCACAGCTGCTCCTGCTGCCATAAAGCTGCGTTTTACTGTCAGAGAAAGAGGAATAAATCTCAGCACTGTTAGAATGTCACCAGCACCAGGGAGGAAGGAGGAGGAGTGCAGTCCCCTCTGCAGACCTCTGAAGGGGAGAGCGGGGGCAGAGAGGGCTGAGCTGGATGTTGACATTGGTGTTTTCCCAAACTCCTCCCAAAAGCAGGAATTGCAGTGCTGATCTGGCAAATGCTCCAGACCCAAAGCTTTGATTCACCAGCACCAAAGGCCTCAATTCAGCACCAAGTGTGGAACTGTGATGTTGCCTGGTCACAAATGGCTTCAGCACAGAGCCTTTCTCAACCACAGCATTTTCGTGTACATTTAATGAATTTTTGTGGCAAATGCATCCAGGTGCCTTTGACTGCTTGCTCATGTCTTCTCATCAGTCCTGGGCAAAGAGGCTTTTTGGAGCAGACACTTTTGTGCAGCTTTGCTGGGGGTTGTGCTGACTTACTTTGTTCTGTCCTTCAAAAGTGCGTTTTCCTTGTTGGCTAAAAGGCAAAAAATGTCCCATACTCAGGTGATTGCCACAAGAGCTGATCAGAACTTGAGGTCCTGTAGGAGTAACTCAAATCACCACATTTTCCTGGGGAAATAAAATTGTGTCTTTGCTGTAGGAGCGTTTGGCAGTGTTATTGGGATGGTGGCTCCGTGCCCTGCACGTGCTCTGTAGGGAGAATAATCCTTCCCTGCTGCAAAGTGCATCCTCTGTCAGCAGGAATGGCAGCACCCTGAGCTCCTGCCTTGGGGATTGGAGGTACATCAGAAGGCAATATAGATTTTACAAATAACGTTCTTGGTTGGCATTGACAAGCTTTAAAATAAGTGAAGAATTTCTATCCTCCTACTCCCTGTCAGGCAGACGGCCTTGGTCATGAAGAATGACAATGAGGAGAAGATCCTTCAAATATGATCTATAAGATTTAATCCCAAATATAATTTTTTCCATATGCAGCCTGTCATGTGCTGAAAGTTTTTGTGTTCTGTGAAGATTTGGGAAACTTGACAGATGATAATTCTGCGTTGGGATCAGAATTTGCCTACAGAGAACTCTCGGCTTTAAAAGCTAATTTGTGCTGCACTCTCCTTACAGGTTAATGTATGTATTTCTATATGTATGTGTACACAAATAAACATTGTAGGAAAGAGGAATACAGTATATAGAGATGATTTTATATTTATATTTAATTCTAGTAGCTTATGCTGTGAATATCCACCAGGATTTCACAGCAGCTCTTTTTAATCCTAGTGTTATGGTTGACATTTAATTCGTAGTTTTTATCTGATGCAAAAATAACTGAGAGGATGTGTTTTCATGTTTATTTTTTAGTATTTAGGTGCAGTTGCCTTGAAAGATCAAAAGGCATCACCACAGCAGCTGCTCAGCATTCCTAGTCCTCAGTGCTGAGCAATACTGGGAGGACCTTGAAGGCAGAGGAGTAGCAGGGAGAGCTGCAAAGGGAAGAAATGTAATTGGTTCTTTGCCTCTGTGGAGTGTTTGATTGAGGGGAAATCCTGCAGCTGTGCTGAGGCTGAACTACTTCAGGATGTGTTTCCAAAGGGGTGTCAGAATTCCCTGTGCTGCCTCTGCTCCCCGAGCCAGCACCCACTAAATGGGGAGAGGGAGTCGTTGTAAGGAGGGGAGGAAAAACCCCTTAGCAAGGTCTTGAGATGTGGAGTCCAGGTCGAGTTCTTACTCTTCCCCCTAATGAGTGAAGCAGTGTTCGGAACTGAACAGGTAAAAACATTCTGTTCTTCCAACTTCTCCACGAATCCCTTACTGAGGAAGAGTATGAAAATACCCAAGTTTTTCATTTTCTGAAATGCAGGGGGAAAAAGCACAACCCAAAATCTTAAGAGAAAAAGTAAAGGTCTGGAGAGGAAAGGAAAAAAATCCTAAAAATTGGTTCTTGTTTTCAGCCACTCTCCAGGGACAGGGGATTTTTCTGTGCAGAAATTCCTTTCTTTCAGCTTTCGGTGTTATTTTCATACCTGATGGCTGCATACATTTGTGCTGTACTGAGGATCTTTGTGATCCTTCACCGAGGTTTGTTCCTGCCTAAAACCAGGAAGGGATTGAGGGGAGCCGCCTGCACCTCACACTGAATTAATTCCATCTTGCTGTACCTTGTGTTCCCTCCAGGTATTTCCAGTGTTTACATTTTCTGTTCTCTTTCTTGTACCTTTTCTGTGCAGAAACTACTGGATTTGCCTGTCTGCTCTGGGCTTTTAGAAGTCTGGTGAGCCTGGTCCTTGCTCTGATGTTTAATGCAGGATTGGAGTTAAACACTGTGTTGGGAGCTAGATATCAAAGTATTCAAAAACCAAAAATAAAAGGGGAAAAATGTGTGAAGTAAAGAAGCTGCAGCCTTAGACTGAAAAACTTGGGAACTTTAAAAGAAAAACTTTTATCTGTCAGAGATTTTTTGAAGTGCCTGTCACTTAATGTTCCTTCCTTCAGGTCCTGGTTGGAGGCTCATTTCAGAAAACCACAGTGACTCAGCTACTTTGAATATCTGTTCTGTGGCGCGTGTTGGAAGCTCCCAGAGTTTCTCCCACCTCCAAACGTGGATTTTATTGGTGGATAGTTCACTGGCAGTATCTTGTGCACTGTGCTAATTTAAACCGTGCTTCCAATATTTAGATTTTTAAAGTGTAAAGGCATAGTGCCCTGATATCGTAAGTAGAAAGGAGAACGTTTGCCTATAAATATTATTATTTTGCAAGTGTAAAGGTAAGCTTGTCTAGATTTTTTCCCTGATAAATGCTGAGTTCCTCTGTACAGCACTAAATGTTCTCAAGGGCGAGACTTGCCTTGTGCTGTGTTTTATGTCCTCAGGATCTTTGGGAATTTTATGGAGAGAGTTGGTTCTGGACAGAGCTTTTGCTGAATCAGTCAGGTGACCTACTGAGAGTTCCCAACTGTATCAAAAGGAATTTTTGAGCAACTCCTGTGTAAATACACACAAACCAGAACCAGTGGATTGCACAGGAAGGAACCACGTGGCTGTGGTTGGGCTGCAATAACCTTTTTATCTCTGTTTAACGCTCAGAAGCCTGAGGATGGTGGGAATAGATGATAGGGGCTGGATACTTGTGATGATTGGGAGAGGAAGGTGCTGGGTGGAACAGCCTTTCCTCAGACATGGATCCACAGGAATCCTTTCACCACCTGCGATGGAGCTGTGACAGGCAGCATCCTGGGCGGGTTTGCTGTGCTGGGTGCCCCCACCAGCTGCCAGGCTGGGCTTTAGGGATTCACAGGGAGCCAGTCTGACCTCTGGGCTGGAATTGCTCCGGCGGCCGAGGCGCTGCCCTCGCTCCGCAGCGATTCCCGGTGCCCGCGCTGTGCCAGGGCCGTGCGCAGGGCCCACCTCACCTTCTGCTCCTCGTTCCCCAGGGCGTGGAAGGGTTGCCATGGAGGAGAGCGTGGGGTGGGAGTGGGCAGGAGCCCAGCTGCCTGGGAGCCGTGGGGGAGGATCCTCCAGCGAGGCTGCTCTTGCCGGCAGCCCTGGGAACTCGGGCTGTCCAGAGCTGCGTGCGCTCCTCGGGGACGGCTCCGATGGTTTGCGGTGCAAGGGGGAGCTTCTGTGTGAGCAAAGTGGCTTTCCCTGCACTGCTTGGGAGGGAGGAGGTGAAGACTGGTGGCCTTCATGGACCTTTGGGTTTAGTTGGGTTCCTTGTCCATCCTGCGTGCATTTCTGCGCTGTTGAAACCAGTCTGAAAAAGGACTGGACGTGGCACTCGGTGCCGTGGTTTAGTCATTGAGGAGATGTTAGGTCGTAGGTTGCACTTGATGATCCCAAAGGTCTTTTCCAACCTGGTTAATTCTGTGATTCTGCCCCTTCAAGGCTGTGCAGAACAACTCTGTTACTTCTTTAAAAGTCCTCTGCAAATCTTTAATCTCTGTTACGTCTTCGAAAGTCCTCTGCGGATTTTTAATCTAGCAAAAGGGTGTTCTGATGGTGAACTGACAGATCCATCTGCTCCATCACAGTGGGTTTATCAACAGTTTCAGTTTAAATATTTTTAGTGAAAAAGTTGATTTGTGTATGTAACAGGCATATGGCTTAAGGCTTGTACTCAGCAGCTGTTTGGGTGTATTTATTAGTGAAAGAACCACGCAGGGCTGTTTGATAAGAAAATCTCGTTCTCTGGGGTGAGCTCAGGGTGTTGGAAGTCACTCAGAATCCCCGAGCAGCCCTCGAGCGCAGGCTGGAAGCTGTCTCAATGCAGCGGTCATTCGTGTCCCCGAACGTGGGACACGGTGTCTGAGAGCGTGGGCGAGCTGATGACAACTTTCCAGACACGTTACATCAGAGAAATGGAGATCATGTGCGTGAGAGTTACACCACTTGGCAGTGTCTGTAGTAGTGCGAGTTGGGGGCTGCAACAGCGAGTCTGCTCCGGCCCGATCTGCAGCACTGTGCTGTCCCCACCCTGCCCTGCTGTCACTGCTCCAGCCCTGCCTCGTAAAAAATGCAGCATTATTCTCACAGTGTCACAGAAGCGCTTTGGCTCAGCAGCTGCTCTGCAGTGCACGTGATCCTCCAGCAGCTCATCTGTTTCTCCTCAAATACTGAGTTTTTGTAACATTTTTAACTGTACTTGCAATGGCTTCACCTTGTAAAAAAAAGCCTTCAAAGCTTTTTGAATGAGCAAGAGGGGAAATCTGTGTAGTGGAAGTGCTGCCACAGGGCACCAGAGACACTTCTGTTCATTAATGGTTCTCTGTTTCTGCAAGAGCTGGAGATGATGGAAATACAGCTCACTGAGTTTGTGCCAGCCAATATCTTTTGTTTAGGCCCATAATCCCTTCTTGAAGAAGTTTTTTGTTTCACTTACGTGGAGTATGGTAAGTGCAAAACAGTGGATGTGTTCTGCAGGTACCTCATGTGCAGTTTGTGTATTTGAATGGAAAAGCAGCAGACTTCTGGGATATTTTCAGATAAAGAGAAGGCATGGTTGTATTGTGAAGTTCCCTTTTTAAAAGTCCAGAGACTTGGCAGACAAATTTACCTCTCTGCTTCTAGAGGCATCCTCTTCAAAACATCTCAGTAAAATGGGAAATCCACGTGGAAAGTCCTGAGTTCTCATCCAGATCGAAAAGCTCAGGAAACTTCAGATAATCAGCTTTTCACATCTTTTTCACATAGTTGGTGGTTTTTTTACGTAACATCTATAACCTCAGATATTTTGAGGGGAGTTTTTGTTTTGCTTGTACCATTTATCTTTGAATAAGGTTCAGATATTTCATCAGGACAGTTGGCACTTCCCATGATGGAGCCTTTGGATAACATCAGCTGCCTGGGTTTCATTTGGGATTTGCTGGAATAGTTGTTATTTCTGAATCTATTTTTGAGCATCTCTAATACCAAGCCCACTTGCAATCCAGATTTCCTAACTTGTGTCTGGTGTATCATATGGGAGTTGCTCGTTGGACTGAGAGGTTCAGAATCTTGTTTCTTCCAGAGGCTGGAATTGTTGTGGGTAAAAATGACCCCAGGCACCTACAGGTGAGTAGCACAGTCCGGTGCTACCTCATGCTGCTGCAGTTTTCCTCTGGAGTCATAAATCTGGGAAGCATTGTTTTAAACCTCCTCCGTGGGAGAGCTGGCAGGGGCTGGTGCTTTGAGCCCTCCTGGAGCTGAGGGTGCCAAGGGCTGGATTTTAGGGGCTGGCACCGTGGGGGTGAAGTGGCACCGCTCCGGTGTCACCGCTGGTGAAGTTCTGACAACTCCCCCTCAATTTACAGCAGAGCCAGAGGGGGCCCCAGGAGCTTTTGGAATGCTCCATCCTGGCTGTGAAACCACCAGGGTTGGCTCCTGTCCTGCCTGTGGGACTAAATCTGAGTGTGGCTGCCTTGGCCACACGTCACCATTTGAGGCTGTCGCAGCACATCCCCACCAAAGGGTTTCACCTCCTGCTCTGCAGACCCACAGCTGGAAATTGGTGTTACCAACTCTCTGGGATAGAATCCGGGGGTTTTGGTCGCTTCTGCAGTTTCTGAATGCCAGGATTTTGTGCAGAAAAGGAAGATTCATCCGAGACCTGATTAAATTAATCTGAACCCTGAAATCCCGGAAATCAAGACACAAAACTGCTGTAGATCGGGAAGTAGGGACTGGACCACCTGACACAACCAGAAAACAGTTCTAATGCAGTTATGGTACAATTAATAACTGGAAATAAAGACAGTGATTGAAACAAATGAAGGAACAGAACGGAAAGGAGCAGACAGCGTTAAAAGAAGATTTCAGTTCATTTTTCTGAACTTGGAAGCTGATTTCTGCTTTGAGGCTACCTACAGAGGTGGTATTTGTAAGCCAGGCCAACTCTCTTTGCTGCCTCTGGGTGGATGTGAGTGTAGGATGCCTTCAGTGATGCAGCTTGTGTTATTTAATAATTCTCCCAGCCCATCCATCACTTCTGAATCCCTCTTTCTCCCTCAGTGATTCATGTGTTATCATTGTGGCAGTAAGGCAGCTTGAAAGATGGCTGAAAACAGTGAAAACACCTAATTATTGTTCTTTGTGGAGAAGGAAGTTTTTAAATAGCTGCAGCACAAAGCAGCTTGAATACATTTATTTTCTGTAGACTTTTCAGGCACACAGGAAGGGGTGTGTGGTGGTGACAGTGGTCGTGCCCTGAGGGGCAGATGGGCACTGTCCATTTTGGCAATCCAGATGCCTTGGTGCATTGCTGTTGAGGTCCAAGGGCTGCATTACACTCCCACCACAAGGATTAATTAAGGACTAACATCGTCAGTGCTGCAGTGGTAGGTAAAGGTTTGGTCATTGCTTTTCCCCTCCTGTTTTCCAGCTGATTCCACACACTGGGACGCCCTCCAGCTGTGACTGGCCGAGGCCACACGGATGTGCAGCTTTGCTCACCTCTTTGCAGCTGGTGGGTGGGGGCACTGAGGGGGATGGAGCTGTTGATTCACACCCGTGTGAAGGCAGCAGTTAATGGGCTTTGGCATTCAGGGACTGGTAAATGTTGTGTGTTTGAAGGTAAATTGGGTTAGGAAGCAAGCTGTGCTCAGGGTGGAACACAGGTGGGTGCTCCTGGCTTGGCTTGGCTTGGCTGGAGAGACTGGGAGTGCTCCAGGCAGGGAGAGCAGGTTAGAAAGCCAAATCCTGCAGGAGTGGAGCACGCCTGGGGCAGGTGAGCTCTGCTGCAGCTGCTGGGACAGGGGTGAGAAGCCTCACTGCAGTATCAGCAGAATGGTCTTTTTTCTGGTTGTTTTTGTCTCCAGGATTTCAGGGAAATGAGGGGAGGCACTGTCAGCACCTAAACCCAGACTTCTTTGCTTTGTAGTTGGACATGGAGTTGAAGAAATGAAACTTGTGGTTTTCTCTGCAGGTGTGTTTTAACTCCTTGGTTTATCCCATGAAGTTTTGGGGTTCCTGTGGGCTCTTACAGCCCGTTCTCCAGGGAGATAATCAGCTGTGATAAACCAAGGAGTCAGAGAAGCTGCTCTGCCTGTTGGAAAATAGACAGCAGGTTAACAGAGTGTTTATTTCTGCAGAAGGCTCGCGCTGGGAGCGCATATGAAACATCCTGAGATGGATGATAGCATGTTCCACTTCTCCTGGATGACCACGAGGTAGTAGAGCAGGCAAAAATAAATAGAATTTACATCCGTGCGTTTAAAAAAGAGAGAGGAAAACAACAACTCGGTTGAGGTTGTAAAAGGATCAGTTTCCTTTAGCAACTCCGTGTTGTGCTCGTGCGGCAGCACTTGGGCAGCTCCGTGGAGCAGGTGAACTGCATCCCCGTGGGACACACGGAGCATCCCCGTGGGACGCACGGAGCATCCCCGTGGGACGCACGGAGCATCCCCGCCACCTGGCACCATTCTGTGCAGCCTCTCAGATGCTTCAGGTGGTGGCAAGCGCCCCGTGGGCGTCTCTCGGAGACAACCTGCGGGGGTTTGCCCGCTTGCAGCGGCAGCACTGCGGTGACAGCGCCGGGGAGCCCCCGGGGACGTGCCGCGGGTGGGGTGAAGGCCCGCGGGCTCCGCTTCCGCTCGCGGCCGCCCAGCATCTGTTCTGGCCGTGCGGAGCGCAGCCCGGCGGGGCTGGCAGCCTCTCACCGCTGGCATCCAGCTGCGCGCCCTGTTCTGGCCGTGCGGAGCGCGGCCCGGCGGGGCTGGCAGCCTCTCACCGCTGGCATCCAGCTGCGCGCCGTCCGGATCCAGCGCGGCCCCGCTGCCTTGGCTCCCGCCGCTCGCTTCCCTTATTTGGTAACGCACGGCTCCTCACCCTTCCTGGAAGGGGCTGTTTTACTGCTTTAGGGACTATTTTCCACTTTCATTTTTGATCTCCAAAGCCGTGGATTGCGTTTCAGCAGCGCTGCTGGCACAGCCTAACTCCTAAGTGCTGTCAGGCTGGAATATTGTGCTTTTTAGAAGTGCTTGGCTCTTTCACTCTCTGCTGTAGCGCTCAGCTTTGCTGCTGCAGAGGCAATATATGGCAGCACTTGTGTTTACGGGGTATATACACCTTGTCAGCATAACCTGCTTATTAAAATGACTTCCAGAGTGCAGCCTTCAGTGCTAAGATTACGTTCTGGAGGCCAGGTTTTAATTAGCTGCATGATTTGTTGGCATTTTCCGTGCTGTGTTCCCGGGAGGGGAAGCGGCGCCCAGCGCCGGAGCGAGCTTGGACAGATTGAGCTGCATCACTTGATAGGCCTCAGCAGAGCATCTCTGGGCCCCTGCCAAAAGGATGGGGACTGTTTAAAGTGGAGAGAGGGAGAGGCCTTCGGGAGGTGGAAGAATCAAGCTCAGGAACAGAAAACAAGGAATAAAACTTCCAGACTGGGAGCAGTCGTGGGCAGCGGTGTTTGCTGGGCACGCCTGGGAATGCAGCACAGTTGGGCAGCAGGACTCTGCTCTGCTCAGCTCCAGAGTGGTGTTTCCTACAGTTAAGGCAGGCCTGGGTTTTTTTGCGTTTATCTTTGCTTTATTAAGCCGGTTTCTGGAAGTCTGAACGTCCGTGGCAGCTCACCCCTCCTGGGTGCTGCCCATGTCTGCCCACAGCATTGGTCACAGCTGGCTGTGCTCTGCCAGCTCTGCAGAGGAGACACCAGCTTGGGAATTCACTCAGAACCTGTCAAAGACTGCTCTCAGTTGGCTGCATGCAGAGAGGAGGAGGGTGGGCACGTGGCAGTGCGATAGGGAAGGATCCACGGTGTGGGAATTGCGGTTAGGAAAGGAGCTGTCGATGCTGTGCTGTGACAAAAAGTGCAGTTGCTGCCTTGGAAAATATATAAAAAGAAACACTGCCAAAAAGCACAGTAATTATTTTTTCCAGTGTTGCTTCCTGGCAGAGCCTCAAGTGAAGTTTCTCGTGCAGTACAGCACCTCGTGCTTCCAGAAAGGTACGAGAGAAAATCCAGGAGGGATAGGGGCAGGAACAGCACTGACCAGTCTCACATCCTGGTAGCTGTGGGACACAGGAGCCTGCAGATATTGCTGGGAAAGGGAGAAGTTCTCTTGTGCATGTCCGTGTGGAGAGGGAAGGAAATCATGGCATGAAGTGGTAGAAGTGAATGGGTTAGATACAGAAATAGTGCAGCGCTGGAAGGGATCACGCCAGGCCTCAGGTGTTGTGGCAGGGATGGAGCTGATTCTGCCCTTGGAAGGGAGGGATGAGCTAAGGAGGCGCTCCAAGGGGCTGTGAGCCTGTGTTTGGAGTTCTGCAGGGGGCTGGGAGTTCAGGAGGGCAGCACCTGGTGCCGAAGGGAAGAAACAAATAAGCATTTCAGGCAAGGGGTCCCAAGTGCTTCATTAGCAAGAAAAATTGAAGCACTAAATTCAATTCTATTATTTCTTCCATTCTTCCAACCAAGACCTCAATAATATTATCAAATATTTATTTAATGTCCCTACGTCTTTTTTTGGCAATGCAGTTTTTCTTTAAGCCAAATCCATTTAAGAGCTGAAAATGGAGCTGCTTTATTGAACAGCAGAAAAATTTGTCTTTTCTCTTGCGTGATGCTGTGGTGGTTCATTCCCTGGGACACGCACACGAAATGTTTTTAAATAGCAGTGACTTTTATTATGCTGTTCAGTCAGCTCTGTCTAATAGCACAACAGTATTCTTTCCATGCTGGTCAACACTGACGCTTCCAGAGGGGGTTTGAAATTTGATCTTCCTTGTTCTTCCTGTGCTCAGACCGTCCAAGCTTTCCCTGCCTCCTGCCCCCACTTCCTGCCCTGTTTTCAGCAGGAACTTTAATCCGGAAAAGCAGGAGCAAGTGAAGAAGCAAATGTGAGAATGCAATCCAAGGGGTGAGCAGCCAAAGTTAAATGAAATTTGGCCAGCAAATAAATCTGCTTTGGTTTACTGTCGAGGTAAAATGTAGACTGAAAAGACCCACAGATACTGAGGAGGGAGTGTCGCAGGGTTCCTGTCCCCATAATTGTGTTGGTGCCTCACAGGGAGATTTGTCAGGGAAACTATGGAAAGGGAGATTGGGAATGGCTTCCTGGGTCAAGGACCCAGCTCTCAGGCTGGGACAAAGGCTAGAGCCACAACAATTTACCCAAAACTGCTTCTGCAACTCACATGACATTAGTTTGCTGAATTCCCTTCATACAGAGTACAAATCCTTCTCCTTGTGTGTAAAAATTGGTTTTCAGTGCTTGCGAGGGAGAGAAAGGGATGTTCTTTCAATTTGTCTGGGTGGCCTCTTGTTCAGGGTTTCTTTTCATGCTGGACCAGAGATGGAGCTGAGCTAAGACAGCAGAAACATTCACTGGGACCAGCAGCTTCCTTGGGATCCTGGGTTAACTCACATCAGCTCTGAACCCCTCGCCTGAGCTTTATCCTTCTCTTTCCCCCTCTCCTCCACGTGAAGAGGTTTTTCCCTGGCTTGTATCTGCTATTAGCCAGGAGCCATCAAGGTGCTTCGGTGATTTCTGAAGAGTTTATTCTTAAGTAGCTCCTCTTGGTCAAAGTTACCCATCGTGTCCATGAGTGAGGCTGTCCCTTAGTGCTGCCAGGGATCCCTGGTGCCTTCGCTGTGTCCTTAAGAGCTTTCTCTGAGGGAATTTGCTCTGTTTTGTCATCTCAGATCTCTTGTAGCCAGCGCTGCCCATCCAGGGACACATTATCTCTCCTGATGACTAGGAGAGGAATGGTTTTCTTGCTTTTTCAGGCTGAATCGGTGTCAAAGGGGATTTGTTGTAGTTAAATCAGTGGGGTTTAGGGTTTTTTTCCCTTTCAGCTTGTGCTGCTCTCCCTTCTGGCTCCGTGTTTTCATGCAGCATCTTCCCTCAGTACCAGAGATAGAAAAAGGCATCTGGTCTTTCCTGCAAATGTTTCCTTTTGGAACTGCCTGTATATCCAGTGTCTAAATATTTCTCTCTTTTCGAGTAGCAGCTTTCTTTTTGAAGGAGACCAAAGAGGTTACGTGTAGAAATAAAACAAACACTGGTGTGTTCGGAACTCTTTGGAACACAAGGTGTTTACTTAAAGGTGCATTTCTCAGGTCAGTGTTTTGGTCATTTTTCGGGCACTTTGCTGCTGCTGTGGCCGTGGGGGTGCCTGGGGGGTGAGGTGTCTGTGCTTTGGGTCTTTGCTTACCCTGAGATGTGACAGCGTGTCCAGAGCCTCAGGAGGTGCAGCAGGTGAGGAGCAAGGTGTTTGCTCTTCCTTGCTGCAATCCAGTTTTCCTTCTGGGTTTCTGCTGAAGGAGAAGCTGGGCTGGACAGGGCTTGGAGCAACCTGGTCTGTGGAAGGTGTCCCTGCCCATGGAGTGGGGGTGGAACTGGATGAGCTTCCAGGTCCCTTCCAGAACCCAAACCCTTCTGTGATTCCATGATCCTAAGGACAGCCTTATCCCACAGCAAATTTCAGTAAATCTAAAATGCTATGTTTATTATTGTAAAGTCATAGTGTTGTGTGCAGGCATGTGCTAGTTAGTAACGTGGCCAAAAAGCTATTGCTTTTTAATTAATGCTTCATTGCTGAAAATGTAGCTTTAGCAGACATTGATATTCAGTGTCCAGCTCTCAGGTATATAATTTTTCTCTCTCTGAAATCTCTGTTCAGTCTTCTCCCTTTGCTTTGATACCTCAGCTCCAAGTTAATAACAATTACAGTATTTCCTGTGTTGTTACAGCTTGAACAAATGAAGCAGCAATTCCCATTGGTGGGGCTTTGCATAAATGAATATAATAGCAAGAGGGTGGTTACCCTCGTGTCTTGCAGATAGGAATTGAGGGTGGTTATTTTAACATAAAAATTAAAATATATTTAGATCACAAATCGTGCATACTCTCAATTTAAATGTTGCTTGCAAGGGTGATTTTCCCCCTTTATTCTGCTTTAAAAAGCAAAGCACTGGAAGCCCTTGAAACACAAGATGCAGCAGCACAAAGCAGGGAGGTAACAGACGTCACCACAGCAGAAACCTCTAATAAATTTTGTCATGTAATGAGTGCAGGGTTGGAATCCTGAGCGATCAGGCTGCTCTGCAGAGGGGTGGGATTGCCACGAGATCTTTGGGCCTGGAATAGAATTCTGGAATGGTTTGGAGTGGAAGGGACCTTAAATCCCTTCTCATTCTGCTCCCTGCCATGGGCAGGGACACCTTCCACTGTCCCAGGCTGCTCCAAGCCCCGTCCAGCCTGGCCCTGGGCACTGCCAGGGATCCAGGGGCAGCCACAGCTTCTCCTGTTCCACACCAATGCCCTGCTCACCCGTGCTTCGGTTTCCCCACTTGTGGAGTGGCAGAACTGTTGGCAACTCGAGGTTGGAATTTGGTTGAGTTCTTCCACTAGGTTGAGTGTGCAGGGTCCAGGTTTGGTTTCTTGCTGGGGTGGAGCTGGGGATGGAGCTCCTTTGGGAGCCCAGGGTGAGTGCTGCTGCATCCTGGCAACACCCCTGCTCCGAACGGAGCTGCTGTGCTCCCAGCAGAGCTTGGTCACTGCAAACTGAAAATGGAATGGTGTCTTCTCATCACAAAGAGAGTCATTTCGATAGGATCGGGTTCTTTTTTCTCCTTCTTCATGGAAATGTGGGAATGATTAATAATCAACACATTTCTGTAGCTGCTTTTGTTCTGTATTCTTTGAACCTCTTAGGCTGTCATCTATTAATTTTAAATCTCAGAAGGAACAAGTATAGAAATAGATGATGGAGTAATCCAGGGGTTTCTGAAAAGGTGAAACTTGTCTGTGATTGAATACGTGCATTTTGTATTATCCTCTAAGTCTCCTGTGTGAAAATACTGCATTTGAGCATGAGAGAGGTCTTCATTTTGTCTTGAAATAAACTCCTCATCTTGTGGAGCATTACCATCCTTGGGAGTGTATTAAGGCTGTGCAATTTTGTAAATATAAAGTCAACAACTTCTGTTTACAGCAGTTCCGTCATTGCCAGCTATGTTACTTCTTCATTGCTGCTTTTCTTTCATATTTAAAATAAAAAGAAAAGCTACTATCTGTGTATTTATGCTCTCCTGTGAGCAGGCTTTGGCCTTGGGAAAATATCAGGTATCTAAGTATAGAAAAGTCTGAAGAGAAACTGCTAAATTTCAGCAGGGAATTGCTGGTTTTCTTTTTAATTTTAGTTTTGCTGTGCAAAAATGAGTTTGGTTTTTTCCGAGTAATGAAGAAACAGCTGTGTTGGTGTTAAATATTCAGTGGATTTGTAAGTGACTTATTTAAAGATCTTCATCTTTATAGATTTCCTTCATTTGAAAGCGCCCTAAAGTATGATTTTTGTGAGGGGGAGTAATTTCTCTTGGTTATTACCTTTCTCCAGTTGGCATTTTGGAGAGCCTGGGTTTCAAACCCGAAATAACGACACACCTTTTTGTTGCCAACAAAGTATTCGATTCCCGTTCTCTCCAACTGCAGAGAAGTTGGTGAAGACCTTCTCCTAAGTGCTTAAAATAGGCAGTGGAGATTTGGAAAAAATGATGAGTGGTGGATTGCACAACCAGCCTGGCTGGAGCTGAAACTGCTTCCAGATCGTTCTGGAACGGGCGCGCTGGGGAAGGGCACAGGGAGGAAAATGGGCTGGGGCCCCCAAAACTGAGCTGAGCTCTGACAGCAGCCAGGATGGCCCCTGAAGGAGCTACAGAAAAGATAGGCAGAGACTATTTACAAGGGCCTGGAGGGACAGGACACAGGGAATGGCTTCCTGCTGCCAGAGGGCAGGGATGGATGGGATACTGGGATGAAATTCTTCCCTGTGAGGGTGGGCAGGCCCTGGCACAGGGTGCCCAGAGCAGCTGTGGCTGCCCCTGGATCCCTGGCAGTGCCCAAGGCCAGGCTGGATGGGGCTGGGAGCAGCCTGGGACAGTGGGAGGTGTCCTTGCCCATGGAAGGGGTGGCACTGGGTGGGCTTTGAGGTCCCTTCCGGTCCAAAATATTCCATGGTTCCAACAATTCCATTCCAATTGCCATTGCCTGGTGGAGCTTTGGGTGTCAGCAGTGCCTGCTCAGGAGCTTTCTGAGCTGTCCTCCTAGACCAAGGGTAGAATTGACATAAGGGCATCACTTTTAATGCCCCAAACGGTGGGAAAAGCCTCTGAAGGGGAAGCTGGAATTGCATGGGAAGGTTTGACTTACGTATTTCTAGGCAGCTTTATGTGAAGAAGATGATGATACCTTTGGTGAGCTCTGAAATACTCTAACTCTCTTCTCCGTATCATTCCAGCCTCTCTAACCCTGGTATTTGCAATTTTGGACAAGTTTTGCATTCTATTTTCAAATAATCTTATTAATGCGCTACCTAAATGTGACTTAAATTCCGCTGTGATGGAGTCCATTGTAAGAAAAAGAAAAAGCTCAGTCTTTGTCAGGTTTTTCATTGTGCTGTGAGAGCAAAAATTGGGCATTTGAGATGGGGCTGCTTGGGCTGGAGGGAAGGGTTGGAAGTTTGGAATCTGTGCCGGCTTGGAAAGGAGCATGGTCTAACTGAGAAGGGAATGTGAAATGGCGAAGAGAAAACTGAAGGAATGGGGTAGAAGGAATTGGCAGTTGGAATAACGTTGCTGGCAAGTTTCCCTCTTCCTTGAACCCCAAAATACTTTGGAACACGGGGGTTTCTAGCATTCCCAGGATCCTTGCTTTTGACAACTCCTCTGTGCTGCCGGTGCACGCAGAGGGTAACCAATCCTTGCTGTGATATTCTGGGGAGCTGCAGGTGGCAGAGGCCCACGGGGGCTGGGAATGTCCCACCAGTGGGAGCACTCATCCCTCACGTGGTGCCGGTGCGGCCGCGCTCGGCCTCGCTTTGTTCCGCGCGGAGCCACCGCTGACGGAAGCGCAGGATTTAGCCTGGAAGCTTTGAAAGGCACATCTGACACGTGCCCGTGTGGCATTCATCATCCTGCTGGGGTAGTGTAGGATTATGCAATCCCTCTTTCCTGCAGGACCTTTGCTGGGTGTTCAGGCTTGATGTATCATCGTTTCATCAGCGGTGACGTGGTGTTTTATTTTTATACTTCTTCGTTGTGCAATTCTGCCATTTTTCACTGTATATCGTGAAGATCTGAAAGGAAAATGCATTCCTTCCTGGTTAATATTCAACAAACAGTCTATAAAAAGATGTCGTTTCTGTGCAGTAATTGCTTTATTTATCACCTTTCCTATGTGGCTAAAGCTGCTGGAGTCACTGAGCAGAGCAGAGAACTGATGGTTTGGGCTGCTTTGGCTTCGTTTTCGATTTTTGGCTTTGGATTTTTGGCTCCTGTTGTAGAAAGAGACCTAAATTCCGTAAGGATGGTGTCCTCCAAGAATGGGTTTATCTTGCACAGTCATCAGGACTGTGGGTTGCAGATCAATGACCATGATGGTACTCAGCCAGGACATCCTTGACTTCGTAAACATCCAAGGCCACGGGGTCTGGAGATCTAAAAGTCTTCTGGACATGAAGTTCATGTAGTTTGACCCGTGGTGAAATACATTTGGTGGCCATACGAAGGTGAATAAGGCAAAGTTGAACTTCTCAGCCACTTCAGAAATAGATTTCATAGAACAAATACTAGGAAAAAAAATACATCGGGTGCTTTTCGTTGTTTGTTTTAGATGTGCAGCTTTGTTACTAGGGAGAAAACCTAAGAAAAGCATGTTATGTTTTCCCTTCTTGCACAGGACAAGGTCAAACACACTTGTAGCCCTCTCTGGGTGCTTCAGGCAGGAGAGGGGGTTAGTTGCAGTTAACAGTTTGGAAGTTAGGCTTAACTTGACAACTTTCTTGACTGAAAAGGATGGAAAGAAGTGCACTGTGACTAAATCTAGCATACAATTAATTCTTCTCCGCAGTTCTGTGTGTTAATTGCTGTCATTGTGTGAACTGATGGTTTAAGCAAAAATAGAAGATTTTATAACTGGCGTGTTGCTTACAATGCAGCCTCTGAGCTCGAAGTGCCAGCCCGCAGTGGCTGCTTGGATCTCTGCTGTGCTGTCAGTGGCTGTGAATCATCCTGGTGGAAACGAGAGAAACGGTGAAGAGCGCCAACCTGGGAAGTGTGGTTTGCTCTGTTCCCCGTGGTTCAGCAGCCCCAGGCTGGCAGGGTGGATGGAAGTGGAGCTGAGTGTTCCTGCAGAGATGCAGTTCAGTCTCGTTCCTCGTGCCCTGAGCTCTGTCTGTCCTTCCCCAGTGTCCCACTGCTGCCGTGCTCAGCTCCTGCCAAACCTGCTGCTGGTGTCCTGGGCTGGTAAACCAGGGTGCAGTGGGATGGGCTCTAAGGTCCTTCCAACCCAAACCATTATGAAACTCTTTGCCCTTGTGGGAGAGGTGTTTGATGTTGCCTGGTGTGCCCTGGGGATGGGTTGGAGGAAGGGCATGACAGGGGTGAAGGTGTCAATTTCAAAAGGCATCCAGAGGTGAAATTGCCAAGGTCTGTCTCAGCCCCTTCAACTTCAGCCTCTGACAGAGCTGCCATGACTTGCCTCCAGCGTGGGGTTTCTCCCTCCTTGCATCCAGAGTGTCCATGAACAAGCAGCTGTGCTCCTCAGGCGGTGAGGGTAAAGCCCAGGCGGGTCTCTCCTCCCCTTGCCGCTTCCCGAACTGCGGTGCTGGCCCGTGGGGCCGCGCCGGGAGCCTGGAGAAAGGCTGTGTGAACAGGGAGCCCGGGCCTTACATCCACCCTGCTGCCAGAGAGGCTGGGAACAGCCTCCTGGCTCTTCTGGCACTTTGTTTGAACTTCGGGGCTGCTACTTTAGGCGCTGCCTTTGAATAGCTGAATTTATTTTTTTGCGTGTTCTGTTGCTTAGCGACGAGAGGAGGAAAAACAGTCACTGCAGCTCATGTGGGTTTATTACTGATAAGTTAGCATCTCTAATACAGAAATGTGTTTTTAATAAGACTAATGAGCTGTGATTGCTGACTTTTGCCAGGCAGAATGTTAAATAAACTGTGTTGATGCATTGGGTATAGAACCTGACACCCTGAGGGGTTTGGTGTTACCTCGAGCTATGCCTTGAATGTCTGTGCTTGTGCAGGCTGTTGTTGGAGGGTATTTTATGCTGCTGCCACTTTATTAGGTGAGGAGGAGTTTCTCCTATTTTTTTGCCCTCTTTTCTCTTGCAACAGAAGGGATTTGATTTAAAAACTAAACAGACAACAGCTTTGAAAAAATCCAAAGCAAAACCCCCCTGCCCTGGGAAGCAGAGTTTACCTGCTGGAGTACAAGAACTCCAAGCTGAAAGTGCAGAAAACAGTCTGTGTGCCTGGGAAAGCACTGGAACACGTTCCCATTTTAGTCTGGTACCGTTTTTGACTGGGACAAGTTATAAATTTTCTGGTCTTGCATCAGATGTTGGCAGCAGCAGTTGGTTTTTATCATTCATGGGGCAGCATTCCTCCTGCTCAAAAAAGCATTTGTCTGATCAAGAGCTTTTTGGAATTTGTTTATAAATCTTTCCTTGCCACTGGAATATTTGGAGAGCGTTAGCAGCAAGAATCCAGATAATTATGAGTGGGTGAAGCCATCTCTGTGTTTGTTCCATGTTTTTCTAGACTGCCTGTTCAAGCTATGTCCCATGAACCGGTACTCGGCGCAGAAGCAGTTCTGGAAGGCAGCAAAGCCAGGGGCCAACAGCACCACGGATGCTGTGCTGCTCAATAAACTGCACGTGAGTATCCCTGTGCACGGCCCTCCTCACCCTCAGCACCCACAGCCTTCCTGCTGTAAATAAGGATTTCCTTATTTCCAGTCGGCCTGGCGCAGTTGGTGAGGAGACACCGAGCGCACATAAAAACCAGCGTGCGGGATTCCTTTGGAGGAGTTCACTCCAAGCCTTCAATCCTCTGATTTAGGACAAAATCACAGAATGAGCTGAGTTGGAAGGGACCCACAGGGATCAGAGTCCAACCCTGATCCCTGCACAGACACCCCAACACCCCCACCCTGGGCATCCCTGGCAGCGGTGCCCAAACGCTCCTGGAGCTCTGGCAGCCTCGGGGCCGTGCCCATTCCCTGGGGAGCCTGGGCAGTGCCCAGCACCTCTGGGGGAAGGACCTTTCCCTGATGTCCAGCCTAACCTTTCCCAGATACAGCTCCAGCCATTCCCTGCATCCTGTCACTGTCACAGAGAGCAGAGATCAGTGTCTGCCCCTCCTGTTCCTGCTCGAGGTCTGTGTCCCCCAGTCCTGTGTCCATGATACTGGGCTAGAGCTGGGGTAGCCCTGGAGCTCTTGTCTTGAACCTGTGGTAAAGATAATGGTGCTCCAGGGGAGCTTTTTGGGTGTTAACAGCATAAAAAAGGGACCCTTGAAACAACTGCACAGAGGATTCTCAAGCACTGCATCCTGACGTGGGAAATCAGGAGCTGCTGGTCTGATCAATCTATTGGGATTGCTCAAACAAACATCGCTGCTGTTGATACATGGAGAGGTTGATGGGTAATTATGAGTAATTATAAGGCCAGACAGCCTCTCCTTCCGTATTAGCTCGCAGTATTTAATATTTTCTGGGTAAAATGTTGACATTCAGCAGCTGAAAACTCAGTAAGGCAAGTTGATTGCTGTTTTTAGAGCTCCTATATAAAAAAAAGCCAACTTAACTTAAATACCATCTGTTGACTTTAGAGTTAAATAAACTCAGTGTTTATGTTAAAATTACATAGCTGGAGTACTTCATGTCAGAATTACAATTCTAAGTATTTTTAGGTTCTTTAAGCCTATATTAAGCTCATTGTAGCCTGGAATACGAAATGGCCCCGTAGGAGAGTGTCACTTGCTGATTGCCATATGGCTGCCTCGCTCCTGCACTTCACAGAGACCCACTGGTGGACTCCTTCTGCTTCAGAAAATGTATTTATAACCCAAAGTATCAGCTTGGCAGGGACAAAGCTATTTTGGTAGCACAAAGCTCCCTCACCTGGGCCGTGTTTCTCATGTTGATAAGGGAAGGAGGCTGTGGCAGCAAGCTTAGAGTGATGGGGGTTCTGGGGTTGGCTGCTTTGGAGTATCAGGAAAGGGCAGAGCTCCTGGGTTTTAAGAGAAATTAGAGTCTAAATACTGCATCATGTGGAAGAAGAAGGCTTTGGAATTGCCCTGGATTGCATCCTCATTTGGAGCTGTCTCCCCTTCCCTGAGTCCATCCCAGTGCAGGTGTTTGGGACCTGTCCCTGCTCAGCTGGCGCTTGACCCTTTTGTGCCAGTGTCCTGCACATACAGGATGAGATTTTTCCAGGATGAGATTTGTCCAGGATTAGCCCCAGCTGAGTGATGTTTGCACAGACATGTCCCACCATCACCTGCTTGATTTGGAAAGGATCTGAGTGCTTTACAGTTTCACTGGGGATTATTTGATGTGCATCACCTGACCATGAAGCCTGGTGGGCCCCGTTGGGTCTGCAGTGACGCGGGGCTTGAAAATGTTCGTGTCCCACGTGCATCACTCGTATCAAAACTTCCTTCTGCCACTCCTGTGTGTCACCTTTGGCACCTGCTGGCACGTGGGATGCTCCAGACCCCGTGCTGTGCACGGGACCCTGTGCCTGGGCTCACAGCTGTGAGCTCTGCCCGGGGTGAGATTCCTTTATCAGTGCATTGCGTTTCCAACGCAGCTGATGATGCAAGATGTGTTCATCATCGTCACTTGCCTTTTTTGGCTTCTGTTTGTCTGCTGCTGGAATTTATTGTCTGCCACGGAGCGTTCCATGCTGAGGTCAGGTTATTTTAAGTTAATGCCATTTAAGGGATTTAAAATCTGGGACACTTGTGTCTCTGTGGTCGCAGCATCCGAGCTGCTTGAGGAGCTGACATCTAGTGGCCAGAAAAGTGGTTCTCCTGGAGATACTGTCGGCTTTGGGGGGTGCTTTTGAAGTCCAGCCCAAGCCCTAGTTGAACTTTCACAGAACACATTGTTTCCTGTATTTGTAGTAAATGTGGCACCCAGCGTGGCAGGGCAGTCCTGGCTGTGGTTGCTGTTACAGGGGGAGGGAGGGCCTCTGGTGTCTTGAAGAAGCAAATTCTTGACAGAATACTTGGAAATCAAGCAAAAAAGTTGTATTTTAGTAACACAGAGAAAATTGTGTTGCGTTGCATGGCTGAGTAAAATTTTGAATGTGAAAGAGCAGCTGTGTCTCAGGTTCTCCTGGAGCAATAAGCCAGTTTTCATACCTAGCACAGCATCTAAAAATAGCACATTTTGAGTTAGCTGGAGCTGGTGACATTCTCTAACAGAGTGCAGAGAGCTGCTCCTTTCTCCTGTGTTACTGGTACCTCACCTCACGACACTGAGGAGCTGTGAGCACTTCCCTTCTCCAGGAGAAAACTGGACCTACCACAGTCCTTGAGACCTGAGAACCAAACCATAATCCTGGATGCTCAGCCTCCTAACAAGTCCAGTTTTAAATTGCTCTCCACCTCCAGATAGAAGTTAAAGCAAATACAGCTTTATGTTTTTGATTCAAAACATCATCTTTTCTGTAAAGTGAAGGTGAAGTTCTTTACCAAATGAAATTGCTTAAAAACAAAATGGGCCAAATTGCTCACTTTAAACAAAAATGGCAAGAGGCTCATTGTAAATGATGAACTAGGTCTGTGTGTCCTCATAATTACTCAGTCTTGCAAGGGCTTTCCCTTTCCTTGCCCTGTCAGTGTGGTGCAGGAATGCCCAGCTGTGGCACGGAGGATCCATCACCTCAGGGAGCACAAGCTCTGGTGGGGGGAGTCAGGAAGTCTCAGATCCAGAGCTGCAGTGGGCATTTGTGTGTGTCTTCCTGGTGATCCTCCTGCATAGGGAGGGGCATTGGAGTCTCCAGAAAAACACAGCCCGGAGGGCAGCTGGAGCCTGTGTTGGCAAAGGAGAATAAAGAATCAAAGTTGAGGTTCTTTCATTCAATTTGTGTAGAAGTCAGTAGAAAGGAAAATAGAATTCCTGGCTGGAGCTACCCATCCCTTTTTCACCTTTCCCCCAGTAGGTATCTGCCTTCTATCTTGTCTGAGCTTTTCATCTCATGTTTTATTCCAAAATTGTGCCCAATTGTACCCAAATTACAGGTTCCTTAAATGATGTGTGTCTATCTCCCCAAACAGTTGAAAAAGGGAATTGGAAATTACGCTGTTGGAAGCTGGGAAAAAAAGGAAATTAGGCTCTTTCAGATGCTCGCTGTTTCTCCCACTCCTTGAAATAATCTCGAAGAAAAGGGACTTTGATAAAACCCCCTTTTCTGAAACACTCAGCAATTGAACTGCTCTCCTTTCATTTCAGCATGCGGCGGATTTGGAAAAGAAACAGAACGAAACTGAAAACAGAAAACTGCTGGGAACAGTCATCCAGTATGGGAATGTCATCCAGGTAGGCTGTGAACATCTGTGCAAGCTGGAGAGGATTTAGCTGAAAATTCCCTGCTCAGTGGGCTTTAAATTTCTGGAATTCATGGTCAGGAGTCTGTAGTTTTGCCAGCTTTCACCTTGCCCTGGTCCTAAGTGGGATCCTGGGAAGCAGGGCCTGGATGTTGTATCTATGATGAGGTCAGTTGTTTATTTTGGGTTAATTGTGTTTGGTTTCGAGGCCACCATTGATTGTTTTCTTCAGAAGTACTTGTTAGAGCCCTCATTAGAGCTGTTGGAAGGTGGCACATGTACAGCACCAAATACCATCTCAGGGTGAAATGCTGGCACTTAAATCATCAACTGACACAGAGAAGGAAAATCAATGGAAATCATTACATTTTCAGTTAAATGAGACCAAGCAAAGCAAGAGGAGAGCAGCTTTGCCTCTCACCAGGAAGAGCCACTTAGTGCCCAGCATTTCACAGGTTTTGGCCCCGGGTTTTTTTGGGCAGGTTGTTGTAGGTGATGAGGGTGTTCCCACGTGTTTGTCCATGCTGGGGAAGGGACACTTGGATTAACTGAAGGAGTTTTGTTCTGTGTGTGTGAGCGTGAGTGGAACTGTGCCTGAACCCATCAGTATTTGTGCATGATCCACTTTGCAGTCCTGTGTGGCATTGCAGTTGTCTCTCGCACGCTCGGGTTGTTGAGGGGAGGAAGAGGAGCATTCTTAGAACTGAACTCTGATTCTTATTCTAGCTGCTTCACTTAAAAAGTAACAAATACTTAACAGTAAATAAGAGGCTTCCAGCTCTGCTAGAGAAGAATGCAATGAGGGTGACCTTGGATGAAGCTGGAAATGAAGGCTCCTGGTTCTACATCCAGCCCTTCTACAAGCTGCGCTCCATCGGGGACAGTGTAAGTGCTGGGAGCAGTGTCCTCCCCCTTCCCTTTGGGCACAGGCTGGATTTGGGAGGCCTGTCCTGCAATCAGTGCAGTGCACAAATCTCCGAGTGCGTGATGATGATGCAGGAACAACCTTTTTGCTGTGCTGTCATGAGGGGGAGGAAAATTGCTATGGTAACTTGTATTTTGGAAACGTGGAATGATCTAACATTGGAGGGAATAAGGGACCTAATTAGGCTGGCCTTGCACAATTCCTGCTCAATTCAAAATGGTAGGAAGTGTTGAGCTCCTTCAGGAGGTTTGGAAGGAATAATTAAAATCTTGGTTTTCAGTGCTGTCAGCTTAGAATCAAAATTCGTCATCACTTGGGATATGAGCAGTGAGGTAATAAGGAAGTGAAATGCCCCTGTTCGTGGGAAATCTTCAAATGCATTGCCATTTTAATCCCTCCTTTTGCAACATCTGAGTCACTTGGGTATAGAATCTTCCTAAACCCACGAGGTCATAAGCTTCCATGTGCTCTGGGGTTTAGGCCAGGTGTATATTTGCACCTAAACACAGTGAGTTTATCAATCAGCCATCATTTATCCTGCACCAGACCTCAGTCTGCTTCTCCTGCAAGGCTCTGAGTCCAGTAGCTTAGGGGGTTTTGCCTCAGTGACTGAGTTTGCTGAGCTACATTCTGAACCAAACAGAATCCTGGTGGAATACTCAGGCTGGCATCTCTCCAGACTGCACAGAGGTGATTTCCTGCCATCACTTCCATTATTTAAAAAAAAAAAAAGAAGAAAAAGAGCTTTCTCAGTGTGCAAATTTCTGTCTGATGCTGCACTTCTCTGCAGGTTGTCATTGGAGACAAAGTAGTCCTGAATCCTGTCAATGCTGGCCAGCCTCTCCATGCCAGTAGCCATCAGCTGGTGGATAATCCGGGATGCAATGAGGTAAGGGGGCACTGCCCAGCTGGAGCAGCTGTACAGACCCCTCTGTGCTTCAGCTTACCTGTTTGTAGATAGTTTAGAATTCAGCAAGCTGGTTGGTACCTGTGGCACTGCTTAGGAATGGTTATCCTGCTAATCAGTGGTTTAAATGGAAAGTCTTGGAGCTCCCCTTTTTCTTGGGTGCTGCCAGAGGTTTGAGTTCCATCTCTTTTGCATGGCTGGCTAGAAATAAGGTGTTCAGAAATCACAAGTTGTGGCAGGGTGGTGTGCCCCATGCTGGTCACTGAGAGGAAAATTAAATACCTACCAGCACAGATGTGTAACAAGTGGCTTCCAAGCAAGCCAGTTCTGAAGTTACTTGTTCGGGAGCAGGTCCAGGAAGAACTTCCCTTCTCTAGAGCAGCGCAGCCAGGCCTGCAGTGCTCTGGTGAAAACTGTCTGAAGAATAAGACAGTGGCTCATGGCAGTATCCTGTGCAGGCACAGGACAGTGGGACTGATGGTGTCTGTTCTCCCTTTAGGTCAACTCAGTGAACTGCAACACCAGCTGGAAAATCGTGCTCTTCATGAAATGGAGCGACAACAAGGACGACATCCTGAAAGGGGTGAGAGGCAGAGCTGGGCCTGTGCAGCTGGGGCCCTGCTGGGCCCTGCCCGTGCTGACCCTGCTGCCTGCCTGCCTTGGCAGGGCGACGTGGTGAGGCTGTTCCACGCAGAGCAGGAGAAGTTCCTGACGTGCGACGAGCACAGGAAGAAGCAGCACGTGTTCCTCAGGACCACGGGCAGGCAGTCGGCCACGTCTGCCACCAGCTCCAAAGCCCTGTGGGAGGTGGAGGTGAGGGCTGGGGCCCGTGCTGGGGCTTGGCTGGTGGGAACAATCGCTGCTTCTGTTTAAAAACGCTCTATCTGGGCTTCTCTCTTCAGGTGAAGTTTTCCTGGTGTTACAAGTTTAAATTAAAATCCCTTCCCTTGCTGTGCTTTCTGTGCACAGTCACAGGGAGCTCTGCTCTCTGATGGTGCAGCACAGAGCTCTCGAGCTCAGGTGCTTTACAGTTTAGGAAAAGGGCACGGAGAAACGTCAATGAAGTCATTTTCTTACCAGTCACTGAAGTTTAACAACAGCTTATAATTTCCCCTGTCCTGCTGAGTGTACTGAAGGCTCTATTTTTGGTGTGGAATAATGTGATTATGCATATCCTCATTTGATAGGAGGCTACAACCCCTTGCTAGTCTGTCTGAACTGGCTTCTTTATTCACTTGGCTTTTACACAGAGTGACTAACACCTTGGCCATCACTGGCTTCTGAAAATAGCCTCAATCTGTTGGTATTATTAGAGTTGGTTTGTGATTTTAAACCTGATTAAATTATGAACTGCATGTAGTAAAAATCAAAAAATGAGTTGTAATGATGGAAAGGTGTTTTTATATTCCCTTTCCAGAAGTATCTGCTGTGACATTCAGCTTTTCTTGTATTTCGGATGAAAGCCTGCCTGTAATTAGCATTGCTTTGGCATGTTATCAGTCTGTGGTGGCTGCCCATGTGTGTGCAGTTACCTGGCGTAGGTGAGATAGTTCTTCCCTGAAAGGTGCAGGGCAGCTGTGATGAGTTTTCCTGAAGGAATCAGCTGTACCCACAGAGCAGCCAGTATGGGGTTACGGGTGTTGGAGGCTCTGCTTGCCCCCTGTAGTCAGTAAATATAAATATTAATTCTTTTGTACAGCCTTGTAGCATTTGAAATATTTCCAGGTGTCTTCCCTCGTCCACTTTAGGCAGTCAAAAGTGAGTTGTAGCCACAGGGTGATGGGTTTGGTGCCTTTTCCAGGGTTTCTTTCAAGACCTGGCAACACATGCACATAGAGAGCACCTTCTTTAATTCATTCATAAACTGAAGTGAGTTAATCCCAGCCAGCTCAGAGCTTTCCCTGCACCGGGCTGGTCCCAGATGAGGGGTGGCTTTGTCTTTTCTCAGCCCCTGGTTCTGTTTGCTCTTCCCTGCGCGTGGAACAAGGCGGGTGCTGCCGGGGAGGGGGGTCTGTGCTGCACTCCAGGTGTGCTCCCTTCCCTTGCAGGTGGTGCAGCACGATCCCTGCCGGGGGGGAGCTGGCTACTGGAACAGCCTCTTCAGGTTCAAGCACCTGGCCACGGGGCACTACCTGGCAGCAGAGGTACGTGGGGCTGGGCTGGCACCCCTGCCTGCCCTCGCACCCAGCTCTCTTCCTTTGGCACCTGCTCAAAATCTGTCATTTCCCACCCTAACACTGGACACGGGGAGGGGAGGAGAGTGGTCATTGGGATTAATACAAAAATAGATGCAGGAAACACAGGAAATAAGATGGAAGAGCTGAAAGAATACCGTGGTTTGGGGTAGTCGTGAGCTGATTACATTTTTTGTCTGAACTGTAGAGGCAAGAACTTCTCCTGCAAAGAATAGGCACTAAATAGTATCCTGTCACGTGGGCACTGGAATCAATGTGACTTTATTAACTGATGAATAAATGGTAAATGACTGAGAGCCTTTGGGGGAAAAGGAATTCAAGTGTTGGTAATTTCTCTTGAATCACTGATTTTTGAGCAGAATCGTAGAACTGAGCATGAAATGAAAACACTGACTTCAGAGCGGTCTGTAAGAACTGCAGATAGAGAAAAGTCCAGATTAAATGTCCCATTTTGTGTTCTTCTGATAAGCAGATTGGAAAACCAGAAGCATTTTGTCACATGCACCCTGCAAATCCTTTTCAGTAGTGATCCAGCATAGAGCTTTTCCAGTAAATCTTGGGTTTTCTAATCAGCCAAAACAAAAACGTGCTCTTAGATCATGCAAGAATATACCAGAGGAGATTGCTCACCTGATCCTTGGTCAGAATAGTGTTTGTTCTAAAAGATTTCTCCAAGCCAGTAATTTCTAGTTGGAAATTCCACTTGGAATTTAAACAACAAAGAAAAAAAAAAAAAAGCATAAGCTGGTTAAGTCTCTACTCTTGCTCCTGTAGTGATTCTCCTGAATGAGCTAAATCTCCCTGCCTGTTTGCAGGTTATTTAACTGATTTCTGGCCTGGTGAGCTGTGCTGGGTTTGGGCAGTGGGCTCTGCATGCCTGCTGGTGCTGCAGAGTGCAGGGCATTGGTGACCAGGAGAGCTTAGGTGGTGCTCAGGCTGTTTCCCACTTGCAGCTGTGCCGGAGTTTTGACGTGCCTGTGATTCTGTTCCATCAGGTAAACCCTGACTATGAGGAAGATGACCTGGAGTGTCAATCCTCAGTAAGTATAGGCAAGGGTATGGTCTTGCCCCTGCTTGAGGAGGGCTTGGCACAGGCCCAGGACTGACCTGGCCAGTGCACAGCTGGTCCAGGCTTCGTTGGTAGTGAAGAAACTAAAAACCTGAGAATGCTCTGGAGGCTTTTATGGCCTGTGCAGGGAGGGGGTGTTGATGCCTGGATTAGACCCTAGAGAAGAGCAACCCACTTGGAACTGAGTTTACACATTACCTGAACCCCCCTCAGCTCCTCCCTTTGTGGCACCTTTTTCTGTCTTCCCGTTTCCTCGACCTTTGCTTCCTTGGAGCACTGACCTGCCAAGGGCTGGAAATGGAGCTGCTCAAGGTGACAGCAGATGGGAGGTGTCCCCGAGGGAATGTCCCCCAGTGCCGTGCCTGTCTGACCTCCGTGTTTAAAGCAGCAAATTCACTGTGACTGTGCCTTGTCTCAGGAATCAGGATGACAGAGCAGGAATGGCAGGGGGAGGGTGGTTCTGGTGCCATTCCTCTGATTTTCCTGTGGGAGCAAGTCTGTGTTGTCAGTAAATGTTGTTGTGTCAAAGATTGAGTGTGTGGTGCTTTGTATTAACAGAAGCTTCTCTGGTGTCAGAGGGAACGAGCATTGCCTCAGTAGCTGAAAACAGAACTGGAGCAGCACTTTCCATTGTGGATTTTATTTATTTAGCTGGATTTGATCATAGGCTTATGCAGCTTTCTTGGTCATTTATCCTGTGTTGTGGAAGATTTGCACCGTTTGGATATGACAAAGAGCTATTCCTTCCCTTCTTAGGAGATGAATGTGATGCTTAGAAATCCTGCAGGGTGCATTTTTCGTCCTAAAAGGATTTGTCATTATAGCCTGGCCATTAAAATGCTTCCCTTGCCCTCAGATATTGAGCTGTTTTCCTGATTACTTCTTGGTGGCGTTTGGCAGCTTGAGTGCAGTAAACTAAAAGCTAAAAACTGAACAAACCCCACCCACAGCTGTTGTCTGGGGCGGTGTGGGGGGAATCCAGTGCTGAGGTATCTTGTTGGGTTAATTTTTTGGAAGTTAATCAATGCTGAGGCCCTTTAGGTGGACAGCCCTGCTCCTGTGGTGTGTCCTGCTGACGTGCATGGGTAACAGCCGTGCACCGTCTCAGCTCTCTGGTTTTTCCCTGCTCTGTCTCTTTACCACTAGATGGCAAAAATGGACCAGCGAGAACAGGAGCAGGAGCACATAATTCAGCTCTGACAGGAAATTGCCACATCGTTTAGCGTTCACTGGTGACAGGAGGGTGTAGGCCGCTTTGTCCAACTTTATCCAAACTCTGACTCGCTCCAAACGCGAGCTGTCTGCAGGGTTTCTGTGCACAGCTCAGTGCTTTTATTGGTGCTTTCTCCTTATCCCTCCGAGGGCCGTGCAGGAAGGGTTGGCATGGGCACGGCTGAGGTGCCAGCTCCACCTTCCAGCACCAAAGGGGGCTGCCCTTGTCGGCTTTGGGGTTGAATTTCAGTGCTCCCTGAATTGCCCCATTTCCTGCTTTCTGCTTTGCTGCTCATGTTCAGCTTTGCCTCAGTTTGAAGAAGTGACCAGTTGTCTCCTGAAGGACAAGCTGTGAATGCAGAGCAGCTGTATTCCTCACTGTATTCCCTCCCCTTGCTGGGGGGGATGAAGGAGACAGCTGAAATTTGGAGAATTCGTTCCAAGTGAGCGAATTTCTCCCAGAATTTCTCTCCAGATGGACTCTGAGTGTAGAGTTGCTCCTTCCCTTGAAGGCACACTCCCAAAGTGTATTTCTGTTCCATAGAGATAACTGCCTGTTCCCATGCACAAAATCAGACTTTAAATGTCACTGCTTTGCAGCCAAGTTCATTGACTGCAAATGTGTTAACTTGGGAGTATCCTGAGGCACAAGCAACACTGGATACCTTTTCCATATGCTTCAGGGTGGCAGTGCCTTGCAGCAGGGTTTGACAGGCAGGTGCCTGAATGCTGACTCCTTTGGGTGCCTCCCTTCACTGCTGCCACCATCACAGAGAAGCTGAGAAGCTGGTTTCCTGGTCACCTTGAAAATTGCATCCAGGGTTTAGGTGGTGGTACGTGGACAGCTGGCTCCTGCGTGCCAGGACAGTGAGCAACTTTTTTAGGGGCTTGTGACAGCTGGGAGTTCCCTGGGAAAGGGTTTGGAGAAAGTTGTTGTTCCTTTTTCTCAGTTCATCTTGGTTTCTTCCTACCCTTTTGTCCTCTCATCTGAAACCCTGGGGTTTTATCCAGTTGATGTGTCTTTACTTTGCTGAGGGAGGCTGGGGATTTGCTGGCACCTTGGGAATAAAGATCCTTCTGGTGCCCTGGCCTTTGGAACACGTTACTGTGCTTGAGAGCAGCACAAGCTGCCGTGTGAACAGCAAGCCATCCAGGCCCTTGATTAGCTTTTTGTTTCTCTTGCCTGGGATTGATGGATGTGGGTCCCATTTTTGCTGCTGAAGCTGATGATTTCCCAGCCAGGTTGTTGGTATGTGGTGTGGCTGGTTTTTATGTTTTCAGCTCACTAATGTCTTGGTTAGAGGGATAATTGCAACGTGTGGGGTATGTTTGGAGAGCTGGTAGTGTCGGGACCGGGGATCTCAGCTGATGAGTGTTACCAGAAACCAGTCAGAGCTCCCAGTGCGTGTGGGGTGAGTGGCTGGGGGGGTTTGTCTCTTCTGGCACTGTCTGCAAGACGTAAACTCCGTGTGGAGGGGGGGTTGCTGCGGTGGTACTCAGGAGTTACACCCGGGGAAGCGAGGAGTGGTTGGCCAGAGCAGCTGCTGTCAGTGTTCCTGGTGTCCTGCAGCCCAGGTCCCTGGCCCAGAGCCCTGTCTGCAGCCACAGCGTGCTTGGGGCCGTGGGGGAGGCTCTGCAGGGCCCGTGCTGACGCCGTGGGGTTCCCCCCGCAGCTGGACCCCGAGCAGGACGCGGCGCGGCGGGGCCGGGGCCCGCAGGAGAAGATGGCCTACTCCCTGGTGTCCGTGCCCGAGGGCAACGACATCTCCTCCATCTTCGAGCTGGACCCCACCACCCTGCGAGGGGGAGACAGCCTCGTCCCCAGGTACGGTGACCACCTGCCACGCCTCGGGCTGCTCCGGAGCTGGGGCTTTCCGTGGGTGCTTTAAGGTAAAGCTGCCCTCGACTGCTCTCCTTTTATCCTGGGGAAGCAGGTTCCTCCTCAAATGAAAGTAGAAATGATTGGAAAATGCCTGAAGCTTCACTTGAGTACTTTACAGTTGAGGTGTAAGTAAGAGAACACCATTTTACAGGTGGGAAAATTGAGGCTAAGTGGTTTCCTAAGTGACTTCCTTGCCAGGAATGACCTGGGACTGAAAGCCTGGGGTGTCCTATCAAGGCCTTCATTCCTGTGACCTGTCTGAATTGTGTTAGGATGCAACACCAGCTGTTCAGCAGAGGTTTTTCTGTTGTTTACATGTTCTTTACTGTTCATGTGGCACCTCTTGCTGTCGCAAGGCTGCTGTACCCTTCCAGGACACACACTGTGCACGCAGGCCTTCGCTGCTGCTCCCTCTGAGAAAGCACAGTGAGTTTGTTCCATCTCTTCAGCAACTCCCTGAATCATCACATGCCCCAAAATACAGATAGCAGGGAGTTCTGGGCTGAGAACCCCAGAGGTAAGGGAGGAAGCTGGCAGCTCGTGGCAGTGAAAAAGTGAGGATGGGAAGGGGTTTAGTTTGTTCCTGTGCAGCAGCTGAGTTACAGCAACTCAGAGGGGCTGTGGCTCTGTTTTAGGGCAGAATCTCTTTCATTATAGGGCCCTTCCTCAGGTGAGTTTATAGAATGAGCTAAGGCAAGAAGAATGTTATTCCAGTTGTAGGATGCAGGGTGGACAGAGATGATACTTCTTTTCCACTTGTTCCTGCCAGCATCTCGAAATCCCAACAATGCAAAGACTTCCCAGCTGGGAAGCTGACTCAGGCTGGGACACTCCTGACTTTCTTTCAGGAACTCCTACGTGAGGCTCAGGCACCTTTGCACCAACACCTGGGTTCACAGCACCAACATCCCCATTGACAAAGAGGAGGAGAAACCCGTGATGCTGAAGGTAAGTTCTGTTACTTTGTGTGAGCACATCCTTTGACTCCTGAACTTCCACACAAGTGGTGTTGGCAGGGCTCACTCCCTGAGCCTGTCACACACCAAGCATGTGACAGGAATGAACAGTGCCTGGGCAAAATACTTGCTCTTAATGGCTCAGTCTCATGGTAGCTTTCTGGTTACACTGTTTGGTTTCTACTCCACAACAGTCATCAGGAGGAGGATGTTTTTTTCCACTGGCTACAGCAACAGTTTGCCATCTCACCTGCTGCTCCTTTGATTTAGGAGCAGCTCTGAGCTTGCACAGAGTGGCAGTGTTCTCAGTTTGGCCTCAGCAGTGGTCCCATGCTGCCCGAGCAGAGTGTGGCTTTTCTGTTCCATGGTCACTGAGCGTGTGAAGCACTGCTTTGTTCCTGCCTGGGGGTGTGCTGATAAAGCTTCTCTGGGTTTCAGATTGGTACCTCTCCAGTGAAGGAGGACAAAGAAGCTTTTGCTATAGTGCCAGTGTCACCTGCAGAGGTTCGGGACTTGGATTTTGCGAATGATGCAAGTAAAGTTTTAGGTTCCATTGCTGGCAAGCTGGAAAAGGGAACAATAACCCAGAATGAAAGAAGGTAAGGAAACCAGGACTGGGTCCAGATAATGTTGTTTCCTTTGCTCAGTAGCTGTTTCTTTGAAATTTTTATCAGAGTACGCTACAGAAGAGGGATTTGGTTTCCTCCTTGATGAGATTTTAAAAAATGGATGGTTTTGTTGTGGTGTCCACAGTGGAGGTTCTCAGGCCTGGTCTGTCCAGCCCTCCTTGTCCTCTGAAGTGCAAGCATGAGAAATGTTGTGAGCTTGGGGGACTAATCCCCAGCATACCTCTGCAAATGGAGTGTGGGAATCCCTAATCCATCTTGTGAGGACTGAGCATGTGACTTGCTGCAGAGCCTCTGACCCTGTCGTGAAAATGTGGCCACACAAAAAGAGCACAGAGGTGGCTGTGTCACACCAGGGCCCGTGTGCTTCCATGGCCAGTGCCTTTTGTTCGGCCTTGCGAGAGATTATCACCTGATTTATTGTTTGTGGCATTTGAAAGAAGTGCCAAATAGAACTTGGCAAGTGTAGGGTTGCCCTAAAGTGATTTTCTTGTCTTGCTGCTGCTCTGGTTTAACTGTTGGACAGTGAGGCTGCAGCAGTGGGGGAGCATTAGTTCCTAATTTTAAATTCTGTGCAAACCTCTGAGCTTTATCCAGTCTCTAATTGCTGTTAGTTTTTCACTTAGCATTGAGAAATCTGTGTGAACTTACCCTGGCACTGCTCTTCTAGTGCAGAGAATTTGCATTCTTACCTTAACAACTTCTGGCTTTTCTGTAGATCTGTTACCAAATTGTTGGAGGATTTGGTCTACTTTGTTACTGGTGGAACTAATTCTGGCCAGGACGTCCTTGAAGTGGTGTTTTCTAAACCTAACAGAGAACGGCAAAAGCTGATGAGAGAGCAGAATATTCTAAAGCAGGTAGGCTGTGCTTTTTCTGTAAGCTCTGCCTGTGAGAAGAGTTGTTGCCAAAAAAGAACCTGATAGCAGAGAAGCTGGCCAGGCTGGATGGGGCTTGGAGCAGCTGGGAGGTGTCCCTGCCTGTGGCAGGGGGTTGCAAGGAGATGATCTTTAGGGGCCCTCCCAACCCGAGCCGTTCTGCGGCTCCGCGGAATTTTGGTCTCAAATTATTGGCACCAAAAGGTCCTTTGAGTTGCCAGCTTTCAGCAGGCTCTGGGCAGTGGACTGTAGGCTCACCATTGCTGGAACTTAAATTCCAGCAGATGGTGTTGAGTAAAGGTGATCAACATCTTCTGTCGGGGCTCTGTGGCCAGGAGCCGTGGTGACTGTAGCGTGTTTCGGACGTGCCCTTTGAAATCCAAAGGCACAGGGCTTTGGCACTGACTTTAAGCAGAAGAAGGCAGTGCCTCATGGGCTTGGGTCTGTGTTTTTTAATAAACCTGTAGATTTTCAAGCTGTTGCAAGCGCCCTTCACGGACAGCGGGGACGGCCCCATGCTGCGGCTGGAGGAGCTGGGGGACCAGCGCCACGCGCCCTTCAGGCACATCTGCAGGCTCTGCTACAGGGTGCTCAGGCACTCCCAGCAGGACTACAGGAAAAACCAGGTTCGTGATGGTCACTGGCACCGACAGGGTTCCTGTGCTCAAAAAAGAAAAAGCTTTATCCACTGAAGGAAACCCTGCTCTGCTGTGGTTGTACCGTCAGCAAGAGATTTTGGGAGGGCTCAGTTCCATTCTGCCTGGCATTTTGCACCTCTGTCAGAGACTGTGATGTAATTAGCACTGGTTCTGAGTGGGATTTAAGGAAAGAACAGGATTCCTGACTGCCCCGTGCAGGTGAATTACAGGACTTTGTTCACTCTTGCCGAGTACAGGCTCCATTGAAAGCTGCCCTGGAAATTAAGGCTGTTCAGTTTTTGTCACCATGTATTAAAAAACAAGGTCCTGTCAGATAAGTATAGATTCCTTGCTGGTGTCTAGCCCAGGACAGAGGGGAGGGATGGATGGGTTAGGGATGTCTGTCATTGTTTGCTTTCTTTCACACAGACAATTTGGATCTAACCCAGTTCGCTCCTCGGGACGTTGGTGTTGACAAACATCGTCCTGTTTTCTGTTACTGTTGTAAATTCCGAGGGTTAATTGCACCCCCTTCCTCCTTGCCTGTGTGTTTTGAAGGAATACATTGCCAAGCAGTTTGGCTTCATGCAGAAGCAGATTGGCTACGACGTCTTGGCCGAGGACACCATCACAGCCCTGCTCCATAACAACCGCAAGCTCCTGGAGAAGCACATCACAGCTGCTGAGATTGACACCTTCGTGAGTCTCGTGAGGAAAAATAGGGAGCCCAGGTGAGAGCTGCGTTTCTGAATGTGTGATTACCCTTCTCCTTCTGGGAAGAGTCTGTACCTGGCAGCTTGCTCAGGAGGAAGCACAGCCAGTTCAGTGTGTTCTGGCACTCGCCCTGCCGTCCCCTCGGGCAGCAAGTCTTGCTCTGCGCTCTTCAGGTGGAGTTCTGAGTGTTTGCTTCCTGAAATGTGGATTGCTTCAGTCTAGATCTCAGCAGTGATTGATACCCTTTTGGCTCGTGTTTTCCAACAGGTTTTTGGATTACCTCTCGGATCTGTGTGTTTCCATGAACAAGTCTATTCCCGTGACACAGGAGCTGATTTGTAAAGCCGTGCTGAACCCAGCCAATGCAGACATTCTCATTGAAACCAAGTAAGTTGGTGCCTTTCAAGGTGGTTCTCCTGGTGTGAAGCAGAAGGAAGGTGGTTCAAAGCTGCTGGCACGTCCTGGGGAAGCAGGGAATTGTGTGGGGTCCTCTCAAACACACAGCAGGTGTCTGCCAGGTGCATCCTCAGCCCTGCAGGCAGAAATCCTTCAGATCTCTCCAGTTTGATCCAAAGCACAGAGACTTTGCAGGAAGGTGTGCAGGCTCCTGGTCTGGTCCTCCCCCAGCTCTGAGGGAGCTCAGCTGGCAGCAGAGCAGGAGCTGCTCCGGCTCTGCTCACCTTTCCTCCCTCTGAGGTGGGATTTGGGGCTCCAGCTCTCCTCTGCCATTGCTGAGGGCTCGTAGCAGGCACCAAATCCTGACTGTCTTTGATAAAGAGGGCTTTATTCAATGTGAATACTAGGGAATAGATAACCATTACCAGAATACTGTAAAAGGGAAGCAGGTAGTATTTAAAACACAAACTGAGAGTATTCTCAGTTTTCTGAGTATTCTGAGTTTAAAACACAACACTGAGAGTATTCTTGCACCTTTAATTCTTGTAATGAGATCATAAAGGCTGTACTTACTTCCACAAGCACTTAATACTGGTACCTCACTTATTTGGCCCTGAGTATTTAATTTGGGGTTGTTTTCAGATGTTGATCTTTTCTTTGCTGGAAGCTTTTTTAGTGTCAGCAGCTGATTTATTTCTAGTGACTTTATCACGTAAACAGAAGCTCTGATCCATTTGACATATATGGGATACAGAATTAATCAATTTTTTAGGTATTTTTCTTTCCCATATCTTTTTCTGGTCTGTTGAATGATCTTTGAATCAGTTCTCCTGTAAAGAAGGTTTTGAGTCCATTATTGGGTGTCTTTAACTTCCTTCTTTCTTTATCTTTTTCACTTGGAAGGAGCTGAAATGTTCATCTTTTTAAGGTTGAATGGAAAGCTTATAATCTAATGCTTTTAATAATACACCCCAGTGATTTGGTGTAGTGAAATGCTACTGCTGAAAGGGTAAGATACATTTTAGCAAGTGTCTTAAATGTGCAGGATGTATGTGGGTCTGGAATGTAACCTCCCCTCCTCCTGGCAGGCTGGTGCTCTCACGATTTGAATTTGAGGAAGTGTCCAGTGGAGAGAATGCCTTGGAGGTTGGAGAGGATGAGGAAGAAGTGTGGCTGTTCTGGAGGGACAGCAACAAGGAGATCCGCAGCAAGAGCATCCGAGAGCTGGCCCAGGACGCCAAGGAGGGGCAGAAGGAGGATCGGGACGTGCTCAGCTACTACAGGTTAACCACAGGGTGTATTTTGGGTGGAAAGCTCCTGTTTCATGCCCAAAACAGCCTTCAGAGAGGGAGGGTGAAGTGTCTCAGAAGTGAGAGCTGAAAGCACAAAGTTATTCGTGGTGAGGAGTTCATGAGCCAGTTTAAACTGATTTTAAAAACGCATTTCAGGCTTCGAGTGCGTTGAATTTCCCCAGTACTCTGTGCTTGTGTTTGGTTTCCTGCTGGTGGCTGTTGGGAGAGCCCCTGCAGGCGACCCCTGGGTTCCCTGTGTTCAGGGGGCACTTGGGGGTTGCAGGATTTGGGTGTGTAGATGGCCTTGCTTTTGCTTTGCAGGAAGTCCCTGCTGTTCTCCGTGCCTCCTGCTTTCTCCCGAAGCCCTCGGTGCTCCTGGGGTTCCCAGCAGCACGACCGTGGTGCTGTGTTCGTGCCCAGGCTGGCTGGGAGGGTGTGCAGGGCTGCTGGGCACAGCCCAGGCCGTGCTCTGGGCAGGGCTGGCACTGGGGGTGTTTCCAGATGAACTGACAGGACACCGAGTTCTTGGCAGAGTGTAAGGTCAGGTTTCAGCCCAGACCAAATTCCTCTGTCTGGGTTAGAAACCCCTGAGAGTCATTTGACAGACTCAGCTGTGGCAGTGCAGAAAGTACAACTAGATTATTTGTTTTAATGACAATTTTGTTTTGAATTGTCTCTTCCACTGAAATGATTCTTGCAGGAGAATTCCTAACACATGCTTTTATTTGAGCTTGTTGGAGCTCAAAAAGAGACCTCTTAGATACAAGTTTTTAAAACATATGCTTTCAAAACAGGTATTTTTCTTGAGCTTGGCTTTAAATGGAATTGGTAGTGTTAATTATTGGTATAGATATTGGAATAACAATGATAGTGTTAATTATTTTTAGTCTACATTATACCTCATAAACGTGCTTAAAAGAAGGGCTTAGGATATGGTTTGGTCAAATTCCATGAGGGGTACTAAAAGTGAAAGGAATCTGCTTTAAATGAAATGTTCTTTTCTTTGGGAAGCCTCACACTTGACAGTGCTGAGCAGCAGCCTGTGAACGCTGCTGAGCGTTGGGCACGTGCTTTGTGGCTAAAGGTGAAGTACCAGCCTAAGTGAGGTGCCAGTGATCAGCTCATGGGCTGAAAAGCTTAGGAGTGAAGTTGTTTTTCTCTACGAGTTCTCTGACTGAAGGGAGCAGAGCTCAGTAGTTGTTTTATCAGGTACCTGATTTTTAATGACTGCACCCATCTGGGTTGCTGCCTCAGGGAAGAGTGTGGCTGCAGCATCTGTGAGAAGGGTTTGGCCTCACACAGTATTTAGGCTGAGTTGCCTTAAGTGTTGTTTGCATTCTGCTGTAGCTTTCGTAAAAACCATTATTTATTATTTCCTGTGAGGGTGGGCAGGCCCTGGCACAGGGTGCCCAGAGCAGCTGTGGCTGCCCCTGGATCCCTGGCAGTGCCCAAGGCCAGGCTGGACGGGGCTTGGAGCAGCCTGGGACAGTGGGAGGTGTCCCTGCCCATGGCAGGGGTTGGAACAGGGCCATCTTTGAGGTCCCTCCCAACCCAAACCATTCAGTGATTCTATGATATTTAATCAGTGACTCTGTTTTACTTATTCTATGCTGTTTAACTTAATTCTATTGTTCCACTGTTCGCTAGTGTTTGATGAGTACTTTATTCTTTCCACAGTAAGGATGAGCTCTGTTACTAGACAATATAATGCTATTTATATTAATACATAAGAGTATATCAGTGTATATACTTCATAGTGCATATATATATTTATATATGCTTGATATATAAAGTATACTTTATGTGTTTATATATGCTTTGTATTCATTATATAAAGTATATTGTATATATATTTACAGACACTTTATAGTACACAAGAAATTAAAGCACGAGCATTAAGCTCACCTAAATTAAAGCATATTGCTTTCTTCTTTTCCTTCCCTTTCCCCCCCTGAAGGTACCAGCTGAACCTCTTTGCTCGGATGTGCCTTGACCGCCAGTACTTGGCCATCAATGAGATCTCGGGGCAGCTGGACGTGGACCTGATCCTGCGCTGCATGGCCGACGAGAACCTGCCCTACGACCTGCGCGCCTCCTTCTGCCGCCTCATGCTGCACATGCACGTGGACAGGGACCCCCAGGAGCAGGTCACCCCCGTCAAATACGCCCGCCTCTGGTCCGAGATCCCCTCCGAGATCGCCATCGACGAGTGAGTGCTGCGCTGGGGCAGGGCTGGGGGGGTTTGAGGGCAGCGCCAGATCACGCCTAGATTCCTGCATTATTGGTACAGTTTGTTTGTAAATAAATCATTGTAAATAAGTCAAACGGCCCATAACGTGTTCCTGAGAATTAAAGGAGATGCCTGTGTGTGGGGTGTGCTCAGGGGTCACAGCATGTCTGGGCGATGTCACCGTGGAGTGACCTGGGCAGGGGAGAGGGGTTTCACTTCTCCTCCTGCCTCATTTGGTTGGAGGAGAACCATAGAGTTGGTAAGGTGGGAAAAGCCCTTCCAGCTCGAGTCCAGTGTCCCCAGGTGCCACACCCACACCTCTTCGGAGCTCTGCATGGGTGGTGGTTCCAGCACTACCCTGGCCCCCCTGTTCCAGGGCTTAACCCCTGTTTCAGTGAAGATCTTTTCACTAAAATCTCTCTAAACCTCCCCAGCTTGAGGCCATCTCCTCCGAGTATGGTCCCATCAGGGCAGATTGTCCTTATGGGAGCTCACACCACCAGCAGAACCAAGGGGAAGATGCTCAAACAGGGACATGTTCCTTAACTTGCAGTGGAAAATCCTCTGGCACAGTGCTGAACTACACAAAACCACAGCTGGGGCAGCACCTGGTTTCTTGACCACTTGTATTAACTCCTTATAACTCCAAATTTATAGTACTCAACTGTTCAGAGCTCATTTTTTTCATTTGGACAAAATGGACACCTAAAATTAATGTAGTGTGTTAGGAATTTGTCTTGTCAATGTTAATACTGGTGTTCAGTGGTTTCTTGTATTCCCCTCCTTGCCAGCCTGGTTTTCTCTGCTGAGAGAGATGCAGTAGATCATAAATCAAATTTAAAGGCCAAAATATAAAACCAAATGGTTTCAGCTCTGGCAGAGGCTCACCACTGATGAGTGATCAAACAGGAAGCAAAAGTATTTCGTGGGAGGTGGTGGGATTGTCCTTCTCAAAGGCACTCTGCACATACTGAGAAGAAAACCTTAGAATTTCTATTAAAAATTAATATCTGCTTTGCATATATATTGGTTTTATTTGGAGGAAAAATACCATCCCCACTCAGCCTCTCTTGGCCACCCATTCCCCTCAGTGCTGCACATCACTTGTCACTGTTTCCACTCGAGTACTGAGGGTTGCTTTTTCTGTTTTTTGGGACAAATTTATCTCTTTTTTGTCTTCCTCAGACATTTTAAAATAGTACCCAATGAGCGTATGGGATAAAACAACAAGAGCCAGGAAATTCTGGTGTCAGTGGCCTGACTCCCTCGTTTGGATAAATTATTTACCAGCCTTTAGCTTTTCTTAGATTTTGACAAACCAATGAAAAATGGTACTGGGGGGGAAAGAGCCCTGTGTATTTGCATGCTAAGTTTTGTTTTGTTTTCTTTTTTGTTTTGTTCTTTTTTTTCCCCTCTTCAGCTATGATAGCAGTGGAACTTCCAAAGATGAAATTAAGGAGAGATTTGCACAAACAATGGAATTTGTAGAGGAATATTTAAGAGATGTGGTGTGTCAGAGGTTCCCTTTCTCTGATAAAGAGAAAAATAAGCTCACTTTTGAGGTAGTTATCCAGTTCTGATTTTATCCTTTCGTTTTCTTTTGTGGAATGTTGGTTATTTTTTCGGCACCAGATAGTTTGGCAACTAATTAGTCAGTGTAATTAGTGAGTGCTGAGCCTCAGCTGGCTCCTTTCTCCTCGTGCAAGTAACCCCACCGAAGTTTGTGAGTTTGCAATGATGGTTCTTGAAATACAATTAATGCATGTGAGTTTATGTCTGAGGTTTGCAGCAGCCTTGTTTACTCTCTGTGCTCTCAGTGTTATTGCAAAGCCAGGCTTTGCTGGAATAAAGATCTCAAAAATTAAACACTGTCTGCACGCACAGAGAGCCTCCAGAGCTTAAAGTGATGTCCACCAAGAGAAAAAGGGCCCTGTGACTTGGCCTGTTAAAATAGTCTGTGCAAATAAAATGTAGCAAACCCAGGCAAAAAATAACCATTAATGTAAGAAAAGGTGTGATATTCTGTAAAATACACAGTTGAGCTAATATACTTCAGAGAAGGGGGCTGCATTAAATATTTGCCCTGTGTGTGGTATTTTTATGTGGATCTTTATGGGGTGGACTTGTGGGGAAACTGTGTAACTTGGAAGTCACAAAGCTCAGCTTTATATGTGATATCTTTTTGGTAAGACAAAGATAGAAATTCTCTGTACCTTCCCTGTGGTCTTGCCCTGTTCTAGGATGAGACAAATGCAGTCTGATTTTGTAGCTATGGGAGGTCAGTTGCAGAGGCAGACATTACCTGCAAGCGTTGCAGGGTTTGTAGGCAAGCAGAAAACTTTCTGTTGTGATGTAGAACTAGACAGCCTTGCAGAATTCTCAGATATTATGGTAAAATAATGGCCCTCAGCCAGGTTCTTGATCTTGTCACTGTGTTAAGACAATTTGACTGTGATAGCAAAATGTTCAGTATTAATCAGGCTTTTTATTGTTATTTTGGTAGGTTGTTAACTTAGCCAGAAATCTGATATATTTTGGTTTCTACAACTTCTGTGACCTCCTCAGACTAACCAAAATCCTCCTTGCTATATTAGACTGTGTGCACATCACTACCATCTTCCCTATTACCAAGATGGCAAAAGGCGAGGAAAGTAAAGGTAAGGCTGGAACTGTAGGGCAGAAAGTTCTTGGGTGCTTCGAGTTCGTCTCGAAATGTCAGTGTGGGGTGGAATGATGAAGTGACACAGCATCCTGAGCTGGAAGGGACCCACCAGGATCACCCAGCCCAGCCCCTGGCCCTGCACAGACCCCCAGCAATCCCCCCTGGGCATCCCTGGCAGCGCTGCCCAAACACTCCTGGAGCTCTGGCAGCCTCAGGGCCGTGCCCATTCCCTGGGGAGCCTGGGCAGTGCCCAGCACCCTCTGGGGGAAGAACCTTTCCTGAAATCCAACCTAACCCTGCCCTGGCCCAGCTCCAGCTGTTCCCTGGGTTCTGTCCCTGTCACAGAGCAGAGATTGGAGCTGCCCCTCAGGAGGAGCTGCAGCCCTTGGTGAGGTCTGACCTCAGCCTCCTCTGCCCCATCTGAACAGACCAAGTGATCTCAGCTGCTCCTCATATCACTTCTTCCTAAGCCCCTTCCCCATCTTTGTAGCCTCCTTTGGGTGCTCTCTAACATCTTCAGATCTTTCTTTGATTTTGGCCCCCAAAACTGCATCCAGGACTGGAGGTGAGGCTGCCCCAGTGCAGAGCAGAGTGGGACAATTCCCTCCCTCCCCGGCCAGTGATGCTGTGCTTGGAAATCTCCTCCTTTTTGTCTGTGGCCTGGTTGTAAAGCTGAGTAGTGCCTGTGATGGGAGAGGGCAGGGGGCTCCTCCAAGCACTGCAGTGCTTCTGGTGGCTTCCCCTGTCCCCAGGGTGTGGATGTGTAATGGTGAGACAATTTCTCTTTGTAGGACGTGGCCGGTCCGTGCCCTGTTAATGCAGTCCCATCCCAGCACCCTAACCCTAGCTGTTTCCTCTCTGAAGGGAGCAATGTGATGAGGTCCATCCACGGCGTGGGGGAGCTGATGACCCAGGTGGTGCTCAGGGGCGGGGGGTTCCTGCCCATGACGCCGCTGGCGGCTGCCCCCGAGGGGAACGTCAAGCAGAGCGAGCCGGAGAAGGAGGACATCCTGGTCATGGACACCAAGCTCAAGATCATCGAGATACTCCAGGTACCAGCAGTGCAGAGTGGTGGAGCACTCTGTGCTGTCTCCAGGCCTTCATTGCTGTCCTGCTGCCTTTTCATGTGTTTCTGACTCTCAGACCGGGAAAGCATTGCAAGGGTGACCTCGTCAGGCACGTGGCTCTCAACTTGCTTATGGCAATATTGTCCCATTACTGAAAGAGTTTACAAGGAAAGAGTTTGCAGTAGACATGTGCATATTTAGCAGTGGTTTGTGAGTACCTGACTTGAGGCAGAGCTGTCATTTGCCCCCCGTTGTGTTACCAGTTTCTCGGAGTCTGCAGGGCCATCTGAAGTGCCCCGAGCAGTGAGGAGATCTCGAGACTGCTCTTTGCAGAGCCATCAGCCTGACATGTATTTCCAGCATGCACAGCCAGCCTCTCTCTCTTCCATCCCTGTCTGGTTTTCTCACTTGCTCCCCCCAAAGCCTTTGGGACACACACGTTTTGTCCTACTTATTGACGCAGAATTACTGCGCTGAAATGCATCTTCCCCCTCTGAGTGTAGGAGCCCTTTTTGTGCTCAGTGGCTTCGTCAGCGAGGTCCTGGGGGTCGGAATGCTGCCAGAGCCTGGTGGGAGAAGGCAGGGGAGCAGCAGGAGAGCTGTGGTGTTCCTTCCCCGTGCCCTGTGGGAGGCTGTGCCCTTCCCTCAGCAGCAGATGCAGCACAGGGGAGGCTCCATTCCTTCCTTGCACCATTGCTAATTTTAGTTCAAGCCAGAGCTTCTCTCATGGCCTGGCATGTGCAGGGGGACATTTCAGCGTGCCAGGACTCCCTGTTACCAGGGGCTATTCAAACTGGCATTTTCCCCAAAAGCTGCAAAGTGTTCTTGGCATTGTAGCTCCTTCCTCAAGAGGAAAACCATGGAGAAGGTGGTCTCTGCTAGACTGGAGGTTTCTCTGGCACCAGCTGGTCCAGCCCAGCTGAGGTGATGAGGTGGCTGGCTCCTGGCAGCTCATGTCCTGCTCCTGTGTCCCCGTGCCCTGGGAGAACAGCAGCACGTGTTCAGGGTGGAGATGGAAATGCTGCTTTCCTTTCCCAGGGGACGGGGTGAGGATGCCAGCATCACACAGTAATGAGGCACCAAGACTCTGCCAAAATTTTCTACTCATAAGTATTTATTATGTGTGTGTGTGTCATGCTCGTTGAAATCCCTGGAAAATATTACTGAATTCTGGGGATTCTTAAGGCAACATTTGCCTATCTTAGAAAGATGGAATCGCAGAATGGTTTGGGTTGGAAAGAACCTTAAGTTCCCTCCAGTGCCACCCCTGCCATGGGCAGGGACACCTCCCACTGTCCCAGGCTGCTCCAAGCCCCATTGTCCAGCCTGGCCTTGGGCACTGCCAGGGATCCAGGGGCAGCCACAGCTGCTCTGGGCACCCTGTGCCAGGGCCTGCCCACCCTGGGTAACTTTTCCAAGTTAAATCCACATCTCTACTCAGCTGATGTTGCACGTTGGTAGCTCTGCTTTGTGTGAGCTGTAGATGTGCTGGAAATACACAGATTATTTCAACATTTTTCCTGCTTCTGTACCATCAGTTTATTCTGAACGTGCGGTTGGACTACAGGATCTCCTGCCTGCTTTGTATATTTAAACACGAATTTGATGAAAGCAATGCCCAGATGTCCGAATCCCCCACTGGAAGCAGTAGTCAAGAAATGCCAGCTAATGTACCAGGTGGGTTATTTTGCAAGGAATGAGGTTGTGTGGCTCAGGGAAGACTCTGGAATCGTCAAGGGGCCAATGGGATGATTGCTTCATGTCCCCACTTGCCATTTGGAATGTTTTGAGGCCAGAAAAACATCTTTGATGCCCCTCTGACCTGGTATATTTGTCTTGTTTATTTTCTCAGGAGCCCTGGACTTTGAACATATTGAAGAACAAGCTGAGGGGATCTTTGGTGGAAGGAAAGTATCTCTTCACAGGTGCTGATGGAGGGGTGGTCCCCGGGCTGGAGGGCTCCCAAGGAGTGGGGACTCCAAAGTGAGGTGGGGACTGGGAGAAGCTTGGAAACGGCTGCTACAATTACCCAGGCTTCATTGTCCTAAAATGGCTCTGATGCAGCTCAGAGTGGTGTCCACTTGGATCAAAAGCCACAGATAAGGTTCTTCAGCCAGAAGGAGCACCAGGGGAGGGCCCCGTGGTGTGGGTGGAAGCCAAGGTGCAGGATTGGTGCATCTCAGCTTGATGCTGCAATAAAGTCCCAGTACAATTTCCCCCCCTTATTTAAAAGTAAGAAAAAAAGTTTTCTGCCACTACTTAGTGGACTCAGAACCTGCTGGGGCACTCAGTCTAATGTGCTGTTAACTCCTGCTGTGTTTCCAGTGAGGAGAACACCCCTCTGGATTTGGATGATCACGGGGGCAGGACTTTTCTCCGGGTTCTGCTGCATTTAACGATGCACGATTACCCTCCCCTGGTGTCTGGGGCACTGCAGCTGCTCTTCAGGCACTTCAGCCAGAGACAAGAAGTCCTTCAGGCTTTCAAGCAGGTACGTGTGTGTTTGGGGAGAGTTGTTCCTCATCTGAATGCATTTATGGCAGCTGAAGCCAGCCCTTTTTGTGCCACTAATGTCACGTCTCCCTGGAAGGTTCAACTGCTCGTTACCAGCCAAGATGTTGACAACTACAAGCAGATCAAGCAAGATTTGGACCAGCTGAGGTCAATAGTGGAGAAATCTGAGCTGTGGGTGTACAAAGGCCAAGGTCCTGATGAGGCCATGGACAGTGTGCCAGGTGAAAACGAGCACAAGAAGAAAGAGGTAATTGGGCTGTGTTTGTGCGAATTTGGGTGGGTATTTGGAGGGTGTAGCTGCTTTCAGAGCTGTGACAAGGCCCATCTTCCCAGCACACTGCCTAGGTGAGGTTCTCTCCACTGCCTTCAGGTTAAGGCAGGAATTAGGGGAGAACTTGAACCAAGTGATGCCCCATAGCAGCCACTGAGGTGTCACCTTTAGGGTCTAACAGGGCTGGTTTGGGTTTGCTCTGGCTCCCCAGCTGTGTCCTTTCAGCACTGACCGATGGCCTTGGATTTGTGCAGTCCAAAGTACCTCAAGTAAGGTAAGGGCAGAGCTGTGAACTGCTCAGGTGATGCATTTTGAGTCATGGCACTGGATTAAATGACAGCAGAGAACTGTGCTTTATCTGTACCTGACAATACAGGATTTCCCCAACGTGCACATCTGGCTTAGACCTCTCGGAGCACCTCTTGCTTCCATATAATTTGTAGTCAAATAGGGAAGAGTGGATGAGGGGATCCAAGAAGCAGTCCCTGCTTTAGGAACATTTATTGTTGGAAGTAAATATGAGTAATCTACTTGTTGCTCTTCTTGTACACATTGCTGTGAGGAATCTCGTGGTACTTGTGCAGTGACAGTGTAATAACAGAGAGGGAGAGGAAGTAAGGGGTTTTTTTGAGGGGAGACTTGATTAGAGACAGAATGTGACAGGCAAAGGACAGGAGGTTGCTGTCTCTGAAATCATCCCACCCTCACCTTATTTTGTGTTCTAGAGGTCAATGTGACTTGACAGGATAATTGTATGTATTTTTCTGAGGCTGTCAGAGAGCTGGAGGATGTCAGTCCTTCCCAGGAGGAGAGCGGGCGCTATCCTAGAACGGTAATTTTAGCCTTCATGTAGACAGTAGTATAAGCTACTAATAAATTGTCTGATTTTATCCTCAGGAAGGTCACAGCAAGTCTCAAAAGCCTGAAAGTACTAGCAGCTACAACTACCGGGTAGTAAAAGAGGTAAAACTTTGCTTCTTGATAGTTCACTGGAAGTGTAAATGAGTAACAGAGCTCTGGAGAGCTGCAGTCAGAGGGAGGCACCCAGGAAAGTCTGAGTCACTCTGCCATTGTGGAAACTATTTGCTGAGTAATAACAAATCCCAACTTGAATGAGAAGCCAGGATAGAATAAGCACAACGTGTGTATTTTCCTTAAGAATGGATTAGTGAGAAACGAGACGTTCGCTGCTGTTTCAATGGTAACACAATGTTTTTATTGTTAAGGACTACAAAGGCAGTAAGCAAGGAGAGAAGCCTTTTAATTTGCCCTGAGTACCTTGCACTCAAAGCCACTGTGCTGTTGAAATTTAATGTAGAAAATACCAGATCCAGAACATGCTGTGGTGCTGGTGTGGTGTGAGCTGAAGGTGTGTCTGTGGCTTTGCTGTGGAGCCTGATGCTGGGTTCACTTGACATGGCTGAGTTCAGCAGGAGCGTAGAATCTCAGAACTGTAGAGTGTCCTGAGGTGGAAGGGACCCACAAGGATCGTCCAAGTCCAGCAGCCCTAGTCAGATGCCACGGATGGAGCCTGGGCCACAAGATGCTGCCTGGAGCCGCTCTGCTCCGTGCAGATGAGTTGGTCCCTGGTGCTGCTCTGGGACCTGGCGTTCTCTGGAAGAAAAGCCAGCATCGGGGCTCTAAGGCCAGTCTCTCCTGCAGATCCTGCTGCGGCTCAGCAAGCTCTGCGTGCAGGAGGGGGCCTCGGTGAGGAAGAGCAGGAAGCAGCAGCAGCGGCTCCTGAGGAACATGGGAGCTCACGCCGTGGTGCTGGAGCTGCTGCAGATCCCTTACGAGAAGGTGGGGCTTTGTGTCACGTTGAGAGGCTTTTCCTACCTCCTCTGAATCTTCCTGACCCTCCTCCCTGTACACTGCATGCACAGAGGCTGGTTTATGTAGCCTCACATTCTATAAAATACCCATGCTCAGAAGTAATGGGCAGCTCAGACAAACTCTGTGTGAAGTCTTTGGATGTGCAGCTATGCACTATTGCCTGGAGAAATGTTCATGCATCGTAGTTCAGAATTAAGGCTCAGCTCTGAGCTTTTCCTGGGAGGCAGGTGCTGCCTTGAGGTTAAGCTGTGCTGGTGGAAGCAAGCCCCTCGGTGTGAGGCAGCTGTGTGGCCATCCTGGGACCCCCGAGGGAAGGAAGGGGGCCCTGGCCCCTGGGGATTTATCAGCAGTAGATACAGACCCTCCCCCTGGTTGTAGAGCCCCAGATTCCCCCTGAGAAGTGAGTAAATACCAACTGGCTCTCCAGGTGAGGTCTGCTGCTCCTGGTTAGCCATACTGGTGCCAGCACTTGCCAGCTGTGCAGGCTGGAGCCCACTGGGGCTGGGTTGTGCCCGGTGAGCCTGCAGAGCACCAAGGTTGTGCTGACACAGCACGCCCCGAGGCCCTCACGGTGGCTGCTCATTAGTCACAGGTGACAGGTACTTCCCTGGTCACTGCTGTCCTCTGCTCCAAACCCGACAGGTTTCTGAGAGCCAGTAATTCCAAACAGTAGCTTTGATTGATGTCAGTTCTCGTGGTTTCTTGCTTCATATTCGGCGAAAAAAATCAGCAGCAAAACCACCCTTCAACACCTTCTCGTCACCTTTCTGTCCCCTGCGTGCGAATGTGCATTGGACAGGCAGTGTGGAAGGGGTTTCACCCTTGGAAGTGTATGAAATTCCTTAAAAATAAAATCAGACAGTAATTTTCCAAAGTGCAGCTTCTGCCATCAGTGGGTTGGGAATCCACACTGACGTCAGAGGAAGGGCACCGGTTCCTCAGCGGGGCTTGGAAGGCTGCAGGGAGTGTGGAGGTTCCAGTAAATGTGAATTGGGCCGAGCTGGTGCAGTAGCAGCTTTCCATCCCTGCCTTGCCACGAGCTCCCCCGGCCGCGGCTGCGGGAGCGCGCTGCCGTGGAACGTGGCAGCTCTCCTGGGTAGCCCCGAGGTGATGATGTGTGGTTTGGCCAGCGGGCTGGGATGTTCAGAAGTGACTAAAGCACGTTGCTGGCAGGCCTGGCTGCGGAATAGGCACTTTCAGAGAACCAACTACTGTAATTTCTATTACGGGCTCGCTTTCTGACGCTCTTTGGAAGCGCGGAGCTGGCCCGGCTCATCCCAAACGTCTGTGAACTGGGTGGAGGTTTGTTTTCCTTCGGGGTGTGAGGGACGTGACAGTTCCCTTGCTGGAGCTGTGGCTCATCCTGTGCTCACCTCAACGTGAACCTGTGGATTCCTTTTAACCCCCTCTCCTTTGTCGTGCGCTCCCAGGCCGAAGACACGAGGATGCAGGAGATAATGAAGCTTGCACACGAGTTTCTGCAGAACTTCTGTGCTGGGAACCAACAGAACCAGGCCTTGCTGCACAAGCACATAAACCTGTTCCTTAACCCAGGGGTAAGAATAACCTCAGGCCATGATTTATTTTTTTGTGCTAGCAAGAGAAGGGACTGGATTGTCCTTGGTGATGCCTCTGGGGCTGTTCTGTTGCAAGATTGGTTGAAGAGGTCACATCTTGTTTTCATTCTAAAGCCTCAAAAGTTGGCAAGATGTTTGTTTGGGGCTGTTTCAGTGTAGAAAGTTCAAGAGGCTGAAGTGGAGTGAAAAACAGGCTGAGGTAGGAGCAGTGGTGTGGAAAGCTGAGGCCCTCAGCAAAGTCCCCTTCAGCCCTGCGCCTGCAGGAGTGTTGGCTTTGCCCTGACCTCAGCGGGAATGTGGTGGGTTGTTGATTTTGTGATTTTTTTTTTTTTCCCCCCTTCATGCCCTTTTTTTTTCCCTTTTCATGCCCTCCATCAGATCCTGGAAGCGGTGACAATGCAGCACATCTTCATGAACAACTTCCAGCTCTGCAGCGAGATCAACGAGCGCGTGGTGCAGCACTTCGTCCACTGCATCGAGACGCACGGCAGGAACGTTCAGTACATCAAGTTCCTGCAGACCATCGTCAAGGCAGAGGGGAAATTCATTAAGAAATGCCAAGATATGGTAATGGCTGAGGTGAGAGCTGCAGAGATTTGCAGGGTCTGAACAGAAGTTTGCACATAGCAGTTGGTGAACATGACAAATTGATCCTCTCGCTTCGGGGACTGCCAAGAAGCTGACAGCTCTCACCGTGCAAAAAGAGCATTGCAGCTCCCAGGAAGCTCAGGCTTTTTGTGACCAAGAGCTCTCGGAGCTCTTGACTCACAGGTGTAACAAGGGGTTGGTTCTTAATGGCAGGAGTTCCTTCCCAGGCCTGTACACAGCAGCGTGTAGGTGGGGTTATGAAGCAAGGGGGCCTTTCTCTAGCAAAATTGGCTTGAAGAGAATTTCAAGATCACTAAAACAGAAGGAGAATTTCACCGTGATAGTATTTTGATGGGAAGTTTTATGAAATCACAGAACCACCATAGATCACCTCCCACTGTCCCAGGTTGCTCCAAGCCCCGTCCAGCCTGGCCTTGGACCCTGCCAGGGATCCAGGGGCAGCCTGGATTCTTCTCTGGGCACCCTGTGCCAGGCCCTCACCACCCATATTTTTCCTGCTCTCTAAACCTACTCTCAGTTTGAAGCCGTTCCTCTTTGTCCTGTCTCTACAAGCTCTTGCAAATAGTCTTAGTAAGGTGTACTTACCCAGCTGCTCAAGTGCTGAAGGGGAGAAAGATGAGGGTTGGCTTTAGATGTGTGGGTAATGGGAAATTGGGGTGTCAGGATAAAAGGGAGAGGTAAGAAGGGTGAGTGGATGCCTTTAAGTGGGATGTTGGATGGGATCTGTTTGGCAGATTTGCAAATCTGATGGGATGTTTTGGCCTCCTCAGCAGGGGGAGCCCCAGGATCAGATTTGTCAAATCTGGCTTTTGAGCATTAATCCTGATAGATGGACTGAAAATCTTCCACATTTTGTTGTTCAGCTCAAAACCAGCTCCACGAGCTTCTCAACACATAGCTGAGTGTGAGATGCTCTGCAAGGGGCTTCCCCGGGGTCAGCAGCTGCCCTGGGAGGTTTCTTCTGCATTTTATCCTGCTGTTTTTCCCAAACCCTGCGGGGAGAGAGCCCTGGATCCCTCCAGCTGCGTGCTCAGCAGTGCCCAGCCTGGAGCAGGGCTTGGTTTGCTCGATCTCCTTCCCTTCCTGGAGTTCCAGGAGGTCTGAGCTGCTCTGAAATCGTGGCCAGTCAGGTGTCAAATGTGAGGCTGATGGAACTGTTCAGTGTGTGACTTAACATGTCACTCCCTGGCCTTGGAAAATGGCTGGTGCTTGTTGGGAAGGGTGGAAGGAGTGAGCCCTGCAGTCCTCCCATCCACTGTGCCCCGGGCAGCTCTCCACCAGCACAGGGCTGGCCACAGCTGCATTAGAAAGTCACCCGAGGTGACATACGTGAAATGGAAAGGCACAGGGGAAGGTCACAAACCTCCTGGCACAGCTGCTGGCTGAGCAGGCAGCTGGACTGGCTTTGCACTTCTTCAGCAGTGCAGAAGTGGTCAGTTAATTCTCCAGCAGGAAACGCCCTCCTGGAGCCCTGTGTCCGTGGGGGCAGCCCAGGAGCAGTGCCCAGCTGCCCTGAGGGGCTGAGCAGCAGCAGCAGGGGGGCTGTGCAGAGGGACAGCCCCTGACGAGGGGGTGCTGTGGGGGGATCCCAGGCTTTGCTCTGCTGATGGAATGTTCTCCTTGCCCCGTAGCTGGTGAATGCAGGGGAAGATGTGCTGGTGTTCTACAACGACAGAGCCTCCTTCCAGACCCTGGTGCAGATGATGAGGTCGGAGAGGGACCGGATGGACGAGAACAGCCCCCTGATGTACCACATCCACTTGGTAGAGCTGCTGGCCGTGTGCACCGAGGGCAAAAACGTCTACACAGAAATCAAATGCAACTCCCTCCTCCCTCTGGATGACATTGTTAGGGTGGTGACCCATGAGGATTGCATTCCTGAGGTGAGGGCTTACAGGAGAACTGTGCTGCTTGTGTTTCATATGTGCTGGCTTTGGGTGAGAGAGGGTTGATATTGCTGAGTCTGGCCTGGCAAGGGGCTTGGTGCAGGTGGGCAGTGAGCTGGGAAACTGCAGTCCTTCCCTGCTGCTGCTGCTGGCACCCCCAGTCAACCTGGACAGTCAGGTTACATCCCTTTGTACTTACTCCTTACCCTGAAAGTGGGAATTTGATGCTGTACTTGGTTATTTTATAGGGTTCTTGTGGCAGAGAGGTTTATGGATGTGCTGCTAACCTGGAACAGATGGTTCTGCAGAACTGAAATTATTATTGTGCTGACGTTTTGTCTGCAGTAATCATGGTGGTTTTTTATTGGATGGTGTCTTGCTATTCATGGCATTAAATTTCACCAGTCTTTAAGTAAAAGGAAGAAGCAGAATTCCAAATGATTTATGTAGCAGTTTTAATGTGACATTATATTCATTCATGCCACCATTCAGGTTTTTGTTCTTTATTAATTATTTTTTCCACTTTTAGGTCAAAATAGCATACATCAACTTCTTGAATCACTGCTATGTGGACACAGAAGTAGAAATGAAAGAGATTTACACCAGTAATCACATGTGGAAGCTGTTTGAGAACTTCCTGGTTGACATCTGTCGGGTAATGTATCTGCATCAAGGAGCTGAATTCAGAAAGCTTTAAAACCTCTTTAATCCAGAGCAGTAAGGATAAGGCATCCCAGTGCATCAAGGCAATGAGTACCCTGAATACTCTGTTCCTGCAAATATGGGCCTCCTTTTCCTTCTGCCTGTGGATTTCATTAGTCATATTCCATGGAACACATCAATATTTTCCTTTTTAAAAGAAGAAAAAAAACAAGCCCAAACCGAAGCTCAGTGAAGCTCCACACCCTGCTCCTTTGTCCAGTGCCTTCTCTGCCCTGCCACCTGGCCTGCTTACTCTGGCCAGGATCACTGAGCTCCTTCCTGAGCAGCACTCAGCGTTTCTTGGCAGCTCAGGACAGATTGTTTTCCAGGCTTGGCGTTTTTTTGGCCATATGGCTTTTTGCCTGGGATTCCAAGTATTTCCCCAAACGAAAGCATTACACCTCAGTCCTCCCTATCTTCCTCTTGCTTTCCTCCAAGACACTGTGGTATTTTCCCTCCCCCCAGCCGTGCTCTGTGCCAGCACATCAAACCAGGAGCCGCGCTGGCTTTGCTCTGGCGTGTGCTGGAAGTGCAGAGCCCCAGTGCCATCGGTGTCACTGAATTGCTGGCACCAGGACAGTGTGAAATGAGGAGTTCCAACCTCAGCTGCCTTGGTGAGCTGCTCCTGACCCTGCTCTGGTTTGTGCTGCAGGCCTGCAACAACACCAGCGACAGGAAGCACGCGGACTCCATCCTGGAGAAGTACGTGACCGAGATCGTCATGAGCATCGTCACCACCTTCTTCAGCTCCCCCTTCTCTGACCAGAGCACCACCCTGCAGGTGGGGACATGCACGGGCACACAGCAGGGAAACACTGCCAGGCAACCGTGTTCGTTCCACTTGGCTGCCATTTCCCAGTGCCACAGAAACATGTGCTGTACTGGGGGAGCAGACACATGGCTGCTCTTGGTGGCCTGACCGATCCTTTTGCTGTAGAAATGGAAAGATTTCTGTACTGTAGATCACAGTACAAACGTTCTTGTGGAAAAGCTCAAGTGTCACATTAATCCATCAGTGGATCCAACTCTGTGCTACCACCAAGGTCTTTTGGAGAGAGTTCTTGTGTGTCGTAGAATCCCAGAATGGTGTGGGGTTGGAAGGGACCTTAAAGCCCATCTCATCCAGCCCCCTGCCATGGGTATCACAGAGGGAGCAAGGGTGATTGACTGAAGAAAGCATATTTTATAGAAAGATTCTAATTTCCCTTTAAAACAAAAAAGCATTCAGAACAGAAATCCAGAAGCTCTCCTGTGTCTCACTGAGCAGTGTTTTGCCTTGTTCAGAAGTTGGGGAAATGTGGAGGAGGAGCTTGGAATACTTGTGGAGGGGAGAAGGCAGAGATTTGTGCAGCAGAACAGCAATGTCAGGATGTGTCCTAATATTGGTATTTGCACTGAGATAACACTGTTCTTTATTCATCAATTACTTTCTGGGGGGTGTGAGTGGGGTGATCAGGTGTCTGGCAGCTCTGGCAGGAGGCTGAGAGGGGCAGTTGTTGAAACTCGATGCAGCCTGGTAGTGCCAGAGGCAGAGGTTTGCAGTGCAATCTCCAGGTCTCAAAGCTCATCCAGTCCTGCCCCTGCCGTGTGTCTGACCTCAGTGAGTCTCAGCAGTGCAGCAGCTCATTTGCTCCTCAGGTGACTTCAGTTGCTATTGCCCGCCACCTTCTGTGCTCATCAAAGAAAATGGAAGGGGACATTGTGGCCTTGTCCCCAGAGCTCTGCTCTTCCCTCTGTGCCATGTACCTGGGCTGCCCTGCTCTCAGTTGTCAGCTCTGAGATGCAGCATTTGAATACACATCTTGCCATCCTATTTTAGCCATCTGTTAATGTTACATCAGCAGTTTTTCTTTGGTTTCTCAATCTCCCCCTCTGTCTAGCAGGATGAAGTCACTTGGTTCACCTCTTTTCCCATCTCAGTTGATAGATCTGCCTTGTCCTAGATTCATCTTTCCTTTACATCTCCAAGTTAAAAGCAGTTTCTCTCCCTTTTCCTGCCTGTCAATACTCTTGTCTATACCCAGGGATTCTCCCCCTGAGGAGCACAGCCGGTGGGACCCCCTGCCTGGTGTCCATCCCTGCTCCAGGTGGGATTTCCTCCCCGCTGAGGTGCTGCAGGTGGGCTGATGTCTGTAGGCGAGGGATGTGGCCACTCTGCTCTGGGTTCAGTCCCTCCCTGCCCTTCCTGCTGCACCTTGTGCTCCCATCCCTTCCCCTGCCAGCCTCCTCTTGCCTCCTGCTCCTTCGTGTCAAGGCTTGTGTGACTGAAATTGTTCCTGCCCCGAGCCAGGCCCAGCCTTGCTGGTTCAGGGAACACCTTGTCCATCCATCATGTGGTTCAAATCGTATAAAATTAGGAGAACACAAATCTCTTGGCAAAGGACAGCTGCCCACAGCTTCTCTTCAACAAACACTTCAGCCTGTTTGCCTCCCAAGGCTGCTGCTGCCCAGGGTTTCCCTTCCCAAGTGCAGCTGGAGACACGAGGGACATGGAGTAAATTTCCTATTTGATTTATTGACCTTGTTTAAGCAAATGAAACATATTAAAGGATTTTAAAGACCAAAAAATCTTTAGACATGAACTGACAGGAATATGTGGGTGATTTAAATCCAAACATGCAGGTATTTTCAGGGCCCTGGGTGAATGCTGCTGGTTTTGGTGCCATGGTTTTTGGTGTTTGGCTTATTCCCAGAAAGAATAATGGGTATTTGCCTCCTAGCAATTCTGGGGGCTTGCATTTTGGTTCTCCTCTTGTACATTTTATAATGGTGTTTGATTTAATTGATATAATAGACTTAATTAGGTAATAGGTTTGGCTTTTTACTCTAACTACACTTTCTTCTTGCAAACAGGCTTTACTGTTGGCCAGAATGAACGAGGTATTTTTCCCCTGGTTCCTAAGTCCCGTGGTGTTTGCACTGTGGTGTAGTTCCCTTAGCTGATAGAAGCATTCCATAGCTCGTGGGCACAGGGACACGGGGTGTTCCCTCTCAGTTTGAAATATTTAGAATACTCTTTCCTCTACAGGTAAAATACATTGTTCTGCTAAGTAATCACTGTACAAAACCAGATGGAGTTTTGGTCACTGTTGTTGGGCGGCTGCAAAGGTGAAGGAACAGAGCTCATGGCCATGGGTGTGTTGGAGCAGCTCACCAGTCTGTAGTGGAAGATCACCTTGTGGAATTCAGGGCTGAAAAGCACACCTTGGTTTCGGCTGATGGGCAGCAGCTGCAGTGTTTGCCACCAGCCACTGCCTGTGTTCCCAATAACACACAGCTGGCTCCTCAGTGGATTGGATACCAGCTAATAATGCTGGGAATGATGAGTTGTCAACTCTGGAGCTGTGCTGTCCCACAGCCAGGTCCCATTTACCTGTGGCCTCTTGTGTCAGCTGCTGGTCAACACTAAAAGAGGAATCTGGGTGCCAGGGTTGCTGCTAGCTCTGATTAAACAGATGAAGGTGACTGCTTATTTCCTTTGCTTAGCCAAGCCTCAACTACCGTGGCTTTCTGCTGCAGAAGCTCCTGTTTCATGTTTCCCTTCCAGCACTGGTTCCCACCCTTCCCATCCAGTTGCTGATGGTGTGGTAGATACCCTGCTGCCACGGGGAGTTGCCCAGCAGGTGCTGCAGAGCAGTGAGAAGTGACTGGAGAGCGCAGCTGAGGCGGGGCTGGGTTAGCTGGGAGCGAGGGGTGTGACTGTCCTGTGCTTGCGTTGCAGACCCGGCAGCCCGTGTTCGTGCAGCTGCTGCAGGGGGTGTTCAGGGTGTACCACTGCACCTGGCTCATGCCCAGCCAGAAGGCCTCCGTGGAGAGCTGCATCCGGGTGCTCTCAGACGTAGGTAAGGAGTGGCTGTGAGCAGAGCTGCCTGCTCAGACCTGGCCATCCCGGACTTGCTGCTTGTGTGTCATCCTGGCACAGGGATGGTGCAGTTTGTGTCCTGCAGGTGCCACTTGGGCAAAACTCGTAATCCAGGCTCGGTGCAAAGCCAGGGCTGTGCTGGTGGATCATCGTGGTTGAGCAGTGGGTGTTGTCACTGTCACCTGAAGTGCTTTCTCTGTCGAACCTCAAAACTCCCTGCAGTCCTGGGGATCTGCAGCAGGGAGATATTTTTCATGGAAGCATTGAGGTTGGAAAAGCCCTCCGGGATCATCAAGTCCAAGCTGTGCCCGATGCCCACCTTGTCCCCAGCCCAGAGCTCTGAGTGCCACCTCCAGGCCTTCCTTGGACACCTCCAGGGATGGGCACTCCAAACCTCCCTGGGCAGTTCCAGTGCCTGACCACCCTTTCCATGTAGAAATTCCTCCTGATGTCCAACCTGAGCCTCCCCTGGTGCATCTGGGAGTGCCACTCCTGCCCATAAATTTGCTCCACTTACAGTGTCCACAAGAGTAGCTTGTACTGGATATGGGGTCAAGCTCTGTTTTGGTGTGTCCACGTGTGCCAGCAGGAGTTGTTGGGGGTGTGTGTTCAGGGACAGATTCCTACTCCCACACTTTAAAAACAGTGGCAGCTCTGAGGTGTGGAAGCCTCTAAACATAATCCTGCCCAGGCCTGACCCTGCACGGGGACCGAGCACTGCCCTGTTTGAAACGCACTCAGAGAGCCATGGAATGGTTTATGTTGGAAAAGATCTCTTAAGGTCATCAAGGCCACCTGTCAGCCCAGCAGCACCACGGTGGTCACCAGTAAACCATGTCCTCAAGTGCCACATCCACAGGGTTGTTTGACCACCTGCTGGGGCAGCCCCTTCTAATGCTTTACAACCGTCTCTGTGGGGGGGAAAAAAATTTCCTAATGTCCTCATTTCCCAGTGTCTAATCCAAACCTTCCCTGGTGCAACTTGAGGCTGTTTCCTCTTGTCCTATCAAGGAGAGTTTGTAAAAGGAAGGAGTTGGTAGAAGGAATTACGTGGATGCTTGTCCTGTTTTGTGTTGCTTCGTGGGCTCAAGGTCTCAGCTCCCACTGATTCTGCTTGTTGCAGCAAAAAGCCGAGCGATCGCAATTCCCGTGGACTTGGACAGCCAGGTGAACAACCTGTTCCTGAAGTCCCACAACATCGTGCAGAAGACTGCCATGAACTGGCGGATGACTGCGAGGAACGCCGCCCGCAGGGACTCGGTGCTCGCCGCCTCCCGCGACTACAGGAACATCATCGAGAGGTTACAGGTGACTGCACAGCTCCCACGTCTCACCTGACCAAACCCCGAGGTCTTTTAGTTTGTTCAGCCAGGACAACCTGGTTGTCCTGACCCTCTCCTGCCATTTGTAAAATTACTTCACCTCTAACTGCGTGTGTTGTTAATGGTGGTTTGAGCCTGGCTGTGGTTGTTTCCTAGGACATAGTGTCGGCCTTGGAGGATCGCCTGCGCCCTCTGGTCCAGGCAGAGCTGTCAGTGCTGGTGGATGTGCTCCACAGGCCCGAGCTGCTCTTCCCAGAGAACACGGATGCCAGGAGGAAATGCGAAAGTGGAGGTTTCATTTGCAAGTAAGTTGTCTTGGAAGTCTGGCTTGTTTTGCTTTTCCCCCAGTCTTCCTGTGCCCTGTGGAAGTGAGCCCTCTTTCCCAGCTTGGTAAAGGCCTGCTATCCTCTGAAATACCTGTAAAAATCTGTATTTTGTGCTATGGTCAAGGCAGTTTCTCCTTGAAGGGGTGAAAAAACTGCTTGTGGGAGTGGGGAAAGACTGGCTGATATGTTCTCCCAGCTAATGCTTAAAAATCTGTTTGCTGCAGGATACAAATGTCCTGAGCAGTTGTATAAATGAGTTAAATTTTGAGCTGATCTCAGTTAGTGATACCTGCCTTCACCCCAGGAATGTTTGTGAGGTGCTGGGTGAACACATCAGGATCAGTTGTTGTCATGGGCATCACCACAGTTGGAGAGGAGGAAGGGGAAAGATGACAAGGTCATGTAGGGGGCAGTTCAGAGCAGATCCAGCTTCTCCCATCACCTCCGGGAGGGGTGGGCTCTGTACAGAGCTTACGGAAGCTGGGCACCGAGTGAGTCCCAGGTGCTGGGTGGGATGGATTTCGGATTGCTCTCAGCCCGGTTTTTAACCAAGTGGAGTAGATTTCTTACTGTGAAGCGGTTGCCCTGGAGGACCATCAGGCCCAGGACCCCACTGATTCCTTGCTGCCTGCCCCCAGAGGGAGTTTTTGGCTCTTTTCCTGCCCAGGGCCTGCAGGCTCCTCCACAGCTACCCCTGGTAGCTGTCGGGTGTTGCTCTGGAGAGAGCACTCCAAAGTGGTTGTGTAACTGTGATAAACCTTGTTTGCAGCATAAGCCAATTCAGATAACCACTTATATCTTAGCCCATTTTTAGAATATTTGCACTAACCTGATTGATGGCTTTTTTCAGGTTAATTAAGCACACAAAGCAGCTGCTGGAGGAGAATGAGGAGAAACTGTGCATTAAGGTATTACAGACGCTCAGGGAAATGATGACCAAAGACAGAGGCTATGGAGAAAAGGTAAGGTACAGTCCATCATCCTGTTAAACACTGTCTTTATTCAGTAAAGGAAAGTAAAACTCCTGCTCTTTCAAGCTGTTTTGTATGTGTAAGCACTTCCAGGCTGGAGCAGGAACAAAACATTTTTAGTCAACTAATACCTTTCAAATCATATGTGAAGTTAAGTTTGTTTCTGTTGCTTTTCTCCTTGAGAGTGGCAAGTTTAAGGCTAATCCCTGCAGTTGCTGGCACTCTAAATATCAGTTTTGTTACCTTTTTATGAGGCCTATAACCTCTTTATCTGCTTCCTGGGTCTAGGTGACTCTTCAGGTCATGTAACCTTGCAACAAGAGGATATTTTGTAGTTAATGTGAAATTGTGTACAACTGAGTCATCTTGTTGTGATTTATAGATGGAAACTCTGGGTACACCCACCCATGTTTCTTCCTTCCCTTTCCTACATACAACTCTTGACTGGTTGAGAAGAGCATGTTTCTGTAGGTACAGACCTATTCTTTATTTACATCAGGAGAGTGTGTATGCACCCATATGTTTGTGTTTCTAGAAGTGGCTGCAGTCAGCTCAGACTGGGATTTGGAGATTCTCCTGGAATTCTAACCAGCTGAGGTTCTTCCCATGCCACCCAGTGGGTACAGAGGAACACCCCCTCCAGCGAAGGTGTTGGGAGCAGCTGGGAGTGGGGACTGGGGGAAGCTGTGATGTGGCAGGGCCCTCACTGCCACTGGGAGGCTGTGCCCAGGAGCAGGTGGTGTCTCAGTCCAGCTCTCCCCCACAGCTGGGTTTGGAGCTGTTCCCTTGTGCTTAATTCACAGCAAAAAGGGCAAAAGCTTCAGAGACCAGTGTTTTGTAACAGCAGTAGTGGTTTGTAGCAGCTGCCAGGGAGGGAGATGCTCCACAGGCAGAGGAACCTGGAGCATCGTGGCCATCTGGGAGTGTCCCCAGGAGGCAGGAGCAGGACGTGGTGCCCAGGGCTCTGGGGAGGGAGCAGTGGGAGCCTGGCACACGTTGGTGTGCATGTGCACGTGTGGGCTGCTCCCAGCACACCCAGGGAGCACGGGCAGTGCCAGGGAGCAGGAGACTCCCAGGAAAATGCCCAGAGGGAAGGGATGGCCAGGGGTGTGCTCCCTGCCCTGCCAGGAATGCTCTGCCCACGTGCTGCCAGGCACAGCCCAACTCCCAGCTCTGGCTGCTGCTGCTCCTGCCCGGGACGTTCTCATTGTGCAGCAGCAGTGTTTCTGGGTAAATTCACTGAGGGAATTCCCTAGCCAGCTGCAGGAAAGCAGCACGTCCCTGGGGGATGAGGAGGGAGCAGGCTGGGTAGGGAAGGGCACAGCTGCAGGTGTCAGCTTGGAGCACATTGTCCTTCTCTGTTCAAGTGGCCGAATCCTGTGCTGGGGCAGCCCCTTGAGTCCTCTCCTCAAGGTTCCTTCTCTGAGACATCCCACCAGGCTGTGGCCTGCAGAAGCCAGTCTGCTCCTGGGAATGGGATTGGTGATCATCTAATGAGTGCTGGTATTTCCTGATGGTCAGCACTGGGGGTCTAACAGATGCACTACAGATCACATTTTACAGTTCTTTAGCAGATCCGTGTATCCTCTCCTGTTAAAACAGCCAGGGGCCACTGTCCAGGGTCACCTTAAGCAGTAGAAGCAGTGTCTGATGCATACTGGATATACTATACCCCAGTGAGACCCAAATCAAAGCTTTTGAGAGTTTTCCGTCAATGCAGTCTGCCACTGAGAGATTTTCCAAAATGGAAATTAATTTCTAGGAGTTTCCTAGACTTTATTTGGCTGACTTGGATGAAGCACTTTTTCTAGAAGCTTCAGTTAACATACCTTGCACCATTCAGACCATGGAGAACCCCACAAGATGCTAAAAAATCTTCAAAGTGTGGCAGAAGCATTAATTTCTGAAGCAGTAGCTCAGTTACATAAGGAGTCAGGATATGCCTGCCTGTGAAGTGATTTCCGAGTCGGAAGAAGCAGCTGATTGCTCACAGATAGACTGTGAGGAGTAGTAGTAGAACAGCTTTTACTGTCTGGCTGTGAGCAGTGCAGTCAGATTTATTCTCCCTTGTGACTCAGAGAACTGAATTTAGTTGCCACCTCAAAGGCAGCACCTTTTGTTTTTAAAATCATCCTGTAGTGTAAAAAAAAAAAAAGGAAAAAACTCTGTTCTATTGTAAAAACCCCGTTGTAAATCCTGGGGTCCCTACGTAGAGGTGGGTTCCACACATCGAGGTGGCAGAACTCCCCCTTGTGAGCAGCTCATTGACTTCACAAGCACAGAACCGTGGAATGGCTTGGCTTGGAAGGGACCTTAAAGATGTGCCAGTTCCATCCCTGCCACGGGCAGGGACACCTTCCACAGCCCAAGGTGCTCCATGCTGGCCTTGAACCCTTCCGGGGATGGGGCAGCCACAGCTTCTCTCTCTGGGCAACCTGTGCCAGGGCCTCCCCGCCTTCACAGGGAAGGATTTCTTCCTGACAGCCCACTGAAACCTCTCTGGGTGCAGAGCTGCCACCCCCTGGCCTGTCCCTGTGCCGGGGCTCTCAGCTGTCCCTCCACGCCCGTGTGCAGCCCCAGAGCTGTGGGGCAGTTCTGGCAGTGCCTGTGGTTCTGCAGCAGCACGTGGTGCTCGCTGGAACAACCCGAGTTACGTAAGGATGGGGCTCCTCGGGCCCTGCCCCATCTCCCAGCCCGCAGAACCTCCCCCTCCTGGCCGTGTCCCTGGTGAAGGTGGGCAGTGCAGGGAGGGCACGGGGTGTGCTCCTGTCCCCCAGGGCCTCATCCCGCAGCTGGGGCTCCTCAGCAGCGAGCACAGCCCGTGGGGAGAGCACAGATGTACAGAAGCCTGTGGGAAGGCTCAAATTTTTACATATTGCTAAAGACTCCTCGCTTGGCACGCGCTCAGGATGGCTCAGTGACGGGGAGCATACTGTGCAGTATTTAATAGGCACAAAACTGCTCTACATTGACAGTGTAGGCTAGACCCAAGTTTTTCACTGTGCTGAAACATGTCATTCATGCTCGTCTCTCCGGGTGCCTACCAGCTGACTCGCCTCAGCTCTGCAGGGCTGGGGTTGGAAAGCTCCATATTTCCTCCCAGAGTGGAAATGCAGCCCCTGCGCTGGTGCTGCTGCTGCTCATGGCTGGTGACACTCCCGTGCCCAAGGGTGAAGTCCTTGGCTCCGGGTCAGCCAGCCCACGTGGTTTGTCACTGGCACAGGAACAAAGCCAGGGCACATCCTGCCTCCCAAGCTCCCTGGCACAGCGTTCCCAGCAGTGTCTGTTCCCTAACCCAGCGCTGGCAGATGTTCCTCGTGCCCACTGCAGAAGTAACGTTGGATTGCAGCATTAAAGTGTTAAATGATTTATAAGATCCTAACATGAAATTTATGTGTCATTTCTCTTACTAATCCTTGCTTTCAATTCTTCCCCTTCTTTCTTTCCCAGCAGATTACCATTGAATTGGATAATGCTGAGGTTTTAATTTTATTTCTTTTCTCCAGTGTTGTTTCTATGGTGTTTGTTTTACCAGTAGCCCTGTGATCTGTCCTGTCTCTGCAGCACTGAGCGTTCTGATTTGTGTGCCTGTGTCAGTGAATTAGTGGAGTTTTCAGTCTGCTGTGTGTCTATCCTGGGAATAGTTACCATAACTAATTCCATGTGTCATTACTTGGAATATTAATCCGAATGCAGTTACCATTTTTGGTTGTCTGCAATCAGCTGGTGCCGTGGTAGATCCCGTGAGGTTTAAGATCAGATCTGGAGGATGAACTGCTCCAAGCAGTCAGCACGTAGCACTTGGCCACCATTCCTGGGTCATATGTGAAGGGGTTATTTCTTTTTCTTTGGAAAACCAAATAGTGAGGTTTAAGGGTGTCCGTGCAGGAGAAGGTGGTGCAGGTGGGACCAGGGAGGGCCAGAAATCGTGCAGAAATCGTGCTGCTGCTTTTCCCAGAAAGGTGACAGTCCTGCAGCTCGTGAGAGCGTTTCAGTGCCCTTCCTGTGCCTCTCAGTGGGGTTCGGGTGTGAAGCCACGTCAGGAGTGGGATGGGGGGTGTGTAACCCCGTGGAATCGGTGATTTGGGAAGCTATTTCTGGGTGAAAAGCTTCCTGCATCACCCCAGGGCTGGCACTGCGCTGCGTCCGTGCTGGCAGGGGCAGAAAAGCCCTGTTTGAGGGAAAACTTGGAGTTCCACCGAAATGAAGCTTTCCAAGGACTCTGAGAAGCCGAGTGCCTGGTCGGGGCAGCAGCGCAGGGCGGAGGGAGCTGAGCTGCCTCTGCTCTGCAACTTCCTCATCAGCTCAAAAAAACCCTGGTGTGGGCGTGGAATTTGCATAAATGTATAATACTGAGAAAGTGATTGACTGGCACCTTATTTTACTGAAATACCACGGAAAAAAGAAATATTTTCCTCTCAGTGCTTTGTTTCCTGTGCTGTCTCCCAAGCCAGCCTTTTATGTGGAGCAAAGCTCAACTACTTAAAATGCCTAGAGCATTTCTGACCTTTATTTAGTGGAGTAGGTAATGAAATCTACAGAAAGCCATTTATGGTGTGACTTGTTAATTTTGATGTTAATCACCTGAATTCACTGGGTAAACTTCATTCTGAAAATGAAATATTTGGGGACTTTGCCTGGTGAAATGGATTTGAAAGCCAAACTGTGTGTCACTAAAGTAGACAAATACTGTGCACGTCACCCAGGCTTGGCCTGGAGGGTATTTTCATTCAGGAGGGCTTTTAAGGCTGGAGCTGAAGGTCCCTGCCCTAAGAAACGGGTTTCCCATCACTAGTTTCAGCCCAGAGTCTGATTTTGACCTGGAAGACAAATTTCTTGTTGCACAAGTTCATCTCCTGCCCTGCCATCACCTCTGAGCTTTGCTGGGATGAGATCTCAGGCGTGTCTCCAAGCTTCACACGTGCTTCTGGCATTGCAGGGGTGCTCTGCTGTCTGTTTCTCTGCTTTTTTCGTTCATAAACCCAGATTTTTTTCCCCTCTTACCTGGGGCATGCACACCAGCAGCCTGCTCTGGCTTCCCTAAGTTAACCTGTAGCACAGAAACGTTTCCATCAGGCCAGGTCCTTTGGATGATGTGCTGCTGCAGCTTCCCAGAATAGCACGTGTGTATATATGTAATTTCAGCTTGGAGAAACTTCAGAGAGAAAGTTGAATTGTTTAATTGCAAATTAAGTCATAATGTGAAACTCTTTCCCCTTTGGTTTCTGGCTGTGATGTGCTGTCTTTGCCTGCAGTAGATCAGCCGGAGCGTGCAGAGCAATTTAGGATTTGGTCTGGAGGCTGCAAAGGAGGAATTTTATTGCTCCTTGATGGAGCAAGTGCATGGAAGGAGCAGGTGTGTGTATAACCATCAGCACTGAGCGCTGGCTGCGTGGGGAAAGGGATTCAGATGGAGTTGGAACCATTGGCAAGTCTCAGAAATCCTGGGGTTGTCTGTTTTCCTTATTTTCCCCTTGTCAGCCCTGGAAACTGTAAACATTTAGGGCAAAGAATACAAAAATCTCCATTATTAGGAGACTTATTAACTTGCCTTTCTGTCAAAACTATGCACAATTTAATTGTTTTGGTCAGCTGAAATGCTCCTTATTCCCTCAGGGCAAACTCCACTGAAGTAACTCTTTATGGCATGATTTCATGGTGGTTTTTTATGTAGGCTGAGTTATCTTAGTGGTGTCCTGCAAGGTAATCCCAGCCAGCAGTGTGTCCAAAAAATAAAGGATATTAAGAATGCCAGGAGAGCCATGTGTTTGTTAGTGAAAGTCATGGTAGACCCTCTTTAACATTTTTGTGAGTGAAGAAGGGAGCGTCCTTTGGAAGTGGGGGAATAATGCTGGAATTCACCCAGGGGCAGGAAATCCCCTGCGTGTGGGGTTGGCACCAGCCCCGGACAATACTGGGCTGAGCTGGGGGCTTGGGGTGCTGGAGAAGTGGAGTGGAAGGGAACAGCAGGGCTGGTGCTGTTGCCCTAACTCACATGCTTTCTCCTGAGGATTTAGCTGTAATTCCCTTTGTGCTGGAAAGGAGGGGCAGGGAGGAACTGCAGGTTTCCAAGGAGAAGTGCTGCAGCGTTGATAGAAAACCAGAACCACGGGGAGCTGTAAGCCGTGTCACACCACACTTGCACCGTGGTTGTGTTGGGTCTGTCCTGCTCCTGGGGAGTCGTGAGCTCAGAGCTCGGCCCTTGGGTGCTGTCGGGGCTGCTCTTTGCCTCTCCTGGAGCATGGGGTGGGAGCAGGAGCTGCAGGCTCTGCCTGGAGCTGAAGAGCTCAGCAGGGTGTGTTTGACACTGTGCAGGTGTCTCAGGTGCTAAAGCCAAAACCCCAAGACAGGGCATTGTCCTTAAAAGCCCTTGGGCCGAGTCTCTGTTGATGGCCTCCTGCCTGGGCTGGAGCTGCTCTAATCCTGTTCCTGGTGGAGCTGCTGCCTGTGCTGCTGTCTCAGGGAAGAGCTTCAGGGCCGAGGTGAATTCTTCCCAAGTGCCACCGAGCGTGAATCTTCACACAACAGCGAGAACTAAGCCCTGCTTGTAATTAGACACAACAGCTTAATTTGCTGTCAGTTCAATCCCCAGCGCGCTGAAAGGTGCAGGCGTGAGGCAAACGCAGATTTGCCCGAGCTGCACCGTGGGCTCCCTGTGCTCCAGGCCAGCCCAGCACGGCCTGGCAGGGCCGTTCCCGCCCGTCCTCCCCGGCCCGGGCCGGCGCTCGGGGACACCGTGGCCCAGTTTCCACCTGCGGTGCGAGCCCCGGGTGCTAAAACACCCCGCTCCTGGAGAAACCAGGGATGTTTGATGGCCTGCCAGGCAGGGCCCCGTCGGTGCTGACCTGCAGGTGGCACGCGCAGGATGCCGATCGCGCTGTGAGATGGCCTACTTTGCTCGCTTGCTTTTTATTTTTTTTATTTTTTTTCTTCCTCTTTCCCCTCCCAGCCACATTGCAGTGAGCTGTTCCGCTGGGCACCTGCCAACATTCAGGCAGCAGTTACATAAGAAGAGGTTTTTTTTTCCTGGAATTTGGGCCCGCTGCTGATGTGTGACCTTCAGCAGTAATTGCCAATAAAGGCGGCGGGGATGTTTACAGGCCCCGGCGCTGGCCCGCAGCCTGTGCCGGTAGCGGCCGGGCCCGGGGCTGCTGCTGCTGCTGCTGCTGCTGCTTCCCGAGCCTGATCCCACACCGCTATTTCATTTTCCAGCCTGAAATGGGGTTACTCCGCTGCTTCCCCCCAACCCTCAGGCCTGGGGTAGGGGCCGGCAACCACCCACCCAAATCCAGCAAAGCTCTGGAAGCACCCGGAGTTCCCCTTGTAGTTATTTAGTGATTTTTTTTTTTAGGATTGTGCTGGGGTTTTATCTGTTTTTTTCGGTAGTGATGCTTCTTTATGCAGCTGATATATCTACAGGCAGCTCTATCCAGTAAAATACTCTTGCAGACCCAATCGGTGGAGTTTAGGTTTGGGGTTTTTTCACCTCTTTGCTTTGGTCTTGAGGTTTCAAGTAGGTGAAAAGGGAACTGAAAATCCTGGTTCAAAGAGGTTGCCTGAATTAACCTTCTCACTGCTCTTTATCAGCGATAAACTAAAATTACAGTGGCTAAGGTGCAAAATATGTGCTGTTTTATGCGTTTTTCATTGGAGTTAGGAAAAGTGTTAACCTCTTCAGAGCTGGAAACCTGCACTTGCGAATTATTTTCCTTGCAGAGAGCTTACTCCACAGTCATTTCTCTTGTGTATTTTGCACTTAGACAGTGCTTCACTTGTTATGTCTCGAGCAGAGGAAATGCAGGCACTCATAAATTTTTGTGGGCTGCCTTATATTTTTTTTTTCCCCTTGAGAAATCCTGCAATCTTTGGACTGAGCCTTTTTTTTGACACGGACTGGAATTGGTGAGCTCTTTGGAAGAGGAGACTGGAACATTTCTTATAGTTACTTGTCACCGAAAAAATAATAGTTACACCATCTTAGTGGTTAATTAAAACTGCTGCTGTGAAATGTGGTGTGAAGGGAGTTCTTAGTGTGTTCAGTTGCTGTAGAGGTCCTGCAAGATCGAGGATTCAAAGAGGAGGAAGTGGTTGTGCTCCCACTGGAGGGCAGAGACTGAGGTCTCCAGCTCCTGGAAAGTCCCAGCCCAAGTTAAAACATGCGTTCTCCGCTGAAAACTCTGGAAAATGAGGGAAGGCATTCCCGTAGGCAGATCCTGGTGACCTTTGAGTGCAGGCACTGGCAGCCCTTGTGCCAGGTTTGCCACCTCCCTGACTGGCAGTGCACAAAGTCTCTGCACGTTCCCTGGGATGAGGGAGGATGTTCAGCTGGGTCCCTCATCTCCGGGTGTGTGGTGAGGCTGGGGCTGGGAGCCTGGGGGAGCTGGGGGGCTGCCCCTGCCCCCAAAATCCCACATGCCTTCTGGGGGACCTGTGCCAGGACAAGGTGCTGCCCCACATCTTCTGCTGCCTGGCTTAGGCAGGTCTGAGATCCTCCCTCCCTGAAAGTGCAACGTCTGTACAGGGGGAAATGTAACGTGGGAAGTTTGTCAAAGCAGTTCAGTGCTCCTGGGTCCCAGTTATTCCCCTCTGCCCTGAAACTTCTCCATAACAAGTCAAATGCTTGTTTGACAAACACCTACAGATCATCTGCAGGGGCTAGAAATTTCCTATCCAAATTTTTCCTCAGCTCCACAAGGTAACAGTGTTGGCTTTACAAAGGGGACTTGGCAAGGAAGCTACACAGAGTTTTGTGGTATTTTTAAAGAGTTATGAAGGACAGCAACATAATTTGTGCTCTTGTCTGGTGCCACGAATCAGACAAGGTGATGCTTTTGCTGTGTGCCTTTCAAGGAAGAGCTGGCGGTGTTTCAAAGGGAAAAGCAGAGAAGTTCAGAGAAGGGAGGGAAAAGTGGAAGGGGAACTTGCAGGACTCAATCTGAACAGCCATTCCCACTGGAATTCAGCTGATACTGGAGATGGCAGCACAGGAGCCAAGGCAGAGGCTTCAGAATAACATTTAACTGACATCTTCACTCTAGTTCCTCGCATCTGGATGTACAACCTGGCTATCAAAACCTTAATGTGCCATTTGGCTGACTCCGTAGTTGTGTTTTCCCCTTTTTATTTCCTCCTCTCTGCCAAATGTCTCCCCCTGCCATCCCAGTAATGAGATGCCATATGCACAGAGTTGGGTCAGTTCCTGGACTCACAGATTTTGGGACCAGAAGGGACCTCTCAGTGATTGAACCCAACTTCCTTTCCAGCCCAGGGCATCCCGCTCCTCACCGCTGTGTATCCACGGAGCCAAATCCAGGGAGCTGGGCTCAGCTTCCTCAGAGTGCTCAGAGTTGAGTGAGAACCTCCCAGGACAGGTGGCAGTTTACTCTTGCCTTGCACCAGCTGGTTGCCTTCCTGTCCCATTGAGAGGGGTGTTTGGAGAAGGACCTGAAGGAATTGTGTGGAGGTTTGGAAAGTGTCATCCTTTCAACTCCAGGCCAGCCTGAAGTGTAGGAGATTTGGGCTTGGAATTGTGCTGGTTTGTCAATTTTTTTGTCAAAATCCCAAAGTCTGGTGAGGCTGAAGAGAAAAGGACCAGGTTTTTGAATGTGTGTTTGTGTGCTGACACAAACATGGGGGTTTCTGATAAGATTATTTCCCTCTCATTTATTTACTATGTGTGATGCTTTCCAGCCTGTTTTGCTGAAGCCACACTCTGGAGCAGCCCCAGTCTGTGAGCTGGAATCTTTTAAATGCCTTTTAAATGCCTTTTTAAAATGCCTTTTAAATGCATTTCAAGCCTTTTCAGTGCTCGGTGGTCTGGGTGTTTTCTGCACAGCTGAGTTTAAGAAAAAATGGAGAAAAGCAATTCTGATACTTCAAACCTGAATAAAAAACTTTCTTCTTTTCCTCAAATCTTTTCCACTCTATCACAGTAGTAGTTTCAATTTCTGTGAAGGAAGGATTAGACAAGTTTCATCCTGATTGTTGTTTTCAAAGCAAATGAGAGTAAAACTTTGAAAAATTCCTCCAAATCGTAAAAGAAAAGGATGGAAAGCTCATCTGTATCTCAGAAATTGAGATGTAATGAATTCACCCTGGAGCAGTCACGTGCTCTGGTGGTTTCTGAGGGGGATGCATCCACCCTTGGGTCAGGCAGTCCATTCTGGGAAGCACACGTGGCCGGTGCTGGGGAAATGGATGCTGGAAGCATTCCGGTCACCAGAGGGTCAGAGGTTGTACATCTCCAGTCATGGCTCATGAGGAGTGGTTTATTGGCCGGCCTTGGGGGAGTGGAAACTTCAAAGGAAGAGAGGGTTTTGCACAGCAAGTTAAAAGGACCTTTCCCTACTGCTTTTAAAAAGCACAGATGTTGGACTCTGACCCGGCCACCCACTGGGTTCCAGTTTAAAAGCTGTCCACTGTGTCCTGCCACTCACCTGGCCGTGTTTGGTATTCCACAAACCTGCCCCTGCCCCCAAACCATCACTTTCTTATAGCTGGAGAGCTGAAATATATGGAGGCACAAGAAAGCTTGGAAAATTACTGCTTTGGGCTGCTCTCCCACCCTGTTCAATCCTTGTCAAGCAAAAGGTGATACTTTGCTGTTGCAGCACACAGGAGAGTGCAAAGTGTAGCACAGCAACTATAGCTCAATGGTTCTTTGCTATTTGGACCCATTTGGACCCAGGGAATAACAGTTTCAGGATTTGGAGTTTATATTCTTACTGGAAGGTTGCTGAGGGCTGTGCTGCTGTGGATGATGCATGTGGGCACTGCCCAGGGCAGTGGTTTTGCTGCCAGGTCAGTGTGTGGGGCTGGCTGTGATGTGCTGTCTGTGCCACAGAGGGAAGGCACAGGAATTTGTGAGCTGGAATATTAATTTTAGCTTGGGAAAGGGCAAACTAATTTTGTGCTGATTCTTCATCTGTGCTGCTTTTCAACCCCAAAACGTAAATGTATGTTTGATTGAAATGGGGTCAAGGCATCAGCCCAGGAATCCCAGAATGTTTTGGGTTGGGAGGGACCTTAAAGCTCATCCAGTTCCACCTCCTGCCATGGGTCAGCGACACCTCGCACTAGCCCAGGTTGCTCAGAGCTCCATCCAGCACGGCCTTGAACACTTGAAGGGATGGAAAATCCACAGTTTCTCTGGGAAACCTGTACCGGTGCCCAGAAGGAAACTTTTGTTTGGAATCCTGAGCCCAGCAGTCATGTCCACTTGACTTGTCAGCTTCGGTCTCCCCTCCCCTGGAGGAAAGGACCTCATTTCCCCTGCAGGGGAACAGGCCCAGTTTCCTTGCTGCTGTTGGCTCCTGGAGAAGGCAGGGATGTTTCCTGTGCCCCAGGCAGGTTGTGCAGGCAGGACAATGTGCCCAGACTCCCCATGACCTGACACGGGCCCAGCCTGGGAGCCACGGGCAGGGCAGGGACGGTGTGTTCCTCTGCAGGAACGAGCTGCTTCCTGCTCACTTGTGCTCCTCTGGATTAAATCCTCCCGGCTTCCATTTGGCCACAGGAGGGGTTTGCATGCTTGAGACGTGTCCAGGAGCGGTGACAATGCAAGGAAGCGACTACCAAAGGCCGTGGGAGCTGGCCAGGAGCAAAGTCCCTTAGGAGGACAACGGAGAAGGATCTTTCCTGGCCAAGGAGCCCCTGCTTGTGGAACAGCGCAGGGGAAGCGCTGGCTCCTGGGCCTCCTTCCTGGAAAGTGGAGTCTCATTATTCCTGCTCCTGGATCTGTGGCCTCCCTCTCCCTTTGCTGGGCACTCCCCAGGCTGCAGCAGATCCTGGGTTGCTCTCCTAGCCTGTGCTCCATTGGTCTGTCCATCCCTCTGGCCTCTGGGCAGACATGGCCACGAAAGCCTGGCTCAGTTTGGGGTTACAGGGTTGTGAATGTGTTATTTCCTGGTGTCTGCTCCTGGGAAGTTACAGCAATTTCCCCACAATTAAATCAGCAGTTGAGTTTGAATGTTCAGCTCTCTGTTGTGTGTCTATGCTTGACTAGACAAAAGTTACTTGTCTTCATCTGTTTCAGTTGAAGATCAACATTTTAAACTTGAAAAGCTGTCACCACTCAGGCCCTTATTTCATTGTTCCTGTTTGGTGCTGTATCGTCTTTTATCTTGAGAAAAGTATGTTTCTAGATGAGAATCCACAAAATACATTTTTTTAAACTAAAACTACAAGGCTGCTGCCTTTGTGATATGCAGCCCTGGCTTCCTCCTCCTCCTCCCCACTGGGATGCATGTGCAGCATTCCAGTCACAGATCCTGGGGGTGTGGTCCCCAAAAGTGCTCTGGGCACCTGCAACGACATTTCTTTGCTTGTGCCACTGAGTTCATGCAAAGCAGTTTGGGATGTTCAAAGGATACCTGCAAAATGTTCCAAATGTGGCCCTTTCAGGAGCAGGGTGGGAGGGTGTAAACAGTAATTACAGCTAGAATTCATTTGTGATGATTCAGCTGAAGTCAAGTGCTTTGCCAGCTCCCTTCCCCTCCCTGTTGACCACTGGGTTGCTGTTGGGATGAAAGATTCTGGAGGAATGACTAATTTTTCTGCATTTTACTTTCAACTAGCTGCCGCAAGCTCCAGAAACGGAGAGCCCTGTAGAGGTGTGTCAGCCACCTATATTTGTACACCACACAAATATCGGTGTCTCAGTAGTCCTAGTGGAGTGTCTTGTTGGTAAAAACCCCTGTGAAATGTGTGTTCCTGCGTGGTGTTAGACAGTGGAAATGAGATTTGTTGAAGTGCCTTAATCCAATACAGCATCAGCGTGGTAGTCTGAAAATTGAAAAAAAAATATGTAAACTAATCCTAGGTCTGTTCCTTTCAGCTGCTTCCCTTCTGCTTTAAGGGTGGCACTGGGAAAAGTCTCCTCTCAAATTTTCCTACACTGGCAAAAGGAGACTTCATTTTGGCTCTTAATGCAAAATTTGGTTTTCCCCTTGCCTCACATACTTAAAAACTTAGATACTTAAAGGAAAGGGAAGTGTCAGAAGTTGTTGCTGGAAGCTTCATAACTCCAGAGCAACTGGTGTCCCATTTAAAATGCCCCAGTGGATGAGCTCAGGGTCACTGCACATTGTCAAGGTCACTGGTTCTAAGGGAATTGGATATGTGGGAACGTGTCCTTTATGTGCATAAAGCAGATTATTTGCCAAAAAGAAGGCAGGAAAATTTCTCAAATCCTAAATTCCTTTGAAATTCATGGGACATCCGGGCATGGTATTGGTAGATTGTACAACTGGGTGCCAAATCAGTGCAAATCTAAGTGAAACAACATGGAAATTTAAATCTGGGAGAGTGTTGATTCTCTGAGCTGTGAAGATTATAAATGTGGAATCATGTAGGAAAAGAAATGTTTGTGGTGGTTTAGACCTTTGTATTTGTAATTTTTGTGGAATAGTGTTTAAATGTCACCTGAAACTCGGAGTGGTCATCAAATGGATTTGAGATGCTTGGGAGATGGCTCCTGGTTTCTGATGGGTCCCTGTATAGAACAGTTATTCTACACCTTTTCAGATGCTTTAAAGCAGCAAAACCTCGATGTGCTTCAGCTTTGCAAAGTGGAAGTTGCATTCCTGAAAATGAATATCTGAAACGGGAGAGATTTGGTTTGGAAACGTGCACGTGCCAAGGGGCTCCCCCCATTCAGTGACTCCCCACTGACGTCCCTGAGTTGGCAGGGAGCCCCCCCAGAGGCCCTCCCCAGTCTCAAATGAGTTTCAGTGACCACGGCGGGATGTGTTGGAGTCCCTCACCCCGGAGTGTGTGTCCAGCGGGCCGGGGGGTACCTGTGTGTCTGTGCATGGGCATGCGTGGGCTGAGCTCCCCGAAACCCGTGTGTGTCCCTGGGAGCTGTGACACCTGACAGACGCCGAGTTTCCTCGGAACCCCAGCACTGCTGGCACACGTGCATGCCAGGGGGGCGTGTGAGGGTGGCAGGGCAGAGGGGGCAGGGCTGGCAGAGGGCAGGTGTCCTGTTTCGATGGCTTGTCAGTCCACCTCCCTCATCTCCCCCTGTCGCATCCAGCTGTGACTTCCCCAGTACTCCCCATGAGTGCCCAGATGTGTCTCTTGAGTGTTGTTCTGCTTTAAAATGACCTTTCTGCATGCACAGCAGGAGCTTGATCAAAGTCTACCACAGAGGCAACTGGAGGACCATAGAAGGGTATGTACAGCAGTTGAGCACATTCAGAACTAATCTCTACCTTTCCCTTTTGAACAGTGAAGCCTAAGTCGTGCAAGGAACTTGCGGGGTTAAATGCTGGCTGTTGGGCTCTTGGAAAATCTAGGAAATGAGCCATATTTACAGAGTGAGGTGCTGGAGCCCTTCTCTGGGGTGACGTGGAAGGGACGAGTGCTTGGCTGCTCCGAATTGAACTCAGGCCCTGGTCTGGTCCATTCACACTGTCAGAACACTCCCCTTGGGTGGTGGCACTCAGTTATGGAGTGACATTAATCAGTGCTCGTGGAGCTGGCTCCTCTGGCCACACCACCCCTTTGTGACCAGCCAAGCTGCAAAATCAGCATCGTTGGTCCCTTTCTCCATTTCTTCTGCTCTTGCAGCTGAGAACACAACAGCAGCAGCTTAAAACTGCTTCACTCTAAAATATTAAAGATGCTCTGTTTTAAAGCATACAACAGGTTTCTGATACCACTTAGAGTTGTGTGTTGCATCTGCCTTGCTGGTACATGTGCAACCATGTTTCTGTGTGACTCACTTTACCTGGTGGTGAATGCAGATGGAACTGGACGCTGCTGGGTTTTTTTCTAGGTACCATATTTGATTTTTCTGGTTACTGCCAAACATCTGATATTTGTTTGCACACTGCCCTCATCAAAGTGGTGCACAGCACTAACAGGATGGTTAAAGAGCTGTTCTGGAGCCAAGCACTGCAGCTGAATTAATTAGAACATTTCTTAAATACCACTTATTTTTTCTCCCTTCTACTTTGAGCGCATACTCGTATTTTGTTAGCTGATACCATGGGTTTGGAAATAGTTGTGGGAGCCAAAGCTTTTCTTCCCAGTTAGAATGTGAAGTGCTGATGACTGTGTATTGCCAGACCTGGGAAACCATGGACCAGCACACTCTGGCTAGAAACAACTGCTTGGTACTTGTTCCTACTTGTATTTTCTGGTGGTTTGTCTTGTTTTGGATACACAACACCTGCAGACACCAGAGGTGCCTGGTCTGGTCAGGTCTCTGCCTCACCCCAACTATTTTGACCATGGAATAGAAATCACCTCCTGCTCCACAAGGGACCAGAAGGAGAATCTGGGGGCAGCTCCAGGAGCTTTAGTTGCCCTCCTGAATTGAGGCGAGGTGGAGTTTGCTGAGCAGCTGTTCTCGAGGCTGCCTGTGTTACCTTTGCAGTAAGTGGTAAAACTTACTGGTTTAAATGCCAGCTGACACGATGGCTGCCAGTTATTTCAACAGAGGAGGAAAAAGGTAATGTGAGAGCTCCCTTGAAACCACTGGTGTCCTAGGGCCCATCTGGGTGTTGAGTTGCCTTTCTCATCGGTGCACATGTACAAGGAAGATGTAGTTCAGGGGGTTTTTCTGTCTGGCTGGGCCTTGTTCTGTCACGTAGCCTCCCCTACCTGCCAGACTGGGAGCAGGGAGGTGGATACAGCACTGCCTCTTGTGCTAAACACTCTCACATTGCTCAATCACAGGAGCTCCTCCAGGACAGGAATTTGCTGGAGCTCCTGAGCTGTCTCCTCCTGCCTGTCCCACATGTTGGCTCTTTGGCCCAAGTGGTGATGGGAAGCGTATGCCCCTTGGAGAAGTGCTCATCTCCTTCTACTCTTGCTTCTGCAGGAATTTTCCTTTCTTTCTGTTGTTTGGGAGCTTTTGGAAGCAGCTGGTTGGAACACTGACTTTGTGTTTACTGTACATCCTGTTCCCTGACACTTGCTCCCTCCCCATCCGATCCCATCAAATGCAGCTCCCGTGCTGCAGCTTTCACACTGATAATCCACAGGAGCATTTCTGAGGTGCTGGATTGTGGTGGCAGAATGGCAGTGGGAGCCCTGACTTGAGCCCCAGCCCTGTGGGGAGGGCAGAGATCCCTCTCCAGCTCCAGGCGTGTGTTGGGCTTCTCCCTGTGGAAGTGATTTCTGAAATTTGGTAAAGAACTTGATTATCAGACAGGCTTCTGTCTTTTTTCTTTTGGGGTGTGAGGATTTCTTGAAGTGACCTTTGTCTGTGTATCAAGTCAGTGGGACTGCAGCAGGGCTGGAGTTCCGTGCAAGCCAATTAATGCACGGTTATGTTGTTCCATTTACTTGTGTTTTAAAGGTCTCCTGTGAAAGTTTAAAAAGACTTCACTTTTATGACAGCTAATGTATTAAATGACAGCTTGAATCTATAGTCAGACAACCAATTTCATTTGAAATACAGCTGAAAGTCAGTGACAAGCACGTGTTTTGTGAATGGAGTTAAAGATAAGACGCTTTAGTTCATGGGACATATTTTTAATACGAAATTATTTTGGGCTCGATACATTTTTAAAAATTCTTATTTATCTTCTGAATCCCCAGAAAAGCCCTTCCCTCGTCTGCAGCACTGTCCCGGGATGGTACTGCTGTCACCACACTGCCATTAGCAGGGCAGGAGCTCCCGGTGACAATAATCCCGTTTCCCTTAGTGCACAAAGACCTTACAGAAATCCCTTAATCCCCGTGTGGTGTTTGTGTGCTGTCATCGCTGGCAGCACCGCCGGCTTTGTCCGGCTCCCTGAATTCCCAGGAGTTCCTGCGAAGGCTGCAGTGGCAGCACTGGGGTGACGTTCCAGCTGGAGGTGTTGGATCTCGGCGGGGTCGTGCCGGAGCTCCCGGCGCTCCCGGGGTTTGGGGTTATGTGAGGACCTGCCCTGTGTAGTGCTGTGTGCTGGGATGGGATGGGAGGGGATGGGAGGGGATGGGATGGGAGGGCTGGTGTGACCTGGCAGCTGCCAGCAGGGAACAAAGAGCCGGGATCCAGCGGGATCGCTCCGTTTCCGCTCGGCAGCTGATGGGTCGTGTCAGCTGCTGGTGGAGGGACAACGGAGCAGATCCCTGGGGGGTTGGTGGGATGGCAAAATGGGAGAGGTGTGAGAAGATGGGATTGCTCCTCACAAAACCGTTCCTAATGTTCCTCTAATCTGCCTCTTGGTTTTGTGTTGGTGCTGTACAGATGCAACTTTTTTGCATTTAAGATGGAGACAATAGAAATTAATTAAAAGAAAACTCTCTGAAAATTAAATCTGTCTAGAAAGCTTTACACAAAACCTAAACTGCAGCTGTCTCTGTGCTGCATGGGGGAACCCATAATCTTCTTGAGCCCCCCGAGAGCCCTTCGTGTCCCAGCCTGCCCCAGCACATCGGGAGCTGCTCAGTGGATTTTTCCAGCTCTCCAGGGTTTCATTCCCCCTCCCTCACGACAAGAAGGGCACTGGTAACAGCAGCCCTGCTGCCAGTGTGCGTGGGTGGTTGGTTTGCTCATGGAGCTCCCATCCTGATTTCCTCCTGCTCTTTGGCTCCAGGGCGAGGCCCTGAGGCAGGTTTTGGTGAACCGCTACTACGGCAACGTGCGAGCGGCCGGCCGGCGCGAGAGCCTCACCGCCTTCGGCAACGGGCCCCTGTCCGCCGGCGGCCCCGGCAAGGCCGGCCCGGGAGGTAGGACACGCTCTGCTCGTCCCCGGGGCTGCCCTTCCCACGCTTCCTGACAAATCAGCACCCTACGGCTGAAATCGGGATGTTTCTCCCTCACGGTTCTTCCTGTGAGCTCCCAAAGCAGTGAAACTGTCCGTGTGGGTGACGGCAGTTGAGAGCAAAATTAAGCCGACCGACCTCTTTGTGCTTCCCAGTGACTTGGATTGGCTTGGAGTTTGTGACATTGCTTTGAATAAATGTACTTAGAAATCCAGATCAATTTAACATTTGCAATAATATCTAAGAAATGTACTCGTAAGGATGTCAGAATATTAATCACATCTGGAACAAAACCATTTTGTGGTACTGCAGAGAGATTGTGGGGTAGGATGGGCAAAAATTCCATTGGAAGTCTGTTACACAGTAAAGTTTATTTAATTTGAGGCTGTTGCTAAAAAAGTCACCAATGGAATTGCAGAATGGGTTCGGTTGGAGGGCACCTTAAAACTCATCCCATTCCAACCCCTGTCATGGGCAGGGACACCTTCCTCTATCCCAGGTTGCTCCAAGCCCTGTCCAGGCTGGCCTTGCCATCCCCATGGGGTCAGTGCCAACCTGTTTCTCATGATCACCTTTACAGGAGGAAGCTCCGGGTCGAGCTCAATGAGCCGAGGGGAGATGAGCCTGGCGGATGTCCAGTGCCACCTGGATAAAGAGGGTGCTTCCAACCTGGTCATAGATCTCATCATGAATGCCACCAGTGACAGAGTCTTCCACGAGAGCATCCTGCTGGCCATCGCCCTGCTGGAAGGTGGGAACACCACGATACAGGTAGGGAAATGGAAAACTCCATCTTGTGACTGAACCGTGTCGGGAAGGGAAATGTTTTTATGAAATCCAGGAAATTGGAGAAGGTTAAGGAGGTGGGAGGGGAAATGACTGCATGATCTTTGACCTGTAATTAAGGGAAATATTAGTGTCTGCCATGCAAAAGTGAACTTATTAAATGTTTGCATGGGCACTGGGTAATTGAGGTGTTTTCCCAGGGCAATACAGAGGAATGTGTAATAAACCAGCTTTGTAGGTAAGTTACTGACTGCTCTTACAAATAACTTAAGCAGCTGCAACCTGCTCAGAGGCTTTTACAAGGAGCTGTTGAATTTCAGACTGGAGTTTGAAATAAGTGTACGGTAAACTCCAGACCACCACTGCTCTCCTGCAATCTTGCTGTTCTTCTTTTCTGTGTTTCCAGTAAGGATTAGATTCCCCTAAATGAAAGTTGTCCCTGGTGTGGATTAATGAACACACACCAGCGAGCTCCAAGAGCGTTCTTCCAAACAGAAAGTAAAACCTTATTCCAGCAAAACTTGCTTACAAAGATGATTGAATATGTGATATCTTACTCTTCTGGCTCTGCACGTGTTGTTTGCAGTCTGTCTGTGGGGCTGAGCCCTGACCAGTTATAACTGATTGTTGTGGATAAAACACACAATAGATCCCTGCAGCAGCACCTCCTGTGTCCATGCAGACTTCCCTCGAGAGGACAGGGAGTGTCTCTGGGCTCCTTCACTCTGTCTCTGTAATCAGTACCCTCATTATTCCCCTGTGTATAAGCTCTGGAATGAAACTTCTTTGCAAAAGACGAAGCGGGAATTGAGTGCTGAAAATCCTGTGTCACCTTAAACTGCAGTGACAGGATTAACATTCCTGGGGGACAGTCACTCCTTTAGGTTTCCTGCTCTCCTCTAATGTAAAGGAAGCTGAGCTTTCATCTTTACAGCTCTCAGGGAGCCTCAGGTAACCTCGCGCTGTCATGCTGGAAGGGAAAACACTGCACCAGCCTGACGTGGAGACATCCTTTGCTTGTGCTGGACCCCAGTGCTAAAGGATTGAGCAAAGTCACTTCCCACTGGACACGAATCCGTGTTGGAAGCAGATTCCTCAGGTCACCCAGTGAAAACCAACAGGAAAATGTGCAGTCCATCTCCAAAGACACCTTCTTTGCCCAAAAGGGAGATAGTTTCATTTTCATTTGCTGTCTGTGACCAGGAGCTGGGAGGCTGTGGAATAACCCTGCGGTCAGGAATGATGGATGGCTCTCAGGGCAACGGTGCTTCCGCCCCATGCCGTGCACTCCTGCCAGGCCCTGCTGCACTCCAGCCTCTCCAGATGTGCTCCTAAAACCCAGAGTGGCTGTTTTCCATCCTTCCCCGCTCAGGAATGAGTGCTTGGCAGGTGTCTGTAGGACGTGCTCCGGCGGGATGGGCTGGGAGGGGGCTCCGCTGGAGTGTGGGCTGCTTTCAAGTACAGAATGTTTTAGGAACCAAATGACTTGTGATGCCTACAGCTAATGCTGTGAGCTCTGAGGGCTCGGACACACCCAGCAGCTCTTACTCATGCATGCAAAGCACGAATGGGATGTTACTGAAGATGTCCCATGGAGCGGCTGGGACGTGGCTATTCCGTGCTAGAACACTCCATGGACTTCGTAGCAAAAGGCAAAAAAGGAGCATAGTCGGTGCACAGACATGGTCTGTGGCTTTCCTCCACGTTGGTTAAACTTCTGGTGGTAGGGAGAGGGTTTTCTGGTGCCTTGCAGAGGCTCCAGCACACGGGGGCCGTGGGATGCTGGCAGTGGCAGTCAGGAACAGCCCGTCCTCAGCACTCTGAGCTCTCAGTAGGGCTTTAGAGAGCCAAGTCAGTAAAACTCCGATGGGGAAAACACCAACCACAAAGCTTAACTTCTGGGAGAACAGCTGGCTCCACGCTGGGAATCAAAGCGAAGGTGGATGCTTGCTCTTTAGTAAAATCATCAGTTCAGGGCTGTGTCTCCCAGGGTAATTGCTGAGTGATGTGATGGCCAAGTTAAACTGCTATCCTGAGACACTGACCTCGTGTAATCAAGCTTTGCTGTCTCCACGTAGGAAGAATGGCTCAAAATGCAGAGGGCCCTGGGTGCAGCCCAGCTGTTCAGGAGAGCTGTGTGGGTACTTGCTAATCTGCAAAGCTGATGGGTTTTGTACAGCAGCCTTCAGCTATGACACAGTGAAGATTTACTGAGTGCAGCAAAGTGATGGTCTCCCCTTAGCAGGAATTAATTTTTACAAAGCACACTGCAAAATTTGGCTGCTTATGGAAACTAGATGCACTTAGGAAAATGAACCCAATACATTCCTTGTGTTTTATCCTGATCTTTCACTAATCTGTGTTGTTTTGGTAAGTTTTGCAGAGAGGGTAGGTAGGGCTTGGCAACCTCTGCAACCTGCAGAGTGGATTTTCTGCAGTTCTTCTGCAGTTTCTAGTAAGTGCCAGTGGAAGAGCCATCCTCAGTCTCTGGAATAATAACTGTGTTCATTTTGCATCAGATGCATTTGTCATTGGGAAAGTTGACCTAGCCAAACCAGCCAGCTTTGTCTTTGAGGTCTAACAGAGTTTATCTTCATTTCACTTTTTTTTTGGTTATTTTAAGCAGCCTTTGATTGATAGTGTTCCAAACAAGTTTGTTCTGTGCTCAGTTTGAATAATTTCAACTGCTTCTATCTACAGGCCTTTGAGAATAGGAAAGTGGTGTGATAGGGACAGGTTATGTAAAAAAGGCTCTTTGGCAGCAAAGCCAGAAACGTGTCACCCCTGCATGGCATTCTCTTAACTCCAGGTTTTCACACGGGAAATGGATTCAGCCTGAAGTGAAGCAGAGGGTTTGTACCAACACACAGGAACTTGCACATGATGATTGTAATATGGTTAATAATGGGAGTTCCCGGGTAACTCCCATGAGCTGCAGTGGGAGAACAGATCCCCGTGATGCTGGGAAGGGATAACTGGAATAGGTGTTGCTGTTTCATTAGGTACAGGCAGGGCCAGTATTAAGGGTAGGCAAAGTAGGTGGTTGCCAACTCCAGCAGAAAAGCAAATCTCAAAATGTTCCGTATTGTAATTGCCAGGAGGGATTTTTATTCAAAAAACCAAATAAATACCTGCCTTTATTCCCTAATTCTTGTCTAGTCTCTGTTTTTAGGTGCCCTTCACCAGGCATCAGTATGGTTAAGAAAATGAATGTGAGGGAGAGAAGCAGGACAAGAGAAGACACTCCTGGTTCAGCTCAGGAAGGAGGCTGAGCTGGTGGTGCGAGGCACAGCCAATGCCCCGCTGCTCCGTCCGTGGTTCGCTGCAGGGGCGAGTGGGAATGTGGCAAACCAGCTCTTCTGGGAAGGTCTTTGCCCGCTTCCAGCTCTCCAGGTGGAAAGTTTCTGGGGTTTAGCTTTTGGAATGAGAAGCGCTGTCAGGTTCTCTGGCAGCAGGACGGTGGTGACCTTGTGGTGGCCGTGCCCGGTGAGCTCGTCGCTCCGGCTCAGCAGGAGCCCTGGGTTTCAGTGGGAAGCCTGCCCTCGTTTGCACGGAGACAGAAGCAGAGGTGGAACCACGGGGTCAGCACCAGACAACAAATTAACTTGACAAATGCTGCAACTCACTGCGCTGCAAATTACATCAAGCCCTTTATTAATTTATATAACCCTGAGCATCCCCCTGGGGAGCGCTGGCTCAGCGGTTCTGAGCAGCCCTGGGGTGCCCCACGCTCTGCTCCAGAGGGTGAGGGCTGAGCCTGCCCTGCTCCCCGGGTGCCACTGCCTGGCTTCTGTCCTGGTGCTGCCTTGGGCTCCCTTCTCCAGAGCAAGGGATGCTCTGGTGGGTGCTGGTGCTCGTGGGCACTCGGAGCTGCGTCTCCTTGGGAAGGGATGAACGCTCGGTCCCTTCCCACACGCGTGGCAGCACGGCCGGGCTTTCCTCTGCTGCAGCAACCCTGGCACACGAGTGACAGTGCAGGAGATTGCTGAGGACTTGTCCTGCAACGCTGGTCTCTCATCTGCTAAATACAAATTCCGTGTGCCGTTAGTCTGCCTCACCTCCGCCACGTTTCGGGTTTCCTTGGTCGGTGGAAGTTAATGGCAAGTAAAGTCCCTTACATAACACCTCTCCATGGAGACTCTGCTCCTTTAATTAGGGATCTTCTCAAAAGTCAGCTTGCGTGACAAATTACCCACACGCACATGTCGGTGCTTTCAGCAGGGGAAGGTAAAACGAGGTTGATGACATTGGTTGTTCCAGGCGGTTTTTAAGCGCTGCCCCAAGGTGACACAACGCCCGTCTGCCACTTCAGAGAGCGGTGGTGCTGCCTTTGTTCCCCTTTGTCCGTTGTTGTCCCCTGGGTGGGCTGCAGACACAGAGGATGGGGTGGTGGGAGTTGGCACACAAGGAAAGGGTGATTATTTTTCGGGAAGGAAGTGGGATTTGCTCCTGGCTTTAAGGCATCTGAGCAGAGCTGCTGCTCTTGCGCAGAGGATGATGATGGGATGTGCTCCACAGCCCTCTGTCCCCCAGCAGCTGAGTATGGCCTGAGGACCAGGGGCCACCCTGACTCGAGACAGGTGGTGAACCGGAGAGTTGTGCCTCCATCACAGCACGGCAAGAGTGAATCCCTGTTGTACGGAATGGTGGCTTGGAGCTCTCCATGAGTGTGTGGGGCTCCTTTGAGACGTGACTGTGCAAAAAGCTTGTGGCTTTGAGCTGTGGGAGCTTCCAGAGCTGTTGTTTGAGCCTCCCCAGAGGATCCATGTGCCCTTCCTTGAGTGCTCCGTGGGGCTGGGGCCGTGCTGCCCATTGAACAGGTGCCATGGATGCAGAAATCCCAGCAGCCACCTCCTCATCAGTCAGGTTTGGTAGGAAATTCTGGCCCAGACTCACAATTCTCCCGTCCCAACCTAGTCTTGCTCCACACTCGGGCTCGGTTGACATTTCTCAGCAGTTTTCCTCATGTGTTGCCACCAGAGAGGAAACCCCACCAGGGTGAATTATGGTCTCCTTTTCTGTGCCTCAGACTGTCCAGGGATGATTGATAGTTATTTCATAATTGCAGGATCGATGCACAAAAGGAATCCAGAGCTATCCAGATCTTTGTGTTTCTGGCACTTGGGAGACCCAGGGAAGCCCACTGAGCTGGAGGGTGCCAGCCACTGGTGCCCTCGGGCTGGAGAGAGCAGAGACTTCAAGCCAAATTTATGTCCTTGAGCTCGTTGTGGCATTGGCTGTGCAATACTGTGGCCAAAATGTCCTGTTGGGTTGCAGGAACACTTTGTTTCTTTTTTTATGTGGCTGGAACTGCCCTGCAAAATGAGGGGAAAACTCTGCAAAACATTATAGGAGTACTGGTGGGATAAAATGTACACTTAGTGACACAATAGTGCTTTAATTTGCGGTTTGGACTTTTAAAATCAGATTTATTCCTTGCAAGATTTCCAGCAGTCAGAGATATCAGTGAGCACAGACAATTGTATGTGATGGCAAAGGCTTCAGAGGCAAGAATGTCTTTGGGTCACTAAACTTCTGTTAACAGCACTTGAGAACTTGTGATCATTGATAAAACAAGGCTTCAATTTTGTTTGTTTGCTTCTAAGAGGCAGAATTCTGTGATACAGGATGTTTTATCTTTTTTTTTCATTGTTTTAATGATACCAGTTTAAGGAATGAAAGCACAGCCGGCAAACTCTTGGCACGTGTTAAACACTCACCTGTGTCTTTCACTGTTTCCATGTGTTTTTACTCAAGGTAAAATACACCATATTTTTTTTTTTTACATTCTGAGTATGTTATGAACATGACACTAAAAAAAACATTGGTAAGGACCTGCATCATCAGCTGTGGGCAGAGATCTTGTCCTCTTTGGAGCCCTCTCCAAGAGGAAACCCTGTGCAAACCCTGACCTCCTTGGTAGTGCAGTTGCCTTCCAGAGGAGGCACAGGACCTGCAGTAGCCACGAGGAAACCTCTGTGCTGATGCTCTGCTGCTCCCCAGCACGTGAGGAGGCTGGGCTGCCAAGCCTGTAGGAGCACTCCCATCTCCTTGGAGTATATTCTGATGTATTCAGCACGGTGAAGTCTGAGCGTCCCACAGCTGCTGGATACCACCACGTTCAGGACAGCCCAGCCCCACTGATAATGCACTGTGAGGAGTCCTTCCTGCAGGGGAGATTCCCTTTTCACTCAGGGGGCTGGGATGCACGGGTGAGACTGAGGGTGGGTGAGGTGAGATGGTAACGATACCACCTCGTCTTTCCACCTGAGCTGCAGCTCCTGCTGCCTCCTGAGGCCTGTTTGGGCCATCAGTATTCCTGTAGCAGAACATCTTCCAGTCTTTTTTCCCAAAGGGAAGTTTTCTGCTGGATTCTGAGGTGCCCATCTGTGCAGTCGAGCAGTGTAGGTGGAGAAAAAGGAGAAGAGGCGCTCCCTCAGGGTTCGGCTGTGTCTTGGTGGCCTCGTGTTGTTCATGGTTGGGTACCACCTCCTGTGTGGCAATCCTCTCAGCAATTCCACTGGGATCCTGGCCCTGCAAGGAGCAGGGAGGTAAATCAGTAATTCTCCCAATTCTTCTCCATGGGATCCAGGTCCAACATAAACTTTCAAGATGATCCCTAGCAGGATTAAAGTCCTCCCTGAGCAGGCAGAGGCAAAGCTATTCAGCAAAACAAGGTCATGCTGCCTTTTTTTTGGTAAGCACAGGAATCAACAAAGCGCTGTTATATAACTTCTATTTATATCCCACTTGCTCACTAGCTGCAGGCACACAAGAGTAGCTGAGAAGGGAATTTAATGAGCTCTCAGGGCTTGCTCACCTTCCAGAGCGGGTAGGAGCCAGCTTGTTTTTGAAGTGCGTCAGCAAATGAAACTGGTGGTGGGTGGGTGGTTTGGGTAGGTGGACTGACTTGTTGCTATGGTTTTCTTTAATTCCTCTGTCTCTCAAGAAGATCTTGCACTTTTTTTTTTTCTTCTGGGGAGTCTGCAGACTTCCTTGTTTCTCACACCTACGCAGCGCTCGCCGGCTCGGTGGGGAACGGGATCCATGCTCCTGCCGTGGGGAATGGGATCCGTGCTCCTGCCGAGGGGAATGGGATCCATGCTCCTGCGATGGGGAATGGGATCCGTGCTCCTGCCGTGGGGAATGGGATCCGTGCTCCTGCC
>VZRQ01005874.1:144526-178915 GCA_013397975.1 Machaerirhynchus nigripectus
GACCCAGCACTGCGTGTTCCCACAGGGATGCTGGAGGAACCCGAATCAGCTCCGTGCTGGCTGCAAGGCAGACCCTGAGTCTCCCAAGCTCCCGAGGCCATCTGTGAGCCCAGACCCCACAGTCATGTTTGTACCTGTGGTTCCCCCACTGTGCCCTCACCAGTGTCACCTCGTACTTCCAAGGGCTTGTACTGGCTCTGGAAGGGCGTGATGGAACTGTACCTCTGTGAGGTTTATCTTTGCTTTCCTCTGTGAAATGACTTCACGTTGCATCAAGATTTTGGGTGTTGCAGGAGGAGAACGTGTAGGATACAAGGGCTCTTCCTGGTGTAGCTGTGCTGCTGGTCTCATTTAAAGCTGGTTGGGACTGACAAGCATTTCCACGGGTCAGGCTCTGCACACTCATCACCCCCATAAAACATATGCCCATAAGGTGGGCAGAACCCCCAGCAAAGAGCAGAGCTGCACAGGATGGAGACTGGGTGCCCATGGCAGGGATAGTTTGTCTTATTTGTGGAAAATAGAGCTGGGAAGTCCTCCTTCTGCTTTCAGGACAAAGTTTATTTTACAGTTTGCAAAAAACCAGGCAATTGAGGTGTTCTGGCAGATTTTCCTTATGGGTTTATTTCAAACTGTGAAGTATGTTCAGTGTGAAATATTTCAGCTGCCATTTCCTTAAGCTATGCAAGACTAATGATATCCATCACTCATGCCCAAAGTGATGGATCTCCAGCGAGCCAGGACGTAAGAGAGATTTCAAGAGAGAGGGATTAGCGATATTTAAAATAAATAAATGAGGAGGGACCGAAAGCAAAGTTAGGTTGGAATTTTCTGCAGTGGAAGCCCTCGCAATATGTTTAGGCAGAATGTAGAGGGCTGGCATTTGTGCTTGTGTTAGTGCAGTTCCCCTTAAAATGTGGCTTGTTTGAAGTAGTCCAGCTCTAAGAACTCGTCTGGGGGTGGCAAACTCTTCCTGCAGAGATGAAGTAGCACACAAGTTTTGCATTAGTTTGTGCTGGCAGCCTGGCCGGGTAACCCGAGCGAGCTGAGGTCCCTGCAATGATTTCTCTCTAGGGTTGGAATAAAATGTCCTGAGTTGAAGCCAGATCACTGAGCTTTCTCCTCTTTCTGGAGGGACTTTCCTCTGAAATCTCCCTGGCTCGCCAGGCGTACAGAGTATTTTCTGTTCACTGGCGTTAGAGGAGTGGGGAAGGGGGCGACAGCAGTTTGCTTTAACTGGTGAGCTGTTTGCTGGGGCTTTGCTCTCCCTGACTTCTTGGTCATCAAAAGCTCGTTTTGCTGGGGAATTCTTTGGGATGTGTTGGGATGGTCTGGCAGGGCTTGGTGGCTGATGAAACAGCTCCGGGAGGGTGCGGCCCCGGAACGCTCCGCGCGCTGACGGCAGCCCCGGCGCGGCTCCTGCAGCCAAGGCTGCCTCGGGCCAGGCCACCCCTCCTGGGGAGCAACCACGGCTGAGCAGAGCCTGCTGCAGCCCAGGGCTTGCTGCTGGGTTTTGGTGCTGTTTCTCCCAGGATCAGTCAGACAGCCCGGCCTGGAGCTAGTCCGGCGTGGAGAGGCAGGCTGTTCCATGAGGTACAATCCAACTGTTGTTCCTGGTCTTGGCTGGCAAAACAGTCGTGGCTTCGGGGCAGAGCCAGGTAACGGGGTAGGGAAAGGTGTTCCCAGTAAAGGGGACAGCACACACTGGCCAAACTGGCAAGGCTTTCAGAGGCAGGAGCTAGAAATCAGCTGCCTTCAGCTGCTGCCTGGTTTTTTTCCCATTTAACAATTCTACACTGGGCACAAGCTCACTCATCATTAAATTTACTGCAGATTAGTTACACTTATAGTGGATTAGTTACCTGGGTCTGTCCTCTGTACACCTTACACAAAGGTACCAGACTGCTTTATGGCTTCACTCTCCAAAGGACAGATGTCAGTTCTGCTGGCTGAAATCCAATTTGTTACCGACTGCTGGTATGAGAGACACGTTAAGGAGCATTTGTCCCTGCCCTGTGGTTATCCTGCCTCCATAATCCCGCCCCCCTGAACTGCTGGGGAGTTAGCTGAGCTTCTCTTCCACTCATCATTAGAAATTATGTATATTACATATGGCAAAGGTCTCAGAATTAAATGCTAATGCCAGGAAATGTGCCTGTTCTCCGCTGATTTATTTTTTTTTAATGTGGTTCCACAATCCAGCTTGTTAATGATTAGCAATATTTAAGAACATGCCAAAAAATACCCACCACAGAAAATTACATTAAAGCTGAATAAAAAGCCAGGGAGCAAAAATGGTATTTTCAGTTTAGCACGAAACGTTAGGTAAACATTTCACAGAGTATGTAAATAGTCAGAAGGGAAGAGGAGACCAAGTTCCTGGGAGTAACTACAGAAGAGACCCAAACTTAAAAAAGTATCAGTGACTGGAAGTTAGTGACATGAAAAGGAGCTTAACCACATGTTTCCAGCAGCTGTTAACCACTGGATTAGACCACGGACAGACATAGTTCATCATCTCTGACACTTCCTCAAGAAAGACAGGATTCTTTTCTCAAAAAAACCCATGAAACACAGGCTGAGGTGGTGAGGGAGCTGGTGGGGTGTGGCTGGTGCTCCAGGGTGGGCCAGGCTGTAGCAGGTCAGGGTGCTGCAACTGAAACTTGGCCTTTGGTTTCTCTTCCAGAGAAATCCATCTCTTGGATGGCAGCTTTTCTTCTGCACGTGTTGTGTGGACCAGGAGATAAAGTCTTGGGGGATGATGGTATTTCCTTAGTGACCTCCTTTGGCCCAGAGGGGATGCCCTGGAGGGGCAGAGGTGTAAGGGGGTGTCCTGCTGTGCACGAGGCTTCTGGCTGGAGTGCCTTAGGAGCAGAGTTGGGTGGTGGAGAGGAAGAGGTTATTTGACAGGTTTGCTGGTAGCTGGTGTTATGAGTTGATCTGCTGTGTGGTACTGGAACTGGGTGTCGGGAGGAGCAGGGGTGTGCTTTGCAGATGTGATGCCTGTGCGGGGTTCTCCTTCCCTCCCCTCGAAACAAGGAGTGTGTGCAGGAGGTGGGTGCTCCCTCCCTCCTTAAAAACGATGGAGAGCTCCGTGGCGTTGTCCTTGGGCACAGTGAGTGAGGAGCTGTCCTGTCAGCCACTCGTGCTTGTCACGTGGGGTGGGTCTGGGTTTCCTTCTGTGGCTGTGTAATTAATTAATCATTAATTGCCATCCCATTATCTCGGGTGTTGTCGCCTCAGAGCGGCCGTGGTTCTCGCTTGCTCCGGAATTGCTGTGCTCTGGAGATCTGCTGGGCTTCCCTGAGCTGTGGGCACCTGTAAAGCTCTTTGCTGAGCCTGAGTTCCTGGGGCAAACCTCAGGGGCTGCTGTGGCCCTGCCGTGGCTCCTGGCCGGGGCAATGACTTAACAGAATTAACAACGCAAGGCTGAGATAAAATGCAGTTTCACAATGCCTGAGTTTAGCACTCTGTAAGCATGCCAGAATGCTTTGGGTGGGAAGGGACCTTAAATATCATCTACTTCCAACCCCTTCCACTGTCCCAGGCTGCTCCAAGCCCTGTCCAGCCTGGCCTTGGACACTTCCAGGGATCCAGGGGCAGCCACAGCTTCTCTGGGCACCCTGTGCCAGGGCCTCCCCCCCCTCCCAGGGAACAATTCCTTCCCAAAATCCCATCCATTCCTGCCCCCTGGCAGTGGAAAGCCATTCCCCTTGTCCTGTCCCTCCATGCCCTTGTAACAAATTCCTCTCTGACCTTCACTGTCCGTGTCTCCAGCACCTCTCAGACAGCTTTGCCATACTGGGACAGCCAGACACAGCCCGTACTGGTTTGTTATGGGACACAGCTCCCTGCCCTGCAGTAGGTTTCTAGGAGCTCCCAAGCCCCAGTGTGATGGTGACTGGATCCTCAGGGATGGCTGGTGTCAGATGCTGCAGTGTCAGGGCTATGTTTAAAGCTCCGTTCCTCAAAATCCCACAGGAGTGTGGAGGTTGGCTGTTCCTCCACGCTTGCTCTTTCAGCAGCCTGTGGTTCCGTGGTGTCTGTACACAAGCCAGGACCCCAGCAGACGGTGCTCTAAAATGGCCACTCGATTTCCGTTTTAAAAAGGGAGATTTCTCCACTTTCTGCTTTGAGGCTGTATCTGTAAATAAAATTTTAGGATTTCTGTCATAATTATCACCACCCGTTACCTGCTCGAGCGCAACTTGCAAGATCACACCTCTTAAAATACAGTATCTTTGGGAGCTGGCATGTGGTTGATTCATATGTGTGAAGGTGTTAGGCATCCTGACCTAAACTGAAACAATCATTTGGTGACACCCCTTCAGCGTATGCACAGCATGCACAAAAAGCTTTACTGGAAATGCTCCTTTCATTTGGGTTTTTTTCTCTGAAGCGCAGTGGAAAGTCAGTTAAGAAGCTAGAAAAAGACGAGAAAAATCAAGTCTGTCAGCAAGCAGTAATTACGCTCATAAAAGGCATTTCTTTAGTGTGGTTCATTAACAAAAGGCTTTTCCTTCAGCACGGCTTCATCACAGGGAAACTCCTCCTGTCTGGGCTCTGGAGATGTGACAGCCAGGTGACAGCCAGGTCATGGCCATTGCTGTCTGATGAGCAGATAGTGGGGTTTTTCAGAAAAGTGCTTGGCCTTTCTAGAGCCCGTGGCTTCTGCTGGTCTATCTGTAAAGTGTTGTCGTTGTTGTTGTTATTTGTAGTCTTGCTAGAGTGAAATTTGCAAGATGCTCCTAAGATACAAACTCTTCCTCTCGCTGTCCTTGTAACCACTGAGTAACAGAGTGAGTTCAGGCTTGGCTGCCACAACCACATAGTTATTGAGGGGTTGCTGGCCAGCCCCACCCTCCTCACAGGGAAGAAGTTCTGGAGTATATCTAATCTAAGTCAGCCCTCTTTCAGTTTAAAGTCATGGGAAAACATTATGAGAAAACTTCCAAGTTGTTGATATAAAGTCTTGGATTAGATATTTTATTTTTACTGTACCAATACTAATAAATGAATTGGGCACCCAGATCACTGGGTGGCACATCACAGGCCCAGCCCTGTTTGGGCAGAGGGCATGTCCTGCAGTGCCCTGGCAGCTCTGCTTTGCTGCAGTCTCTGGGTGGGTGTCAGGAGGGGGTGCTGGTGTGACTGGCTTTGTGGATTTGGGATGTCTGTCCTGGGCTGTTCTCCTTTCCCTCCTCTCTCTCAATCGCTGGAAGTAAACACAGCGTTCAGAGGTTACCTGAGGTGCCGAGGGCAGGTGGGAGGTATTGCAGTGGTGGGAGGGGTATCTCCTGAATATTGACCACGTTCCTGAAATAGCCACGCTCCTGCTCTGCCTGTAATCAAAGCCACGACTCCGGGAGGGTTCAAAGTCACTCCGTGTGTTCCCCGTGCAGCTGCTGGGGAGTGATCAAAGGCAGCAGCAGCCACGGCCCCGTGTGCTCCGCAGCAGAGCGGGCAGGATATATTGCTATTCCCATTTTAATTTGTTTTTTCAATAAATCAGGCTTCATTCCTATTCATCATGTAAAGCTGTTGGATGGCGAGCCGCTGCAGAATGCTAACTAATTTCATAATGCTCTGCATAAGGTGACCCACTTACAAGTTCATCCTTCAGTCGTGTGTAAGCTCTGGTCCTGATTTATGTAACAGCATATTGGTTTCATCAAGAGTTGTCTGATCACTCACTGTGTTGGCTCCTTCTTGACCTGTACATGATTTGTATTCTCCTCAATTTTAGGGAGAACTTTCTGTCTCCGTGCACATATGTGCAGAACAAGAGTAATAAACCTTCTTAAAAGTAGTCAGTGCTTTGAGTTTTTCTGTCACTTAAAGATGTATTGGAGTGGGAACTAATAGGAGTTTTAAGGAGCCTGCTGCCGGCAGGGCAGGGGAAGCTCAGCACGAGATGTCCCTCACGGCATCGCCCTGCTTGTACATTTTTGGACTGTGATTAACATTGGCTTTTGCGTGTTGTGAGTCACAGTCCCTTGGATTTGAGGGTGGGAAGGCAGGATGGTTCTTTTTCCTCTGTATTTTGCTCATACCCTTTTGTTTCTGAACTGAGAATCTAATTATAGGGAATTCCCTTCTCCTTACCTTAATTCATGGTACTTAACTTACCTCCCTTGCTGAGAGTGAGGTGTGCTGCCCAAAAGTATCAGGCTGGTGTGATTTATTGCCCTCACTCCCCTTTAAATCTGTATTTGAAGTTGTTAATGAGGGACTTAACAAAGCCGAGACACTGGGGCTGCCTTACAATAAACTACAAGTTTCCATTGCTCTGAGTTTCAGTTTGCTGACAGCTAATGAAGCTCCCAGTCCTGCAGGATGCCGCTCAGTGCAGAAAGGTGGCATTGTCTGGATTCAGACCTGTGCGGGGAGCTACAGATGCTGTTCCTTTTCTCTTGCAGCATTCCTTCTTCTGCCGGCTGACAGAAGATAAGAAATCTGAGAAGTTCTTTAAGGTTTTTTATGATCGCATGAAGGTGGCACAGCAAGAAATCAAGGCAACTGTCACAGTCAACACCAGTGACTTGGGAAACAAAAAGAAAGATGAAGACTCAGACAGAGATGTCCCCAACAGGAAAAGAGGTAATCCCCAGTCATTCCCTTTCTGAAGTGACAGGGGAGTACAGTGTGTTTTGAACTCATTTCAATTGATGCAATAATGCTCTGATCTCTGATCCCACAGAGCAAAGTTCAGAGATCAGTGGTGCCCTGGCTCAGGATTTCAAGAGCTTCATCCCCTCTTCATCATTTGTGAGGTTGTGCTGTTGAAATGAGGAAAAGTCTTTCTGAGCTGAGACTCTGCTGCCTTGTCTCGTGACAAGCTGCCCCAGTCTGATCCGTAGTAACGACCCTGGACTCTGGGTTGTGGTCAGTGCCTCCTCTAACAAAAAGTGAAGAAATCCTAATTTCGTTCTGAAGCAGGTCCTTTTACCATAACTCCTGCCAGTGCTAGATGTGTGTGCCCTAACCAATTAATCCCCGAATTTATAACCCTGCTGTGGTTGGTGTACAAGGCGCAGAGCGTGACACGAGCCCCTCACCCACACTAAACGTACTCACCAAGGAGCTGCTGCTCAGCAGCTGGGCCTGCGGGTGCAGCTGCCCTGGGAACGTGGGAACAGACCTCCTGGCCCCTCTCTCCAGCTCCCCTTAGGGAGATGTGTCCTTGTGTGTTGTAGTGAGGGAGCCCATGACCCAGATCACGGAGGAGGTGCGGGAGCAGCTGCTGGAGGCGTCGGCGGCCACGCGGAAGGCGTACAACGCGTACCGCAGAGAGGCCGACCCCGAGGAGCACTACTCGGCAGGAGAGGGAGCCCAGGCTGCGGCAGACAAGAGCAAAGACGAGCTGGAGATGAGCGCTGTCATCTCCATCATGCAGCCCATCCTGCGCTTCCTGCAGCTGCTCTGTGAGAACCACAACCGGGATTTGCAGGTACCGCCTGGTTCCGGGCAGGTGCGCTCAGCGTGCCTCGTGCGTTCACTGCTGCCACACCATTATCCCTAATCCCAGGCCTTTTTAAGTGGATTATGTGACCAATTATTCTCTTTGGTCTTGACGTTAATCCAAAAAAAAGTATTTACACCTTGCCGGACTGATAGGAGGAAGTCCAGTTATCCAGTGGCCTTTATAAAAGGTGGTGGGATCAACACTTCTTAGGGCTTTTAAAGAGTATGTGTTGAAAGGAAGTAAATGTTGTACTGTGGAGTTACTGATTGCTTTTGAGAGGGGAGGGAAAGAAAGAAAGAAAAATCATGTAGGAAAATGAAGAGGGCATTGGGACTTTGGTTACAGCAGCCCTCAAGCTTAACTTTGCAGTGACCAAGTTCTCCTGGGTTTTCATGGATCTCTTCGTGTACCTAGAGTTGAACACATGGTGATGGTGTCAGGAAAGCCTCAGCTGGACTTGAATCTGCTGAGGGACAGGAAAGGCAACGAGAAGGGTTTCTAGGTTGTATCCACACAGGAGGAGATAGGGAGAGGGGGGTTTGCAGTGGAATGGGCAGAGCCCCGGTGCCAAAGGACGTGGAGAAGGTCAGGGAGCTCAGTGCCACCTTGCTCTTTACTGGTAAGACTGGCCTTCCCCAGCCCTACATCCCTGAGACCCTGGTGAGGTCGGGAGCAAGGGAGACTTACTCTTGGTGGAGAATTGGGATGGGAAACATCTAAACAAGCTGGATGTGCATTTAAACAAGCTGGATGCCCCAGGCTCCATGTGGAGTTGTGGCTCCAGTCCTGGGCTCCCGAGTCCAGCAGGGAGCCTCAGAGATGACTGATGGGCAAGGAGAGGCAGGGGGAGCTGGGAGAGGTCAGGCTGGGGAGCAGAAGGCTCAGGATCTCTCACCACCTGCAAACACCTGATGTGGGATGTGGAGAGGAGGGGACCAGGCTCTGCTCCGGCTGCCCCGTGACAGGGGTTGGAGTTGGCAGTGTCCAAAGGTCCTGGCAGCCTCAGCTGTCCTGTGCTGCCCTGGGATGTGTTTGTAGAATTCCAGGGAGCCCAGAGCAGGTTGTCCCTTACAAAGGGGCTGCAGTTCAGATGATCTTTGTTCAACGCAGACACTGCTGCCGGGTTGGGATCGAGGAGCTGGTGAGGCGCCGTACAATGTGCTAAATGCCCTCATAAAGAGCAATAATTGCCTTGATTGCACATTGTTCCGTGGCCGGCAGGAGCGTGGGACCCTGTGTGAGAGCTTTGCAGGGCTGCCAAGTCCCTTCCTCTGAGCGGGAATGCCCCGGCAGCACATGGGATCCCAGCTGCGTGGAGCCATCCCATGTGGGATCCCAGCTGCACGGAGCCATCCCGTGTGGGATCCCAGCTGCACGGAGCCATCCCGTGTGGGATCCCAGCTGCATGGAGCCATCCCGTGTGGGATCCCAGCTGTAGGGAGCCATCCCGTGTGGGATCCCAGCTGCACGGAGCCATCCCGTGTGGGATCCCAGCTGCAGGGAGCCATCCCGTGTGGGATCCCAGCTGCACGGAGCCATCCCGTGTGGGATCCCAGCTGCAGGGAGCCATCCCGTGTGGGATCCCAGCTGCAGGGAGCCATCCCGTGTGGGATCCCAGCTGCACGGAGCCATCCCGTGCTCCCGCCTGGCGCTCTGGGCGCATCTCTGAGCGCCCAGGTTGCACGTGTCAGCCTTTCTCTCATTTTTAAGAGCAAGAGCTCTTTGATGTGTGTTTTGTCAGAGGGTTTTCCTGCCGCTGGCGGTGCCGGAGCCGAGCAGGCCGGCGGCTCCTGTGGCACCATTCCAAACCGCACGCTCGGGATCCACTGCTGCCTTTGGCGAGGCACCCGCAGCTATAGGAGCGCAGCTGAATTCCAGCCAGCGCAGAAACTTGGCCTGAGCTCTTCCCTATCCTGAACAATTCGATTTCCCAAACAGCAGGTAGTTGTAGTCAGCTCTGAGAGAAAAAGGGATTTCTTGTTTTTTAGCAAAAAGAAACAGGCAGAACAATTTTTCCCGTGTAATCCTCTTGCTGTCTGCCTGCCTCAAGGTTTGTCCTTCTCCCTCAGCCCCGAAGGGGAAGCAGGAGTGTCTGATCCTCAAAACTCTTGGTGTCTGCAGCTGGTGCGTGTAACTGAGCTCCCTGCAGTAGTGCCAGAGGACTCACTGCCTGGAGGAGCAAGGAAGGACTCTCCTGGGGTCTGTGTCTCCCAGAACTGCATGTTATATTTGAATGAGGAGTGAGCTGGGATCAGCTGCCCGGTGCAGGTGTGGGCTGGGCACACCGAGCCTTCCCAGGCTGTTGGCAGCTGTGGTGTGCCAACACAGGGAACTGCAAGTCATGCTGGAGGAGCCGCTGTGTGTCGGAGGAGGAGGAGGAGGAGGTCTCTGGGGTGCTCAGGCAGCTGTGGTGCTGTGCCCTCTGCATCAGTCAGCCCTTCCCTTCCCAGATACAGCCCCTTTGCTCCGGTGGATGCCGTTCCCTGCAGCCCTCCGTGGGGCTGGAGGAGCTGCAGCACCCTCTCCGTTCGGATGCAAGGGCTGGGGTGAACGGGTGGTTGCATGTTCTCCACACGTTCCAGCTGCACCTGAGCCGTGGCTGCTCGATGTGGCTGCAGGGTCTGTCAGAGGGTCCGTGCCTCGGGGCCATGCCCGCACAGAGCAGTGGGGTGGCACGCTCAGTACTGAGGAGCTGTGCTCCCACTCCCTGGCCTGCGAGATGCTCTGGGTGACTGAAAATGAAGAGCTCACTCTGTCCTGGCTGAGACAGCAGCAGACACTCCCCGGGGCAGTTTCTCACACTGCAGCAGGGGTTTGTTTTCTACAATTTTTTCCTTCCCCTTGTTTTAGCCTAACAATGTCCTCCTGCCTCTTGTGCCTCATTCCTCTTCTCTCATTATTGACTGGATCAAGCAGCTCAGGTACAAGCCTGGCTGTAATCAGAATGAATGCTGAGCTGCAGCCAGGGAGCGTTTTACTTCCTCACTTTGGGTATTACCCTTTCGTTTTGCTTTTTTTCCTGGAGGGAAGGCACGAGCTCCGATTTCTGTAAGATCAACCTTTTTTGCATTCTGACAAGTTAATCAGAAGTCAGGATACTAAATGAGCAATCAGCCGAAATGTGCTGAATCACTGTCACCTTTAGTCTGCATTCATAGACAGCGTTTTCCTTTTTTAGCTTCGCCTTCCATTGAATCTGCAATTTCTCTGTCTGTTTGCCTTAAAAGACTCATTAGTCTGACTCAGGCAGAGACAGCCAGCGACCAGTGCTGCTCTCTGGGCTGGCAGGAAAGACCCTGCTGGTTCCATGCCCCCGTGTCTCCTGTTCCTCTGAGGGGTTTTTCACCCTGGAATTGTTGTTACCTGCTAGAACTAAGCTAAGTAAGAGTTTTCCTGCTGAAACTTCAAGGAAAAGCAGGGGGTAGTGGCTGCCAATCTTTGCAGCACTGCTGGGAATGCACTGCAAACAACATCCGAGTCACTGGGAAATTGGTTTCCATTAGTTGTCCTTTAGTTTTGGATGGGTTTGGTGCTGTTTCTCATTTGGAATACAGGAGAGCAGAAAGCTGTGAAGTCCGTGGCGATAAATCTGGCTTTCCATTAGAGGAGCTGCTCCTAATCAGCAACTTCAAGTAGGAATTGCAGCAATTATGTGGGAAGAAAAGCAGTGGAGAGAATTCCATTTCAAGGCACCTTCCTTCAAGGTGTGCACTCAGGTGCCTCTTGTGCAGGTGGAGCTGCTGAGAGGCCCCAGCCAGGGAATCGCTGCTTCCACCGTGGAGAGAGGCCTGGGAGGAGGGAGCCGTGAGCAAGGGCTGGCAGGGACATGCAGCAGGTGGGGTGAAGCTCCCAGGCTCCAGAGAGCTTCCCAGAGTGCCTGTTCCGGGCTGGGTGTCAGGCTCTAATGGATCTCCCTGTTTGTGGGATGCACTCTGTTTATTGCTGTACAGCGTGGAGCCAGCAAGCTGCTCAGGAGAGCAGCACGTTGCAAATTAGCCCTGGGAGGAGGCTTCAGCTGCTCGGACAGGGAGAGCAGAGCAATGCACCGTGCAGTGCACTTGGGGATGGGTGAACTTCACAAACACTACCAGCCAAACAGCAGTTTGCATGGTTTTTCCCCTCCCTCATGGCTTTAACACTGTCCTCACAGAATTTCCTACGCTGCCAGAACAACAAGACAAACTACAACCTGGTGTGTGAGACACTGCAGTTCCTGGACTGCATCTGTGGGAGCACAACTGGGGGCCTTGGACTTCTGGGTCTGTATATAAACGAGAAAAACGTGGCACTGATCAACCAGACGCTGGAAAGTCTGACTGAGTACTGCCAGGGGCCCTGCCACGAGAACCAGGTAATGAATCCAGAGCTGGGAAATGCATCCCCCTTCCTCCCTGGGCCCCAGCTCTGCCAGACTGCTGTTGTTTTATAACACTGCCCGCTTTACTTGCCCTGCAAGTCTGGGAATTTTTTTCCTTTGTAAACTCCTCATAATCAACTTCTCTTTCTCGGGGAGGAAAAGGAGTTGAACCACTCAAAGCAGTAGAAGTATTTCTGCCTTGCTAAGATTTGTTTCCTTAGACTGGACAGGCAGGGAGAGTGGGGAATTTCTGTGCTTCATAGAATCCCAGAATGGGTGGGGTTGGGGGGGGCCTTAACTATCATCCCATCCCACCCCCTGCCGTGGGCAGGGACACCTCCCACTGTCCCAGGCTGCTCCAAGCCCTGTCCAACCTGGCCTTGGGCACTGCCAGGGATCCAGGGGCAGCCACAGCTGCTCTGGGCACCCTGTGCCAGTTTCTGCTTATTTTCTCCATTTCCTTATTACCTGAACCATAATACTGTCCTGAAAGACTGGAATGTGACTTTTCTGGCATTCCTGTGTCTGCCAGAGAACGTGTGAGGCTGTGCATGCCAGGGAGAACTGTCAGTGTCCCTCTGCTCTCTGGATCAGGTGGAATAAAACCCTTTAGGTGTTTTAGGTGTGGATTTCAACGACAGAGCAGGGCTCTCTCTGGATTTTGAAGCCAGCAAGCTGCTGTTTGTACAATTTAGTTACAAACCACTCCAAAAGCAGGGCTGAAGGGTAGGCAGAAGGTTACGGAAATTCCCATTCTTTGTGTAGACAGGACTGAAGTAGGTGTTGATTGGCACATTTGTAATAAAGAAAACTCTCCCTAATCTCAGTGAAACACTGTTCCTCCAGCCTGGACACTTTGGCATGGAAATGCTTCATTTACCAGCTGTGGTTCTTGGTGCTTCCTGAGGCCGGGGGCTCCAGTAGGACCATGGCTGAGGAGAGGAAAAGCTTGGAACAAAATGCCTTAATGTTTTTTTGTTGCACTGCCTGGAGCTCTGTGTGCAGTTATCCATCTCGGGCAGCCCACGAGGTGATGACAGAGGGGACTCTGCTGCTCTGGCGGGGTCACCAGCCCGGGCTGTGTTTGTAGTGCAGGCAGTTAGTGAAGTCTGATGACTTTTCTTTGGACAGAACTGCATTGCTACTCACGAGTCCAACGGCATTGACATCATCACAGCATTAATTCTCAATGACATCAACCCTCTGGGAAAGAAGAGGATGGACCTCGTGTTGGAGCTGAAGGCAAGTGGATGTTCTGTGCGAGGCACATTAACAGTGAGATGAAACATAATTTTATTGTTGGGATTATGTGGGTGTTTATTATATCCCAATATTCATCAGTGCCCAAAAGTTATATCCATCAGCGAGCTGGAGGCAGTGCCCAAAGGTTGTTTGTCACAAGTACTTCATCTTTTAAATGATGATGTGGAGCCACCATTCCTCAGATGGGGGATGCAGACAGGATATGCTGAGGAATCCTAAAATGATTTCCTGTAAAAAATCTAAAGAAGATGAAAACTGTTCTGTTGTTGGTGAGCTTTTACAGGGACAATGGAAGTGAAATTTCTCATGTTGCACCTACTTTCCTAATATTTTATTGGTGTTGTTTAATCGGTTGATGTTAAATCATCAGCGGTGCTTTAGGGCTGTTCGTATTAATGCTGAAATAATTAGCCCTGGTGCTGGTTTCAAAACACAGGAGCAGGTTCCCCTCTAGCAACAGCAGTCCCAGAGCACTCTTGCTTCAGCCTGTGCTTGAGAAATATTTCCTTTCTGACTTATTGCCCTGACTGACACTGCAGTGTCTCCTTGTTTTCCGTTGCCGACTCACACCATTATTATGGGTAATGTGGGTTTTTTATTATTGTAAATAAAAAATGCTTTTAGACTCGATTAGCATTATACTTCAAAATTAAATACTTTTATTGGGTTTTATTGTCAGGCATGATGGATTTTAATCTTAATTGTTCGTATTAAAGTAGTCTGGTGCCTTGTGGTAGTTTCCCATTTCCTCCCTGTGTTCCTTGGCGTGAGCAGACTGCAGAGTGATTTCAGTTAAAAGCAGCAAAGCACGTCTGTGTCTTCAGCCCTGGCTGTCCCTTGATTTAATCAGCAGCATCTTCAGCAGAGCTGAGCTGCACCATTTGGGAGCTCAGAGCTTGTGGTGATGCTGCAGTATCTTCAAACCAGAACAAAATAACACGAGCACGAAACAGCAGCGTTTTCAGAAATCTAAACCTTGGCTGGGGTTAATTTGATGTCTGTCAATAAGTAGGATTTGGGGAATAAACTGCTAAAAAATCCTTTTAAGTTGTATAGGTGAGTAATTAGAGGAGGGGGGTGCTTGGTGAGGTGAGGAGCCCTGGGCTGGCTGGCAGGCACAGTCTGCCTGCGGTGGCTGCTGCCGGTGGGACCGGGTCCCTGACGCCCTTCTGGCAGCAGAACGGTGCCACTCCGGCCGGGTACCCTCCTTTTTTGGCTCCTGGCAGTGATTCCATTGCTCTTCCCTCCCCTCAGAACAATGCTTCCAAGCTGCTCTTGGCCATCATGGAGAGCAGGCACGACAGTGAGAACGCTGAGAGGATCCTCTACAACATGAGGCCCAAGGAGCTGGTGAGTCCCGGGATCGCTCCCGAACTCCTGACTCTGCTCATTTGCACAGGAGACACAGAAATGAAAATTCCTTGAGCCCCAAGAGCTGTCCAGTAAACCATAGCAGGGTTTTGGGGCTGGTTAGTGTATGGACTGGTGGAAACACAAGCAGGAGATCCAGAGAGATCCACTGACTTGTCCCGGTGCTCGGGGCTGCGTTGGAGCCAGGGTCAGAACGTGACACGGGAGCAGAGAGGGTGGCCTGGAATATGTTACCTTCAGGGGAACCTGAGGTTCAGTTTCTTGTGCCAGTGAGCTGGGCTGAGGCTGAGTCCCGTTCATCCTGGATGTTGAGAAACCCAGTGACCTTCCTTTGAACATCCCTGCTGGGCTCCCATTCCCGCCCGTAGGAGTGCCGAGGGTGTGCTGCCCTCAGCAGCTCCCACCCTTTGCCTCAGCCTCCTCTCCTTGCCTCTGCCTCCTTCTCCAGGTGGAAGTGATCAAGAAGGCTTATCTGCAGGGAGAAGTGGAGTTCGAGGATGGGGAGAACGGGGAAGATGTCGCAGCATCTCCGAGGAATGTGGGACACAACATTTATATCTTGGCTCATCAGGTAGAGTTTCACCACGAGTCACAAACTGGGAAAAGCCAGAGTCTGCTTTTCCCTGGAACTGTTTTCATGGTTCATCTCTGAGAGAAGCTCAGTGCACGTTCTCTTGTCATGAGAGCAAATCCAAATCTTAATCAGAAACAAAAATAGTGTAATACAAGAAAATCTGGGAGTTTTCTTTTATAGTGGGAAGCAGGCAGGCTCTGGACCAAGTTCCTGAGGACACGTGGCTCAATTCTTGGCAGCACTGAGCAGCAGTGTATTATTTTTCAGCTGTATCAAAGGTTACTTTATACTCCCAAAGAAATGCTACTCCCAGATCAATTAAGGTGTAATCAGAAATCTCGGTCCTTGCCACATTCTCTCTCTGCTGGAGCCAAGCAGAGCCATTGTACTGATACAATGTGTGTTTGAAGGGTAAAAAACCAAAGGGGAGAAAAGCGTATCTACATCTACTTAATATATTGATGCTACATCTCACCCTGCTTTAGAGACTTCTTGTTCCTCCAGCATCTGAGCAGGCAGACCCTCGCTGTGCTGCAGGATGGATTTGGAGCATCCAGCAGCATTTTTGGAGCAGTGCTCTGTGCATCTGCTGCTCAGCTGGTGCAGATTTTCTCTTTGTCCCTGCCTGGATCCTTGGTGACGATCACACCTTTGGGTTAGGGTGGCGTAGAAGGACAGACCGAATGTGAACGTTCAGAAAGATTCCAGGCAAAGGGTGGGAGAGGATGGGGAAAAGAGGAGTACAACACTGGCATTAAAGAAATACATATTTGAATCATTCTGACTTGCTCCCAAAATAGAGCTGCAGGGTGTCTGGTTGGAACAGAACAAGCCTTCTGTCAACTTTGCCCTTTCCTAGCAGCTGACTGCGTACTATTTCTTTTTTTATGCCAAAAATCAGAAATTTAATATCACAGAGAGACATCTGGTGTCTCCCACTCCCTGTGCGTTCCTTTATTTCAGTTGGCTCGCCACAACAAAGAGCTGCAGAACATGCTGAAGCCGGGGGGTCAGATCGAGGGGGACGAGGCGCTGGAGTTCTACGCCAAGCACACGGCGCAGATCGAGGTACCGGGACCCGCAGGGCCGAGGCTGCCGGAGGGAGCCCGGGGGTGCAGCCCCGGCTGCCTGACTCATGGTGCTGCCGGGGCTCCGCCTGCCTGCGTGTGGACTGTTGTCTCTGATACAGAACATATACAGGGAGTTATTTATTTAATTCCCTGGCAGTGGCGGGGGGAGCTATTCCTGAGCTGTCATGTGTGGGCTCGGGGATGGAGCTGAGCAGAGCTCTCTTGGCAGGAGGAAGTGTGGCTTCGCTTCTGTTACATTTTGGCCGGTGCTGTTGCTGAATCCAGAAAGTTTGTGATAGCTCTTGCCACTCTTTCTGGATTCAAATGACAGTTTGGCCTCATGTGCCATCGAAGAGCTTTATAAAAGTAAAATGTTCACAAATACGGAGATTTCCCGGAAAAGCTGTGGCTGCCCCTGGATCCCTGGCAGTGTCCCAGGCCAGGTTGGACGGGGCTTGGAGCAGCCTGGGACAGTGGGAGGTGTCCCTGCCATGGCAGGGGTGGCACTGGATGGGCTTTAAGGTCCCTTCCAACCCAAACCAGTCCATGGTTCTCTGACTTCCCAAAACTCTCTAATGAGGCACACAGATACAACTGCTACTGCTTGTACTTGGCCCACGGCTCAGATTTGCCAACATTCTTGAACTGGGCCACCACATTGCTCTGAAATCCTTCCCAGCTTTTGCTGGGATTCACTTGGCCCCTTGGAAATCCCAGCTAAGACCAGTACTGCCAGAATAAGACCACAGCATAGAAATTACAATTTTGGAGCTAAATGTAGACCTGCTTTGAAAGGTAAATTAAATGAAATCTGTGTCGAGCTGCTGTTCTTGGGAAATGTGTCGGCATGTAGCTGGTTAGAAAGGGGGAGCAAAACAGGCAGAAAACCAAGCAATAAAAGCACTTAAAAACTGGGAAGGACTCATGAGGCTGCTGTGCAGATCGTCAGGTCGGACCGCACCATGGAGCAGATCGTGTTCCCCGTGCCCAGCATCTGCGAGTTCCTCACCAAGGAGTCCAAGCTGCGCATCTACTACACCACGGAGAGGGACGAGCAGGGCAGCAAGATCAACGACTTCTTCCTCAAGTCCGAAGACCTCTTCAATGAGATGAACTGGCAGAAGAAGCTGCGAGGTGGGGCAGAACGCTGGGGTCGGGACTGGGGTTGGAAACCTTGTCTGGGCAGCAGAGGGTTCCCCAGCGTGGCAGCAGCCTCGGTAACTGTTTGCAAGAGCTGCTCCTCTGCACCGTGGCAGGGTGCTGGGATGAAGGCAGGCTGGGTGCTGGGGCAGTAGGGACCCTCTGGAGGGGATCCAGGGCGGAGCGGGAAGGAGCAGCACAGGTCGTGCTCTTTGAGATCCAGCAGGAGGGAACAAATGTGGGGAGGAGTAGCTGAAATGGGAAGGAGGCAGGGAAAGGACCCAGCTGAAGAGAGCAGTGGCCTGTGCTGGAGGCAGGGAGGAGTAAGGCTGGGGAATGCAGCAAGGCTGGACTTGGTGGTTGTAAAGGTCTTTTCCAGCCTTAATGATTCTGTGGGCTTAGGGCATCTCTAGGAATGAAGACAATTAAGAACAAGTTAAAGATGGATTTTGCAGTTGTGGTAAGGTATAATTCATCCTTTTTGGCAAGTAGGCAGGCTGACAGGTTGATAAGTCCCTTCCATCCCTGTGATGCTAAAATATCTGAAAGCAGGTGTTTCCAGGCACTGATTTTCCCTCTGAGGTTCCCGCTGGCAGCTGGGAAATCCCTTAAAATGATATTTTAATTCACACAGTGCCACCACGTCCCCCTGTAAACCTTCTAGCTCGTTTGCTTCATATTTTTGTTCTTGTTTTGCTGAAGGCCAAATGCTGCAGCTGAGGCTCAGTGGGCAGCTGCCCAGCAGTGACCCTGTGAGATGTGAGATAAGGCAGGTCCTTCCTGCTGAGTCAGCCCCTGCCATCTGATACCACTGCTGCTCCCTTCCAGTTTTTAGTGCAAGAGCAGGACTGGTCTGGAACCCCTTCTTGGAGCAGACATGGGACTGCTTCCAAAAATATGAGAGCTCTGCAAGAAATCTGGAACTATGACATCCTAAACAAATTGCAACTTCAACAGCATCCATATATTCTGTTAGATTTTGTTGTTTGAGTCACTTTGTCTTTGAGGCTGTCTCCAAGCAAGCTGTGAAGGCATTCATCATTAACATGAGACCATAAATTAGCCAAGATCCACCTGCAGAAGTGGAGAATTTTTTTTTTTTTCTTTAAAAAGCAGGGATCGTTTATTCTGTGTCTAATACTCGGGTCTTGTCTGGCCTCTGAGTGATTTTTTTGCATTCATACAATTGTTTCTCACATCTTCAGTAGAGTTTGTGTTGGAGCTGTGACCTCTGGCAGATCTGTGTGTGCTCATGTGATGCCACTTGGAGTTTATTCAACGCTCAAAAAGACTTCTGAAATAAAGACTCGTGTGCTTCTCCCTTCAGCTCATGGTGCTGGCCCATAGTCTGAGCACCAGAAGTCTCTTAATTGTTAATTAAGAATGGAAATGAGCTGCCAAAGCCAGGCAGAAGCACCATGCAGGCAGACAGTGTCCATCCCAGAGGAAGGTTTAAAGTTAAACCTGGGCCTTTATAATCCCCCTTATATAACAATTTCAGAGCAATCAACTCAACCTGCTTACAAATCTTCCAGTTAAAAGGAAATTGAGAACACTGAGACATTGTGGGATTCTTTACCCCGTTGTTTGCTGGGGGTGTTGGAGGAGGGGGTTTGCTGGAGAGAGGTGGTGGCTGCTGCAGGGCTCAGAACTGCTGCATGTAATAAATTACCCTTCAACCCCAAAGGCTGCATTTTCAGCTTGCTCCTGATTTTACTGAGAGCTTTTTCTCTGCTCTCTGATACCTAAACATGCTGCCTCCTTCCACCAGGACAAAACGGTTCTTCCCCTTCTCTGAGAGCATTCTTAATGGATTTTTCCCCTACTCTAGATTTCAGGAGGACACAATTTGCTGTAAGCCTGCAGGAGCTAAAATCAGGGGGATTTTGCCTGGATGCAGAGGGAATTACTGCAAGGCAGCTTCTTGGCTTCCTTGTCTCCTTCGGGTTCACAACCACTTCAGCAAAGGAATCTTTCTGCTTTCTGCCTCTTGGTTCTGGCTGCAGGGATTATTAAAATTAGGAGTCTTTTTGAGAAGTATTTCTGGGTAACAGAAGGATTTAAATGTGCTGTTGGACTGTACATTGAGCTCAGTGCAGATGTGCTGAGTCCTTTGCCCCCAGGGCAGAGGGAAGGCCAAGGAGCTTCACCCCCTGGTTATTCTGGGGCTATTTTGGGCTGTTCTCAGCAGAAAATGAGTTTGCAGGTGGCAGTGTCTGGTGCAGGTGAGCTGCTGGCAGCAGCAGAACACAGAGGGATGGGGCTGGAGCTCACTGCTCATTTTCCTCCTCCCAACTGTTCTTGCTGTGACTCCGAGTACAAAGTATATTATTAGGGGAAGCCTCAAGTGCTTGATCTCTGCAGTTTCTCAGCTTGTTCTCTTGCTGCTGCTAAACCATGTTTGAACCAGGGATCCTTTGCCTTAAAACACCACCCAGGAAACTTGGAAGTTCCCCCAAGATGAAGGAGAATTAAATAAACTTCACAATAAGCCATGAATATTACTACTTTTGATGCTGTGCTTTTGGGCTGAAAATAAAACTTGTTTTGGTGGTGATAATTTTATTTATAGAGGTGCCTCTTATTTTTACTAAACCCTCCATTAAAAAGAAATAATTTTCTCTTTTGCAGCTCAGCCCTTCCTGTACTGGTGTGCTCGGAACATGTCCTTCTGGAGCAGCATTTCCTTTAACCTGGCTGTCCTCATGAACCTGCTCGTGGCATTTTTCTACCCATTCAAAGGAATTCGAGGAGGTACTGATGTTTAAGCTACAAAATTATGTGAACAAATAAGGTGTAGTGAGCCAAGTTCTGCTCTCCCCACTCGTGTCTCTGTGCTGCTGTTTGCATCAGTGAGGGTTTTAAACTGTGCTGCTCTCTTACTTTCTTGAGGCATTTCTAAGGAAACTGTGGAGCCGTGCTTTTTCCAAGGGGAAAAAATTACCCGAGACAAACATCCACCTTTAATTGCTTGACTGCTCTACTTGGGTTTAAAGTTCTGTAATTAAGGATTGAACTAAAAATAGGCGAAATGTTGGATGTGTTGTTTTCCTTGAGCTTGCAGTTTATTAATGGCATTTTCCACACAGTTTTCCCGGTGTTCCAGGAGGTCTCCAAGCGCTGGGGGTGGGTGACATTATCCTGCCTTGGCAGGGTAAGTGACCAGTAGGAGTCCATGGAGGGTAAGGGAGAAGAGCCCATTCCAGGGTTCCCTGCCCCAGGAGCGTGGGGAGCAGAGGATTCCCAGGGTGCCAGCCCTGTCCCCTGGCTCTCAGCTGGGCTTGCCAGCATGCCTGCCACAGATTCTGGGATAACGCTGTGGGATTGCACAGCCTCCCTGGGACAGCTCCGTGGGAGCTGCTCTGGTCCCACCCGGGGTTGAGTGACTCAGGTGGCCTCAGAGGCAGCTCAGTGAACCCTGAGCGCATCCAGCTGCTGGTCCCTGGATCCAGCCTCTCCCAGAGCTGCACCCCGGGGCAGGGCAGGGCAGGGCAGGGCTGGAGTCCTGTCAGCAGCAGTGGGGAAATCGGCAGGGCTATTTTCGGGAATGCCACGTGCACGGCTGACAGCGTGCTGCGAAGGGGATGTCTGGGTAGGAGCTTTCTCCTTGTGTGTGGGGGTTTGCAGCCTGGAAAAGCCTCTCAGAGGGATATTTCAGACCAGATTCCAGTGTTCCTGAGAGGGGGAAGAGAACAGTTTCACCTTCTGCCACCACGACCACCAGGCTGTGGCTGCAGCTGCTGTTCCTCTGTGCCACACCCAGTGTCAGCTGAGTGGGGGCAGCCCAGATCCTGGCTGGAAGGTTCTGACAAGCCCAAAGAGCAACCGAATTTCTGTCTCTGGTTGCAAAGATCCCAAGTTAAAAGCTCTGTATTTATGGCTGCCAGGAAAGCTGCTGGTTAAATGAGTTCCCTGAGATTACAAACTGCAAGACTGGGGGGAGGGGATTGTTTGGCATTTTGGAGATGCCCTACCCTACATATTCAAAATTCTTTATTTATCAGGTAACATTTTTATAAAACCTCTTCCTCTCCTAGTTAAAATCCAAAAAGTAAAATAAATAAATACATGTGTATCTTATATTTAGCTTTAAAAAAAAAAAGACTCTTCCAAACAGACTGTTTGGGGGAAGTTGTCAGTGTCTTGAATTGCTCAGACACGGTGAACTGAGCAGCTGATGAGCATCTGACAGTAGCAGAAGCTGTAAAACTTCTGACTTGAGGAGCAGAAACAAAACTGGATGCCTGGAATTTGGTACTGGAACGGTGAGAATTCCAGAGACAGGGAGAACGTCCTGCTGGTTGCATGTTCCTCGTGCCCATGGTTGTGTAGGGACTCCCAGCAAGGCTTTGGGGTCTGGTTGGGTGCAGAAGCTGATGAGTGACCAACCCTTGGTGCCATGTGCCAGGACAAGGACACTGCTCCCAGCCCCTCTCTGTCCCTGGGAAGGAGAGGGGAGCCTGTGGCCCAAGCCCTGCTCTGCCCTGCAGGTGCCACAGCTGGGTCCCGTGAGGTCCTGGCACTGCCCTCCTCGTGCTGCTGGGCAGCCCAGGCTTCTGGGCCGGGCCCAGGTGGGTGTTCCAGGGGACACCTGGGGGCTTCAGTAACTCGGGTGTTTCTTCAGGCCTGCTGGGAGCTGCTGCAGCTCCTGAGAGCAAACAAATTCCCAGTATATCCCAGCTGGATAAGTCATTCCTAAATGAGCTGCTGCCCATTCCCCCTGTCCCCTCTCCATGCTGGTTCCCACTCGGTGACGCCGTTCCCAGCTCTGCACCCTGTGCTGTGACAGCTCCGGAGGCAGCGCTGCTCCAGGAGCCCAAACTCCCCCCAGGCAGCCAAAACAGCTGTTCAACTTTACGCTTATTAACTTTTAATTTCCATCCATCCTCTGCTGTCTTTATTAATCTGCAGTGATTTGGAACAAGATTAAATGGCTGCTCGTGGTAGTCAGATGAGAGGAGTATTTCCTAAGCTGCCTGAATTTGGGAGCAGGAGGAAAAAACCCCTGAGTGAGCATCTTGCCAGTCAGACACAAGTTCCATGAGAATGTGCTTGCAGAAGGGCTGCAGAGTGCTTTGAAATTGGGGGGATCTTGCCTTTTTGTCCGTTGAGGAACCAGTTGCTTGAAGACAACAATTTTTTATGTCAGCTTTAAGAAAGAGGTGTCTCCCATTCTGCACGAACCCAGGGTAAATGGTGTTTTGGGCTGAATCTTTTTATGCCTCTTTCAGGGAAGCGTATTTTTAGCTACACGGGCTCGGTGTTATGTAAGCAGCCAGTCTCATGGGACAGCCTAAATAGACCCAGAAATAGCAAGAGATGGCAAAAACGGGTACGAGGGTCTGACCGAAAGCACATCAGGAGGCTCTGCCTGGCTCCGGGCGTGGGGAGCATCCTGCCCTGCCCAGGCCCTGCCCCTGCACAGCACGTCTGCAAAGGGCCCTCAGCGTTCAGCTGTGCAAGCAGTGAGCACGAAAATGAAGATCCTGTAGCACTTATCATTTGCATGATGATTTAGTAACAAGTTTGTAATTAAAGCCTGCTGAGGGCTTCGGGCTCGGGTGCTGCGCTGGCTGCTGTGGAATCGGGGATGGCCGAGCGCGGGGCTGGGTGATGTCCCCCAAAGACACAACAAACGGCAGCTCTTTGGTCAGCTGGGTTATGCAGGACTGGGTTTGTTTTCCCTCTGCCCAGGCACGCTGGAGCCCCACCTGTCTGGCCTGCTGTGGACAGCCATGCTCATCTCCCTGGCCATCGTCATCGCCCTCCCCAAGCCCCACGGCATCCGCGCCCTGATCGCCTCCACCATCCTGCGGCTGATCTTCTCCGTGGGGCTGCAGCCCACTTTGTTCCTGCTGGGAGCTTTCAACGTAAGAGCCGAGTGGGCTTTTCTGACGTTCCCCTGCCTCTTACGTAAGGGTTCCTTACCTGCGCGTGAAGATGGGCAAAAATAGCCTGGGACATCGTGGTGGGACTGTGGGAGGAGTAATTCCCTCCTTGGGCTCTTCCTAGCCCGAGTGCTCTGTGTTGTTCCTTTAATCCTGGTTCCCCAGGCTGCAGACCGAGCTCTGAGGTTTTGCTCAGTGTAGGAACAGCTCCAGCCTCAGACAGACACGGGAAGGAGGCTCTGTGACCTAAAGCACGTGGTTATTCACCCAAAGTGCCTCAGCGTTTATGGGGTTGTGTGAGAATGAGGAGGGAGGGAGTTCAGCTGGCCTGAGGGAGCTGGGAAGGGGGCGCAGGCGGGAGAAAAGGAGCGCGGGGGGACCGGGGGGCTCGGCCCAAGGCCCGGACAGGAGGGGGCAGCCGGGGGGGTCGGCCTCTGCTCCCAGGGAACAGGGACAGGAGGAGAGGGAACAGCCTCAGGCTGGGCCAGGGGAGGCTCAGGTTGGACATCAGCAGGAATTTCTCCATGGAAAGGGTGCTCAGGCACTGGCAGGGATTGCCCAGCAAGGTGCCAAGTTATCTGAAGCTTGAAAAAACAGCCTGTTTTCCCTTGAAAAACTACCTGTTGTAACTATGGGTGATCTTTCCTTAGGTTTGTAATAAAATCATTTTCCTGATGAGTTTCGTGGGTAACTGCGGAACCTTCACGCGAGGGTACAAGGCCATGATCATGGATGTGGAGTTCCTCTACCACCTGCTGTACCTGCTGATCTGTGCCCTGGGGCTCTTCGTGCACGAGTTCTTTTACAGCCTCTTGGTGGGTGTTTGCTTGGCCCTCAGAACATTTCCTGGTCTGTTTGGGAAGTCCCATCTCAGGCACATCCAGGGAAATTTCTGCTTTTCTGCTGGGAAAGTGTTGAACAGACACTGGGAAGAGCCATAGCCCAGAGGTTCTCCTTAGGAGAAGTTCCTGTGGGAGACAACAGGACTCCTGCCACATCCCTCCTTCTGATGTGTGGCTTCTTGCACAGATAGGGAGAGGACATGGGGGGGGTTAAACCAAAAGGGGAGAGATTTAGATAAGATATGAGGAAGAAATCCTCCCCTGTGAGGGTGGGGAGGCCCTGGCACAGGGTGCCCAGAGCAGCTGTGGCTGCCCCTGGATCCCTGGCAGTGCCCAAGGCCAGGCTGGACATTGGGGCTTGGAGCAGCCTGGGACAGTGGGAGGTGTCCCTGCCCATGGGGTAGAATGAGATGGGCTTTGATGCTTTTCTGTGTTATTACCCATACCTGTAACACTGTGTCCCTGCTTTTGAGCAGCTGGATAACTCTGGAGTGTCTCCATAGCTGTATCCAGGCTCCAGCCCTCATGGGAGGGACACGGATCCTGGCACACGTGTTCCTTCTGTCTGGGGTGGGATTCACCTCGCACAGCACAATGCTTCTAAGAATAACACTGAAGGAGTGGATCTAGTGTTGGTGGAGAAAATGTGTCAGTGTTGAAGCAAACCTGAAATCCCATTCAGAACGGGCTATTTTTGTCCCTTTGGTTGGTGTTTGCTACATCCTCGGGTACCTGAGCTGTGTTCATGGAGGTCCAGTTTAACAGATACCTGTCCTGTCATCCACCAGCGTAGCCACAAGCTGCCCGGGCTCTGCCGTGAGGTGTCCCACACCCAGAGCAGTGAAGAATGAAGGCAACATCAGCAGAGAAATCTAAACACAGAATTTGGGGAAAAACACTGCTTCTTTAATTATATGCTCAATAAATCAAGATTTAAAGAAAATAGCGAGCTGCAGTTTGAAGTGAGCTGTTTGGAGGCTGTGAGGGGGTAGATAATGCTGTAAGAACCAGATAGCAGTCTGTGCTGGCAGCTTGGTGTGTGTCTAGCACTGAGGCAGGAACACCTGCCCACAGCGGGCACGGGCTGCTGGCCAGGCTGCTGCACAGGAGGGCACAGCTGCCTCAGCTCCCGCCGCTGCCAGGTGCGTGGCACAGGACACGGTGCCACCAGAGGTGCTCCATGAGCTGTTGTTGGCTGTCCCCAGCTCTTTGACCTGGTGTACCGGGAGGAGACTCTGCTCAACGTCATCAAGAGCGTCACCCGCAACGGGCGCTCCATCATCCTCACTGCCGTGCTGGCCCTCATCCTGGTCTACCTGTTCTCCATCGTGGGCTACCTCTTCTTCAAGGATGACTTCATCCTGGAAGTGGACAAGCTCCCAAATGAAACCCTTCTGCCAGGTCAGTACCGGCGGCTCGTTCCCCTGGGTGGTGTTGGGGAAGTAACGGGCTCTTGTTCCCCGGGGCATTGACAGGACAAGGGAAAGGGCTCCAGCTGGGCCAGGGGTGGCTCAGGTTGGACCTCAGCAGGAATTTCTCCATGGAAAGGGTGGTCAGGCACTGGAACTGCCCAGGGAGGTTTGGAGTGCCCATCCCTGGAGGTGTCCAAGGAAGGCCTGGAGGTGGCACTCAGTGCTCTGGGCTGGGGACAAGGTGGGGATCGGCCACTCAGTGAAGAATCTTGGAGGTGTTTTCCAACCTCAGTGAATCTGTGATTCTGTGAAATAAAAACGCTTTTGTGCTTGAATTTAAAACCATGGAGTGTGTAAATCAGTGCTGTGCCCTTCTAAACTCTAGGGTAAGGCACTGCTCTGAACGCCGTGTAATTGCAGAGTGACTACGAGGGGGAACCCTTACACCTGAGCAGTCACCTTGCAGGCTGTTAAAGCAGCCTCTGACCCAGCATTTTCTGGTTTCAGACCCCACAGAGCCGGGGGAGACCATGACTGGCGAGTTCCTCTACTCAGACGTGTGCAAGGCAGGGGGCAGTGAGAACTGCTCCTCCATCATCCCCTCCGACCGTGAGTGTCACTCTGGAATTCCAAACTCACACCCTGAGTTTTCACTCTTTTTATAGTTAAGCGCCTTCAATTAAAGTCATTTCTTTTAAAAATCCTATGCAATAAATTTGGGAACAAAGCTCTCGTGAGATTAACTTGAAATAGGATTGATTTAGGCCAGCAGCATAAATAAGGTTTGTTCCATGAGGTGACTAAAGCAGAGAAACTGAGAACTAAACCAGACTTCATAAAACACTGCCATACTCCTTAATTTCCTACATCAATTGGTGAAGGGAGAGATGCAGTTTGCCTCTTTGCAAAGTTTATTATTTTGAAACATTAGGCCATTAAATGTGATCTCAGAGGATAATGCCCTGTGAAATACGGTTTATGGGCAGCATTGTTCTATCTCAAACTGAGGAAACTGTTTTAATATCATGGCAGGAAGTACTCAGTGGATTAAGTAGACAAGGGTAGGTTTGGGGGGTTTGGAGATCAGGAAAGTGAGATATTACCTGGGTATTGAAATATTCCAGTTTTATTTCCTAGAAAATGTAATTTCCTTGTGGGAGATTTACGGTGCTGGCTGGGAGGGGCAGACAGAACATCCCAGTTTCTCGGGGAAGGGGAACTCTTGCATGGCCATCAAAGGTCAGTGATGGCCACCAGCCCCTGCCCACAGGAGGAGCGGGCTCTGCTTTGCTCAGGGGTCCTCTCTGAGAAACTAAAATTCAGCCTTGAGTACAGAAAAAGCTGCTTTTTTCAGCTCCTTCGCTCTGGCTGCAGGAAGGAAAACTCAGGGATGTTTTTGTATCACAAATAATCGACACAGTCCCAGGGTCTTGTGTGGTCAGGGATGTTCATGATGCCCCAAATGTGGCCATTGCTCTTGGGGAGTGGTTATTTCAGGGTTGCACAGGGACTGGGGCCTTTCCAGGGCTGGCTGTGGGAAGGTGGGATCTGCTCATGAGCATTTTTGGGATGAAGTGGAAGTCGTGAGATTTTTAATGGGTGCAAGGGGGAGTGTATGAGGTTAGGGAATGAATTCTAGCAGCTCTGCAAGTGGAACAGTGAAGTTGGAGCCTTGAGCCAAGCGAAGAGAAGGTCAAAAAAAGTGTGTTGCTTTTCTAGCAAAACGCTGTTTCCACAAGCAGTGATATTTTAGCCATTTGAAAGCTCCGAGTGGAAGTTGCCATTTTGAGTGCAGCCCAAAGGCTGTGCAATCTGTCAGGCACCAGGGGAGAGTGGAAGAGGCAACACTTTGTCCTCTGAGCTGTCAAAAAGCTCGGATTCTGTATAAACAGGCATCTGGTGATCTGAGCTGTGCATGCAGGCAGGGATGGAAAGAGATTTCACCGAGTCCCAGGCAGCAGTTCAGGCACAAAAGAAAACTGGCGGTGGGGAGAGGAGGGCAGGGAGGGGATCTGCTCCCAGGGTGGCTCTGGAGAGGGTCCAGGGGAGGCCACAGAGGTGATGAGGGGTCTGGAGCATCTCCCTTACGGGGAGAGACTGTTTAGGGCCTGTTTAGTCCAGGGAAGACTGAGAGGGGATCCCATCAATCCAGTGATATCCCCAAGGGGTGTCAGAGAGTGGTTCCAGACCCTCTCCAGCCATGCCCAGCGACAGGACAAGGAGCAATGGCCATACACTAAAACAGGTTTTGCCTCAGCGTGAGGAAGAGCTTCTTTCCCTGGTGGGGCACAGCCCTGGAGCAGCTGCCCAGGCAATCATGGAGTTTCCATGGAGACATCCCAAACCCACCTGGATGTGCTCCTGTGTCACCTGCTCCAGCTGACCCTGCCTGGGCAGGGGTTGGAGGGATGATCTGTCCCTCCAGCCCACACTGTGCTGTGATTATTTGGGGAATGAACCTACAGGGATTTGCAACCCAGGCTGGCAGTCTGAGGGGGGAGAGAGCATACCCAGCAAAGAATGGAGAGGAGGATTTAGAGCTAATCTTGGCTGTGAAACGTGTCTTTGCTTGCTGTGTTCCCAGAGCTGATCACTGAGGAGATGGAGGAAGAGAACAAGGAGCATACGTGCGAGACGCTGCTGATGTGCATTGTTACTGTACTGAGTCACGGGCTCAGGAGCGGGGGTGGAGTAGGTGATGTGCTCAGGAAACCTTCCAAAGAGGTAAATTACCAGTGGCTGGGGGTGGAGGAGTGATAGGGAGTAGGGCTGGGATCTGCTCTGCTGGGGAGAGCGTGTGTGCGCTGCTCCAAACACGGGGAGGAGCAGCCACGGGGCACCGCGCTCTCCTGGGCTTCCGTGGTTCCATCTCGGGGGGTCACACACAGCCACCTCTGCAGGCTTCCAGCCAGGCTCCTGGAGCTTGTGGGCTGTCCAGAGTGGGGCCCAGGAGAGCAGGAACAGGGGAGCCAACAGCCTGTGTGCTGGGAGCTGAGGGAAGGAGATGAGCACACATTAGTGAGGGAGGGATGCGAGGTGGCAGAGGAACGTGCCGTGGTAGCTGGTGGATGCCAGTGGCACGAGTTTCTGTGGGAGCATCCCTAAGGAGAGGTAAGGGATGAGAGGACAGGGACCAGGCTGGGTTGGTGGGTGTGGGGGAGGAAGGATGGGTGTGGTTTGGAGCCGTCAGCAGAATGAGGACCAGGCTAAGCAGCAGGAATTTTCCATAGCACCCCTCTGGCTCCCCCTCTGACTGCTGTTGAAGGTGTTGGTGTCCATCACTTAGGAAGGAATTGTTCCCTGGGAGGGTGGGGAGGCCCTGGCACAGGGTGCCCAGAGCAGCTGTGGCTGCCCCTGGATCCCTGGCAGTGCCCAAGGCCAGGCTGGACGTGGCTTGGAGCAACCTGGGACAGTGGGAGGTGTCCCTGCTCATGGCAGGGGTGGCACTGGGTGGGCTTTAGGGTCCCTTCCCACCCATTTGGTAATTCTGTGATGGTTCTCTGATCTGAGGCCCCAGGCTGTCACTCCCAAAGCCACATTGGGGAACGATGCTTTTTGTTTTACCTGAAATCTCAGAGGTTTTTTCTAATATTTAGCATTATTTTCAGCTTACAAAGTTACATAATTCTTAATAATTTGGCACTTGACTGACAGGATGGTTGTGAAAATGGGGGTTGGGTATTTTGGATATTCAGGCCTGCAATAAATATGGAATGTGTACTGAAAAGCCCAGCTTAGTGTTCATGTACATGGTTGTTAAATGCAATTAATGGTATTAAATTCCAGTAAAAGACTTCATGGCCCACACTGATCCTCTGTTGATATACAGCAGATTAATATAAGGATGTAATTTGGAAGGGCTTCAGGGAGGGGTGAGAACAAGTTTCAGTGTGTGAGAGAAGAGTTTTTTCTCTTGTGAAACTGAGAGAAGTCCAAAACCTTGGACACAGGAAGAGCAGCTCTGCAGAGATCCCACACTGGCAGCTGACTAATTTGGCTTTCCTTTCAGTGATTTTGCATTTTAGTTTTGCATTTTAGTTTCAATGAGTTGCCCTTTGGAGAGCATCAGCAGTGGAGACTGCCAGGGGAAGGGGCGTGAGGCAGGGTGGTAACAGGGCTGAGATGTGCACCTATTTGGGCTCTTAATAATTGAAATGTGTATCTTGCAGGAACCTCTCTTTGCTGCTAGAGTGATCTATGATCTGTTGTTCTTCTTCATGGTCATCATTATTGTCCTGAACCTGATTTTTGGGGTGATCATTGACACTTTTGCTGATTTAAGGAGTGAAAAACAGAAGAAAGAAGAAATTTTAAAAACGACTTGCTTTATCTGTGGTAAGTGTGGAGACACACTTAAGCAGGAGGGGTTACTCTGGGTAAGCCAGGGATAGCTGCAAACTCACAGGAAAGAAGTCCTGAATTGCTGAGGCTGTTCCTCCTTGCATTCCTCAGCCAGTTCGTGCTCCTGGGTACCACGTGCACTGGAGCTTGGCAGCAGGAGCAGATGGGGAATGCTCAGGATACCATTTTTCCTCCAGACTTCAGCTCTTGTTTCTCCTCTGCCTCGAAGAACAGTTTCCTGTTGGAATGGGAGAGATTTTGACAAACAGTCCTTTTTTCCAGGCGTGCAGAGTGGTGCCTGGGGAAGCTCTTCCCACCAGGAGGTTGGGAATGGAGGTGCTGTGGCTGACTGACATGGTCCTGCCATGTTGCATAACACACAGCCTGACGGGATAACCTTTGGAAGTTTGCTGCAAAGCAAATGCTGCTTTTGCCATCAGTTTGCCTAAAAATAGGAGATGTGTTATGAAATCCAACAAACTGCTTGCTACAGAGTTGCTGCCTTTTTTAAACCAAATTTTTCTGTTATGTATAATAAATATAAGCAGTACTTGTTACACTTTCTTTACTCTTCTTCTTTCTCCTCTTCTTCTTTGTTGTTTCATCTTTTTTCCTCTTTCTTTTCTCTCATTCTCCCCTTCTTTTCTCTTTCTTCCCTTCTTTTTCTCATCTCTCATTTTTCTCTTCTCTCTCTTCTCTCTCTTCTCTCTCTTCTCTCTCTTCTCTCTCTTCTCTCTTTTCTCTTCTCTCTTCTCTTCCCTCTCTCATCTCTCTTTCTCTTCTCCTCTCCCTGGGAATTTGTCAGATTTTGTCCTGTTACTCAGTGTCCATTCCAGAATTTACTGTGACTTCCAGCAGTGCAGCAGGCTTTAGCAATCACTCTTGTTCTAGAGCTGATGTTCCTGGTTCCCAGCTGGCAAAGGCTCAGGGTTGTCCCCGTGTCCCTCCTGCAGGTCTGGAGAGAGATAAGTTTGACAACAAGACGGTGACCTTTGAAGAGCACATTAAGGAAGAGCACAACATGTGGCACTATTTGTGCTTTATTGTCTTAGTGAAAGTCAAAGATTCCACAGAATACACAGGACCAGAGAGTTACGTGGCAGAAATGATCAAGGTGAGTTTGGAGTTTTGCTTTTTTTTTGTAGATTAGACCAATCCAGTGGAATATTTGGGACAGTGCTCTGTATAGTATTTATTTTGTCAATGTACCTGTGACTTGCCAGCCCCCAGGGCACTCTGTGTGTGTGCTGGAGCAGGTGACAGTGAGTGGTGACAGCCAGGTAGTCCCCATGGCTTGGATCAGGGGAAGAGAACCTGTTCTGCCTTAAACTCACATTTAAGGAGAGTATTTTCAAGCTGGTAGAAGTGTCTGAAGCACAACAAACAGGTTATAACCTGTCCTGGTATAAATATCTCCAACTGACTTTTGTAGGATTTGTTGTCATATGATTTGAGCTTATTATTGTGAAAAATTACAATTAATGTCTACTCAATTGGAAGGGCTTTTAATGAGAGAATTAAAAGCCTCATCTCTGCCAAGCTGCAGGTTCAGAGCTCCTGGAATTAGATCCGAAGCCCAGTCACTAATTTGTGTCTTCTGGCTGGGGAGCAAAAGCTGTCTGATTTATACCATTCCAGGCTGATTTCTTTAGAGCAGAGCACTTTCCTGACTCCCCTCCCAGCTCTTCTGCTGTGAGGTACCACCTCCCTTGGGGTGGGTTTGTAAATCCCCCCGAGCCCTCTCCGAGGTCAAACCCGTTATTTTGGGGTCACCAAAGTGTCCGTCCTACTTCTGGATTTCTGCCTCAGTAATGAGGGCTTAAAGAAATCTTGTGAGCAGTCACCTGATGGAGGATTAGCACAGTGAGATAACCAAGTGCATCACTGCTGCTTTCCAGTCTGGCTGATTATACTGCTCCGTTCCTTTATCCCCCCGCAGCACGCATGACTTCAGGGGGAAGCACTGCACTTCTGGAGGGGTTTTGTTTCAAAAAGACAATGTTGTGTTGAAGCTTTTGCTTCTGAAAGATGATTTTTGTGGTGTGTTTTCGCTGCTGTTAAAACCAGTTTAAAGGAAGTTTCAGTTGCCAACCAGTTCATTATTTCAGATGAACAGTTCGAATTTAGATAAGAACCGAAAATTAGTCACTGAATATGTTTGCATGAAGCACAAAAACTGGAGAACTTCTATGAGAATCCCCATTCATTAAGTGTCAGCAAGGGCTAATTACTGTGTGTGGATGGGAATAGGGATAAATTATGCACAGCCAGAGTGTCTCATGCAGATGCAATTTTATGTAACCGTGTGCTCAAGGTAGAGGGTTGGAGTGTGTCTGTAGTTGGTGGGGTTTTGCATTTCATGAGCCAGTTTTAAATGAAGAACTGAGGGCAGGTCTCAGGGAGGGCTGCATGAGCGTGGAATAGGAAGGAAATCTGGGTTTCACCTCAGTGCTCTGTCACCATCCTGCCCCAGGCTCAGGCTGCTGTGCCCTGACTCTGGAGTCCTCTGCAGTCCGTGTATTCTGCAGGAGTCATTTAGCAAAGCTTGCTCTGAAAATCAATGTATTTCCAGTGTCCTTAAGCATAAAACTTCCTTTTCTGCCCTAAAATCTGGGTGTAAAACATGATGAATCTGTTTCTCTACCAGACTTGTGTTAAATCCTGCTCCAAGAGCCAGAAGTGCTTTTTTTCCCCCGTTTAAGGTGTTTTTAAGGGTAATTTGGGTGGGGCCTGGTTCGTCTGTTCCTCAAGCTTTCTGTGTTCACAGAATCCCAGACTGGCTTGGGTCGGAAGGGACCTTTAGGAGCACCCAGTGCCACCCCTGCCATGGCAGGGACACCTCCCACTGTCCCAGGCTGCTCCAAGCCCAGCTCCAGCCTGGCCTTGGGCACTGCCAGGGATCCAGGGGAGCCCCCAGCCTCAGCCTCTCTGGGCAAAGTCCCGTGAGTGCAGAAGGACAGACCGAGGAAAGCTTTGAATAGTCCGTGACTGTCAAGGCAGAGATCCCCCTGCAGGTGCTGCTTTCCCAGGGGCTCGTTCGTGTCCCAGCCACCAGCCTCTCCTGGGAGGCCTCCTCAGGGCTTTTAAAGGGATTTTCCTCCCGTATTTCAGACTGAAGGTGGCACTGTAGCATCTTGGATAGTGACAGAGATGGGGCACGTCTTGCCTGGGCCGTGTGTGGGACCGGCTGCTGTTTGTACCCGTTTTTGGGAGCGTGTGCCCCAGGTCCCACTGCGCTGGCAGAACACACCTCAAATGTTTCACCCCTGCTCTGCCGCCCAACAAAATGTCTTCGGAAAACTCTTGGATTTCTGCCCTTTGGTAAATGAAAGGAAAAAAAATAAAGAAAATACGATTTTAAAAATTGCCTTTGCCACTTAGTATTTGTGGGTTGTTCCAACGCTACAGAACAGGAAAAAAATAAAGAATTTAGGACACTTAAATTATATCCACTGTCAGTTTGTGAGTTGCTTCCAGTGCTGCTTGTACAGTGCTTTAAAGATATTTTAAGCACTGTGGTATCAAAAGAATCCTGGACAATTTCATTTATGCAGTTAGTGAATATTCAGGAGCCTTTAAGAGTGATCTTGAATTTTGATGTTTTCTTGCCTAAAAATAATGTGTGTAGAAAGGCAGTTTTGAGGATTCCCACTGTACTGGGTATGGCAGAGCTGAATCTGGCCCATAGCATTCATCCTGCACCCTGCAGGAACCTGACCCCACATTAAAAGAAATTGTAGGCTTGAAAATCAATGATTAACTACAGTCCTTCCGTGAATTTTATATTTCTTCACAGACAAAAGCTCATTAAGTTCAAACACATCACGAGGAAAGAAGTCAACAGGTACACTTGGAAACAGAGTTGAGTTTAGAGCACTGAAGACTGATCAAAAAGTCAGAATTAATGAAACCCAGCAGTGATCTGACCTGAGCAGCCCGGGCTAGTGGAAGGTGTCCCTGCCCATGGGGCTGCAATGAGATGAGCTTTAAGGTCCCTTCCAGCCCAAACCAGTCTGGGGTTCTATAAAACAAGATCCCATAACTGTTCTGACAGTGCTGCTGTGACTCTCAGCTTCCAGCACTGTCTCTCTCCCTCCCACACCCTGTACTGGGACCAGTGTGGGGCTGTTGGTGGCTCTGGGATCTGGACTGGTTTGGTTGAGTCCCCTGCAGGGCCAGGCTGCCCTGGGCTTGTAGCTGCAGGTCCAGGCTCCTGACAGAGGCTGGAATTCCTGCCGCTGTAACCAGGGATAACATTCCCTTTCATCAGCGAGGGCAGCGTGTCCCCGCTGCGACAGATGATGTGGAACTCGGGGTGCCTGAGGAATCCTCGCTGGGAATCGCTGGGGATGCGCCGGGGAATGGGGCTGTGGGGTCGGTGTGGGGCAGGCGGAGCCCGNGCCCTGCTGCCCCTGCCCGGCCTGGCAGCCCCCTGGACGGGTTTCAGCAGCCTGGCATGGAGCAGCTCCCCTTGCAAATGCATCCCGGAGCCACTTCTAATATCAATTTAGTGGCACAGACAGTGCTGCGGGATGTGAGAAAACATCTCCCGGTGGCAGAGATGATCTTTAATTGCTGGTGTTGGCACAGCTCTCCTGGCCGGAGCAGGACCCGCCCGGCTCCGTCCCCGCGGGCGGGCGCTGCGGACGGCGGGGCCGCTCCGTGC
>VZRQ01005874.1:179030-202086 GCA_013397975.1 Machaerirhynchus nigripectus
TTATCGGGGAGGATGCCCAGGCTGCTGCGGGGCCGGCAGCCCGGTGCCTGCCGTGATTCCCAGGAACAAAGGCCCCGTTGCTGCGAGGCTCTGCAGTCCCCAGGAGGATCAGGTGATGTCTGAATAACACCCTGTGTGTGGGAGGTGGGGGGATCCACTTATCGCCTTGGCCAGACACTGACATCCACACCCAAATGACTCATGTGAACTCCGTGCAACTCCCTGCAGATTAGTTCATTTAAATGTCTTCGCTTCCCATCCATCCCGGCTTGAGAATTCCTCCCGGAGCTCTTTGCCCGCAGTTGCTGTGGCAGCCTGGGCTCAGCTGTCGCCGGGGCCTTGGCAGGGCTGTGCCACAGCCAGCTGTGCGCAGGCATTTCGAATATGTAAAATCTCTCACTCTGCAGCTCGGCACGGAGAAAACCACGCAGGCAGCCGGGGTTTGTGTGCATTCCTAAGCTGTCTGCAGGCAGCTGCATGGGCTGTCACAGCACAGACAAATATTTGCATGCCCGACTCCTGCATCCCCTGCTTTGCACCTCGAGCAGTGTGGGTACGAGCCACGGCTCTCAGGGGTTGTGCTACCAGATGTGCTTATTAAAAACTAAAGGGTGCTTTGGAAAGGTTTTTAGCACGGAGCTTCCTCCCTAGCTCCTGCAGTTTCCCCGTGTTTTTGATCCAAGCAGGATCTGTGTCATTAACAACCTTTATTACAGAAATGAGGCAGAGGTGTCAGGGTTGCCCAAGCTCCCACGTCCAGATCGAGGGCACTGAGTTCCAAATCTGGATTGTGTTGTCATTGGAAAGGAACCTTTTACAAATGGGAGTGATGGCACAGATATCCTTAAAGGAATTTGGAATGGAAATAAAGGCTAGCGATTTCCCTTTGCGCCTTAGTTAACCTCTGTGTACAAACCTGGGGATCTAAATGTATTCTTGGGCTTTTTCCTTTGTGTCCTGAGCTCTGTCCTGTAATGGGAAGTGTTTCTGATTCTGGCTTTGAGTGATTTCTGCCAAGGCACAGCCTCCTGTGCAAAGACAAGAAGGTTCCATCAGTGTCAGGCTTTAAAATTGCATCCTCCCAGAAGTGCAAGTGTGACTTGAAGCCTTTCCCAGGGAGTTACCCAGCAAGGACAGTCACTGTGCTCTGCAACCCAGGAGGAATGCAGGATTCCCAGGTGGTGGTGGCTTTGAGGAGTGGCTGTGTCCCAGGCTCTCCGTGACATCCAGTTCAGCTGGAGAGGGCCAAGACTGGCTTTGCACTGCAGCACCCACGGGAATGACACGGGCACACCATGAGACATCCAACCCAAAGCCTTCCAAAAGGGCCTTAATGATTCCAGCACTGGTGAAAGACATATGTACATGAAATTACAGGCCGAGAAAGTGTTGGAAACTCAGTGATGTTCATCTGTCATTTGTGCCTGGAAATCCTGTACTTCAGGCAGAGTCAAATAGGAGAGATTTGTCATATCAATATTGAGCAAACCAGCTGCAGACACAGGAGCGAGCAGCCCCTGCAAATACCTCGGTTACAGATGAGGAAATTGGGGTTTTGGGGCTACCAGTCACCGTGATACTGGTGCAAGCTGGGAGAGGAGGAGGAGGAAGACCAAGGAGGTCAGGATGTGACCTGGAGCTGACAGTGCTTAGTTTGGTGGTAGCTTCCCACCAAGCTGCATCTTGAGATAGCTGGCCAGAGTTAGCCAATATAATTACAGGGTTAAACAAGAAATCATGGCAGAGGTATGGAAGAGCCCAGAGTGTTTGGCAGCAGGCCCTGGGCTGCTGGAAACACTGTGTCATAGGCACGGGCTGAGCTTCGTGCTCACTTAGGGACAGAACTGGATCTGCCCTTGGTGCAAACCAGGAGCTGCACTGGGAGAAAGGGTTGGTCATCTTCCCCAGCTCTGGCACAGGGTGCCCAAAGCCGCTGTGGCTGCCCCTGGATCCCTGGCAGTGCCCAAAGCCAGGCTGGACATTGGGGCTTGGAGCAGCCTGGGACAGTGGGAGGTGTCCCTGCCATGGCAGGGGTGGCACCAGATGGGCTTTAAGGTCCCTTCCAACCCAACCCATTCTGGCATTCTCTGGCATTCCCTGTGAGCCCCATGGTGGGCTGCAGGAAACCCTCCTGCTGCTGGCAGTAGCCTCACGTGGCCCAGTGCTTGGTTTTCCCTGACAAAGCACCTGGTATCCATGCAGGGAATCTCAGGTTGGTATCCCAGCTGACCAGGGAAAGGTTTCCCTTGGGCTGAGCATGTGTATGAAAAGGGCCTGGGTGGATGAAAGCAGAAGGAAAGGCTTCGGGCCAGTTCTGGGGAATGGGGTGTTTGCATAACGTGCTGGGGTTTGGGTGGATCCCAGACAGCTGCCAGGGTGGGTGCTGTGTCCTGCTGCTGGAGCAGCGCCCTGGGCGAGGGGGAAGGTTCCTGCCTGGAAACCATCGGTGACGCGCTGGGAACGCAAACCGCTGGGAGCAGAAAGCCCCGGGGGCCGCGTGTGCCGCGGAGTGACCCGGGGCCGGGGCGAGGCTGGCCCTGAGTCACCGCCCTGACCCCGCGGGCGCTCCCGGACCCAGGCTTGTGCAAGAGGACGTGGGTGACAGCAGCCACTGCCACCAGCTGTGCCGCTCAGCCTCCGCTGGGGAATTGTTTGTCCTGCCCAGCTGCGGAGGTGTAACGCGCCCTACTTCGGTGGGGATGCAAACAGCCCGGAGGAGCTGGTGTGGAGAGGTGGCCTTGTCCTTTTGGGAGGCAGGACGTGGCCTTCAGGGATCCTGTCCCCTGCAGTCCGTCGGGATGGGTGGTGCTTGGCTGGGCTCCAGCGTGTCACCCACAGCAGAGCTGTCTCAGGGATGTAGGGCCGTGGTTATCCTCCGCCTTTGGGAACAGTGTCTGTGTTCCAGGGCCCTGCTTTGCACCAGCCCATGTGCCACTTGGGTATTTAACCTCTGGCAGCAGAGAAAAGGAGATTATCGCACCCTAAACCTTGTGTCATCAGCCCCCTGTGTAACAACTCGGGGCATGCAAGGAGCTGAGAGTGTTCTGAGTGTGGTGGGGGGACACTGTCAAGTGCTGGTTTTTATAGAGGGGAGAAGTGCAGCTCGGTGTGGAAGAAGTGATGGTGAGCCCTTTGCAGCAGAGAGAGAACCTGGCTTGGGGATTTTTCCAGGAAGCTCAAGAAAGACTCAAGAGGAGTCCCATCTCACCACAAACAAACAGATGAATTTTCAAAGTGCTTCACAGAGCTCTTCTGTCGCTGTGTGGGTCTGATTTTTAACTTCCCATGACAGAAACTGAAATTTGCTGCTGCTGCCTTTCCCTGCTTGTGTTCAAGAAGCAACTGGAGGTGGCACTCAGTGCTCTGGGCTGGTGGCAAGGTGGGGATCGGGCACAGCTGGCCCTTGGTGATCTTGGAGTTTTTTTCCAACCAAAATAATTCTGTGATTCTGTAACTGATGCTGCTGGGCAGCCCTTTGATGGCAGCTGTAGGGATTTATGTTGGAGAGGGTTGAAGTTGCCCTTCCTGTAACTCTGAGGCACAGGGGTAGCTGGATGAACTGAGACCCTGGAGAGGAGCAGCGAGTCCTGGGGGCGGGGAGAGCCCCAGTCCCTGCCATGAGCTGCCATCCCTTGCCCAGGAGGAGCAGAGCTGGTGGCTCTCCTGGCACAGCTCGTGCTGAGGTCACCTCTGGGCCTTTCTCAGAACCAACTCTTCGGCAGAAGCCGGGAGGAGCCGGCGCTCGGTTCTCAGAATGAATCGCGCGTGCATCACGCAGCACCGCTTCCTCTTCCTCGCCTTTCCAAGCGGGGATGGTCAGCACCGTCACCGCCGTGGCTGAGGCTCGCTGGGACTCGCCTCACAACAGGGACTTTTCCAACTTTACCTAGAAAAGGGCTGCAACCCGAAACCCAGCCCTTGCGGTCAGCCAGCTTCCGTCAGCGGTGCGCTCGCTCCGGCTGCTGCGGCACAGGGAGCTGTGCCCGGGCTGGGAACGGGGAGCTGAGGGCACCCCGGGATCCTGGGAACGGGGAGCTGAGGGCACCCCGGGATCCTGGGAACGGGGAGCTGAGGGTGCTCACTGGGATCCTGGGAACGGGGAGCTGAGGGCACCCCGGGATCCTGGGAACAGGGAGCTGTGAGTGCTCACTGGGATCCTGGGAAAAGGGAGCTGAGGGCACCCCCTGATCCTGGGAACAGGGAACTGAGTGTACCTCAGGATCCCGGGAAAAGGGAGCTGAGGGCACCCTGGGATCCTGGGAATAGGGAGCTGTGAGTGCTCACTGGGATCCCGGGAAAAGGGAGCTGAGGGCACCCTGGGATCCTGGGAATAGGGAGCTGTGAGTGCTCACTGGGATCCTGGGAATAGGGAGCTGTGAGTGCTCACCAGGATCCTGGGAACGGGGAGCTGAGGGCACCCCAGGATCCCAGGGCAGAGGGTGCAAAGGGCATCAGCCTGTGGGTGCCAGCAGCTGCCCAGGAGCATGGGCAGCCTCCCCTCTCCCGGCTCCCTCAGTGCCTCTGAAACACCTCTAAAGCCCCAAGCAGGACACGAGGCCGTATCTAAAGGCACCCCAGGGCTGAGCTGAAGTTCAGAAGAAACTGGATCATGGAGATATAAATCTTTTATTGACCCCTGAGTGGCAGCACCAGGAGCCGGGCTGGCCCGGCAGGATCACCATCCCCTGACCTTTCAGCATTCCTGCTCCGTTCCGTTGGCTCCGCTTAAATATTTATTTATTTGAAAGAAAACACCCCCACAGTCCCAGCAGGGACAGGGACGGGCTGTGTGTCAGCAGCCTGCTCACATCCAGCTCCTCTCTGCAGAACAGGCTGAAGGTTTCCCGTGTAAATCCAGGTTGAAGAGTGTGTGCAGGAGGCAGAGCCGTGCCCTGCTGTGCTGGCAGCTCCCCTCTGTCCTCTCTGGAGAGTCCCAGCACCAGCGTGGGGCAGAGAGCATTCCCTGCTGCCTGCATTCCTTGCATCTACAGGGATTTTTCTGCACCTGTCTCCCCGTGTTTTCCCAGCCTGTTTGGGTGGACCCCCCTTGTTTCTTGCCAGGTGGCAGCTGGACATGTCCAGATGAACACTGGGTTTGGGTGGTGCTAAGGAGCTGCATGAATGGGGGGCAGATCAGGGCAGCCCAGTCAGGGTGGGCACAGGGATGTCCAGCTCCTTCCCTAAGGCTGTCCCTGCACGGGAAATTTCCAGATGCCTGTTAACCCTTCCCAGGTGGGTCAGTGAGCCCTGTCCTCCAGCTCAGAGACACCCCAGAGGGCTGTGTCTCCTTGTCCTCAGCCTTCCCCTTCCTCAGCCCGTGGAGTTCACGTGGTTTGGTTTTAATCTTTGAACACTGGAATGAGAACTAGAGGTGCTTTGTTGGTTTTTTTTCAAATCAAAGCCAAGATTTACCGACTGAGGGCTGGGGCTTTCGGAAACCCAGCGAGTGTGGAAGCTGTGAGGAGGCTGCAGAAGCTGTGGGTGCTGTTTGATTTCACCTTCCGGGCCTGGAACGATCCAGTCACAGCCTCTGCAGCAGCTGCAGCATTGGCTTAAACTGCAGAGTAACGCTGGAAAGTGCTTGGGGTATTCGTTATGAAACATTGCAGGTAGGGAGGGTTGGTGCTTCCCTCGTCCCTTTCATCTTTCTCAAGGATGGGGCCTGGGAACGCTTTGGGGATGGCCTTAGACATGGTTTTGGGAACAAGGAAAATATTTCTGGAGCAAGAAAGGGGCAGGTAGGAGCTTCAGGGCTCCTGTGTCTGCCTAGAAAGCTTAGGACAGGGGCCTGAGGGTCCAGGCAAACCTGCAAATATAAATTGCATTTTAGTCTGATTTTCCTCATCCTCTGTCCTGGTTTCTCCCCTGGAGGAACACAGGGAAGTGCAGTTGGTGCAGTTTGTTTTCTCTGGGTGGGAGATGCTGGACCCGAGCACAAATGTTGAGCTGCCCCCTCCTCCCTAATGAGGCTTTTACTGCAGCTGGAAGAACACAGTGCAGTGTTGCCTGTTCCTGCTATTAAACCTTAATTGTGGGACTGGCGTTTCCTAAAGTCCAAAATATTTTGGCACTCGTCTTGATAAAGGCATATTTTTTTTTGTACATAGAGTTGTTTTTTTTTTCTCTTTTATTAGCAGAAACCATCTGCCCTGTAAACAGAGATCAGGAGCAAACAGCCTTCCTGGCAGTTCTGCATCACGTGGGAACGCTGTGGTGCCTGCATGGGAAAGGGCCTGCTTTCTGCCTTCTCATCCTGGCAAAAGGAAACTCCAGGCAGATCAGAAGCAGCTAATTTAAGCTGATGAGTCTTGGCATCGCATCTGAATTGCAGAGAGGATGTGACTGGAGCTCTCTGTAGAGGTGCAGAGCCCTGATTAAGCAGGATGGATGCTCCTGGGAACGAGGGGGAGCATGGAGGGGAAGCGGGTTGGAGCTGGAGGTTTAGGCAGGGAGTGACAAAAAGCCAGGAGTTTGCAGTGCTGCAGAAACAAGCTGAGAGCCCAGAGAAGAGCCTGGCCAGCACAGTGGGGAGAGCTTTGGTCACCGTGAATCAGCAGTGGTGACTGATTTTTGATGAACAGCATCCCTTGGTGTTAATGCAGTCACCCATCACCGCGTTTGGGGTGTTTAAACCAGCCCAGCTGTGTCACCTGGGAGAGCACACACACCCTTAGCTCAGCCAGCCCGAGTTCAGCTTCCATTTCAGAGCATCTCTCCAGCGTGGGAGGAGAACCAGACTAGATGGGAAGCCAGTTTGATGTTGAACTGTAAGGTGTCAGGACGTGGGGTGCACCCCTCCTCCTCTTTTGTGGCTTTCTGTTCCGCTCCTGCCTTTATTTTTAACATCTCTGGCGTGTACACGAGTGCCTGTGAGAGCCTCTGCATGGGCTCCTCAAGCTGAGTGTGTCCAGTGACATTCCTGACTGTAACTCAGACACGGAATATTAAAGAATTCACGTGGCTGAAGGAAAGCTCTCCAACAAGCAGTGCATTGGGATATATCTGTCCCATGTTTTAGCCTGAACCAGACAATCAAAATGTGATTTTCTTCTTCATTAAAAAGGAAGTATTGCAGCTAGGGAAGAATTTCCTGGTAGAAGTTGGTTTCTTTTATCAGAGAGCACAGCCAAGCTTTGCTTGACCAAAAAAAGCCAAAAATCTTCCTCAAGCACAAATTAGAAGGTGGTAAGATGGCAGCGGATTTCTGGCACTGGGAAATGCTTGTCCAGACGTGAAATCTGGGCTGGGTTAATGTCCAGAGTTTGTGCATTTATCCCGAAGTGCTTGTGAGGGAGCAAGGGCCGGGGGCAGGCCCTGAGCAGCCCCAATTCCCAGCAGCCTCAGTGCCTCGGGCAGGCACTTTGCAAACTTTCCAGTGAGATGCAAATGTAGATAACTGCAGATAACTGCAGATAACTGCAGATAACTGCAGAGCTGGTGCATCCGAGGAATGTCCCTGGCTTGAGAGCTGTGTCTGTGCTGTGCTCTTGGGGCAGGTTTTCATGTGGCGAACGCTAATTGTGCCCTGGTGTGTGATCCTCAGGAGAGAAACCTGGACTGGTTCCCCCGGATGAGGGCCATGTCACTGGTCAGCAGCGACTCGGAGGGAGAGCAGAACGAGCTGAGGAACCTGCAGGAGAAGTTGGAGTCCACCATGAAGCTCGTGACCAACCTCTCTGGGCAGCTCTCAGAGCTCAAGGATCAGGTAAGGAGCGGCCACACCGCGACGGGCAGGACACGGCTCCCGCCAGCCCCTCGGACCAGCTGGGCTTCTGCAGCTCCTCAGCTTCTCCAAACCCCAGGGAGAGCTTTCCCAGAGTGACTCGTGGTTAGGAAAGAAGTGAACAAGCCAGATGTCCCTCCAGAGCCCTGTGCCCCAGCTGACCTGCCTGGTCAGCACCCAACTGGCGTGTTCCAAAGTGCCCACCTCAGAAAGGGAAAACTCACGTTAAAAAAATCACCAGAGTTAACTTAAATCAGTCCTGGCTGGCGCAGGGAGGCTGTGCGTGTTGTTGTTGTTGTTGTTTGGGGTTTTAACCCGAAGAGCTGAGTGCGATCCTGTCAGCCAGAGGCTGTGACACTGATACGAGGGCTGTGTCACTGTGTGCACCTCAAAACCCACCGAGAAACTGCAGAAGCGCTCGAGTGGTTACTGGTGGTGCTGGTCCCTCTGTGCTGTGGCTGTGCTGCTGTGCAGATGTGATTTGGCTGCTGCCACCCTCAGCCTGCAGCACACGCATCCCGGGAGGGGTTTGCACTGCAGCGAGCGCTGCTGCCGCGGAGCCAGCGAGCGCTCCCCAGACCTCGGAGCGCTTTTCTGGTGCAGCAGCTTCTCTGCAGCAAGAGCTGCTTGGCCCCTTGGCTGGGCTCGAGGGCATCGTGGGGCTGGTTCCCAGCCCAACCCCAGCGATGGCTTTGTGAAAGACAGAGGCAGCAGGGCTTTAGCTCGTTGTGGGCACAGGGATTCCAGCCTAACTGGAGGGAACAGGGAAAGCACCGCTGCCCGCGCTGGCGGGAGCTGTTCGTGGTGGCTGCTTATCTCTGTGCATTAATAACCTGAGCCACATGGTTCAGTTAGTGAATTTATGTAGTATCGGCGCTGGCTAAGATTAATTGCTGACTTGCACCGGGTGGTGGATGGAGCTGCCCGGGGCAGGAGTGGCCCAGCAGCTCTGGGTCGGTGCCTCTCCCAGCACCAACCCCATCCCTGCTGCCCATCCCTGCTGGGCTGGCTGGGTTTCTGCAGGAACCATTCCTCTATCAGGCGTCCCTGGCAGCCAGCACTGCCTGAGATCCGGCTCCTGCCTTCCGATCACGCTCTGCAGTCGGGCTGGAGCTGGGCCCTGTCCCGAGCACCCTGCGGAGCGCAAGGAAGGGATTAACGTGGGGGACTGGGGGCTGACAACTCCGCTGCCCCGGGCTGTAATTAGTTCTCAGGCACGGTGCCACAGAGCCCCTTGCTCCAGTTGGTCTGAGAGGGGAGGGCAGAGGCAGTTGCTCTTTTGTCTAGGCTTTAATTCTTGCCGGGCAGTGGTTTCGCCGTTCTGCCTGGAAACAATTACCCTGACCCATGTGTCTGGTGTCTCCCTGCTGCAGGCTCTGGCTCCGAGTGCTCTGCAGTCACAGGAGCCTCCCCAGCGGCCGCGGCCAGCGCTGCCTCCCGACACATTCCTCTCTGGACACATTCCTTTCTGGAGCTCACAGCCCTCTTGGCTGACCAAGCACTAAAACCCTTCTCGCTCTTTGTGAAAATAAGAATGAAGGGTTTAGCTTTTAGAGAGCTATTTGACTGTAAAAGCAAGAGAGGAAACCGGCTTCATTAGTGTGGTGATAGCTTTTAGGAATTCCCCTAAGTACCATTACTGAGAGCCCTGCTGAAGATGCAGGATGCTCCAATTATGTGACAAAGCCAGTATATCCCTCCTCCTGATCAGGAACTGTCTCCAGGAAAGGAACTAACTCAGGGAATTTTTATTTGTATTTATTTTCTTGTAATTAAATAAAGGGAAAACCTCTCATTCATTTGCTCTTCAAGCTCGTTAGGTTTCTGGAGACTCTAATTATTAGAAACCGAGCTCCAGCCTGCCTGCTTCCCCAAAGTGCACCAAGAGCCATTAAAATCCTGATCACTTTAATTCTGTGCGAAAAGATTACACCATAATTGTCTGCAGCAGCAGGGGATTAGATGTAATCACCCAGAAATCCTCCCCAGCGCCTCCTCCGGTGTCACCGAGTGGGAGCATCGCTCCTGGGGCCGGGCCCTGGCTGGGGACAGCCCCCCTGCCCTCCAGGTGTGCCTCGGGGTGGCTCAGCTGCCAGCAGCCCCGCAGGCAGGTGCTGTGTCCAGTGGGATTCCTGCTCCTGCCTGTGCCCTCTCCCTGGAGGCAGCTCCAACTCACCACAACCTTGGGAGCCAGGCGGCCTCTGGCAGTCCCAGGCGTTACGGGGGAGCCCAGCCTGGCTCAGCTGAACCCCAGGCCCCTTGGGCTGTGCTTGGATCCTGTCAGCACAATTCCAGGGCCTGGCAGCTCCCTGGGGACTCACTGTGCATGGGTTTTATTGCCTGTTAGCCCAGGTGTGCTGTCACTGGAAAGCTTTTGCAGGAGATTCACTCTCCAGTAAATGTGATGGCAATAAGTTGCTCCCTCCTGCAGCCCTGTGCCCTCCACACAAGCATTAAGCATCGTGCAGGGCTAATAACGTTCTGCATCGACACTAAAATTGCATTTCTCCCTCTTACTTATGGTGGGTTGCTTTATTCTCCCCTTTTTTTAAAGCCACGTCTTCTATGAACACCTGCACCAGGGTGCACCATCCCTTTTCTACACAGCATGAAAAATGTCTCCTACAGTCCCTTTTCATTATTCCTCTTTCTTTCCGTTTTTATTCCAGGCGTCCTCTGAATCAGTTTATTGGCAGTGTGAAATTGTGACTCTTGGTTTGCTCAGTGAAGATAATTAATGTAAAGGGGAATTTTTAAGCCAAGTTCTCGTGGCCTCTCTGCATTTCACTTGTGGGTTATCTTAGAAGCAGTTTAACATTCAGGTTCAGCAGGGAGTGGGTTGTGTGTGTTCAGAGCTCTGGGAAGACCTCTCTCCTCCTGCTCCCATTCCCTGTGAAGCACTAGAAGCATTTTGTGGAGAATTCCAGCAGCTGTGCAGGGAGTGGGAAGTGTGCCCTGGCCTCGGGAGGCTGCGGTCGGCCCTCGGGAAAGGGAAAAGAGCAGCTCTGCCTTCCCTCGGGCCAGGCAGCGAGCACGGTGCTGGGCTGAGGTCAAGGTTAATTATGGTTTCAAGAGGAATGATGGTGTTTCAGCCCTTTCCTGGTGGTTAAAGGAGCGCCACTGGACACACAGTGAGGCGTGGGGCGTGCAGCTCGTCCGGGACGCGGAGGAGCCTTGTGGAGGCTGCCCAGCACGGCCTGTTTGGAGCAGTCCCGTTCCCCACAGAGAACTCCAGACCCCAGGTCAGCCCCTGGCTGGCCACCCCGGCGTGCCAGGATACCCTGCACCAGCTGGGAAACCCCATCAGCGCTCAAACTGGCGGTTTTAAACAGGCGCACTCAAGTGGGTTAGTGGTGACCATGGTGGTGGGGCTGGGCTGACTGCTGGGCTTGATCTTAGAGGTCTTCTCCAGCTTCAGCAGTTCCGTGGTCCCAAGTGTGCTACAAACAAGCTGCACGTGCAGACGCCACCTCCCTTCTCCTGGGGCTGCTGCCACAAGCAGTGACATGGGCTGGCATTTGTCACTAAGCAGCGAGACCTGGAGAAGTTAAGTGGTGGATGTAGCTGGAAGGAGCAGCAGGAGCAGGATGGGAATGTGGATCACATGCCATGGTGGGCCGAGCCCCGGGGGTGTGGGGGCTCCTGGGGGAGCCCGGGTGCCCTCGCTGGTGCAGGGACAGGGACAAGGCGCTGTCCTGGTGCTCCCTCGCACGGCTCCTGGGAGCCATCCCGCGTGTCGGCTCCTGCGCAGCCGGGACGCGGCGGGAGCTGTGGGATCCAGCTGTGGGATCCAGCTGTTCGCTCCCCAGACCCTGCCCAGCCGCAGTCATTCCTTACATGGCTTATGTAACTTGTCAGAAACCTCCCAAAGTTTTAAAAAACCGGGGTGGAGCACTGGATTGTGGCCATTTCTCGGTATCAGTAATAACAAACAGCGATTCATTTTCCGTTCGCGGTTCACCGATCGGGGAACGTTACTTAATTACTGGGAAGCAGATGGGGAATGCCGGGGTTTGGGGTGTCTGGCAGCGAGGTGGTTAAGTCCTGCCCTGGCAGATGGGGAGGGAGGGCTGTTGGCTCACTCCGGATGAGAGCGGGAGTGCTCAGCTTTTTCCAGCAAAGGCAAGGGTATTCCCAGCCTGACTGCAGGGCTCGCCCCTTTTTCCGCCCTCTCCGTCTCGCCTGCTGGCCGGCTTACAAAGAATTCCTGACGGGGAGGATTCTGCAGGCTGCTCCCCGCACCAGTTCCCGCTGCCGGCGGCCCTGCCGAGCTGTCCCTGGCAGAGCCGTGTCCGGGCACACAGACGGGCTCGTGGCCACCCCGGGGCGGGCACGGCTGGGGCCGGAGTCACCCCCTGCCCCGGGAGCAGGCGCTGGTTGCAGCCAGCGCTGCGGAGCGAACGCCAAGCACAACAGGCCCTTGGGCGAGCTGACGCACAGGAAGCGCCGAGGCCTAATGAGCAAACTTGTTAATTTTCCAGATGACGGAGCAGAGGAAGCAGAAGCAGCGCATCGGTCTCCTTGGACACCCCCCGCCCATGAATGTGAACCTGCAGCAGCAACCGGCCTGAGCCGGGAGGGTCACGGCCCCTCCGGGACATCCCGAACCATCCCAGCCCGGAGGCTGCTCCCTGCACCTCCTGTGCATCCTGTAAATACCCTGGTTTTATACTAGATGTATATGACTGCTACTCTATCAAGTTGGGGGCGTGTGGATTGCGGTTAGAACTGTTGGCACCGGACGGAGGTTAAACTTTGTGCCAAAACTATCAAAATTGCCTTTTTCTTGGAAGGACTAAAGAGAGCACCTGAATTGCACTTGAAAAGATTATTTGACTATGTGACATGTATTTTGTATTTAAAAAAAAAAAAAAAGGAATAGAATAGCTAGTATTTATGTTTTTATACAATTGTGCAATATGAATTATGCAATCACAATATATTTGGAACTCCTGAATGTCCTAAAGGGAGTGCACATCTTTGGATCTGGTGTGTTAGTACAATGTAATAAATGGTATAAAAAATTACAGGTGTAAATGAGGCTGCTGCAAAATTGTGTAACTGGTGATTTTTTCATACCCTTGGACATTTTTGTACCATGTGTGTAAATATCTTGCAATGCCATATTTGTTGCCTCTTCCTCCCAGGGATGACGCTGGGACTCCGTGAGCTGTTCAATTGGTATCGATTAAAGCAAAACATTATTTTGGAGCTTCCGAGTCAGGAAAGCAGGAGGTATTTTTCAAGAGATTTCTTTAGAGTACTGAGGCTAGAAGAGCTCAGACACCGGGTTTTTTAAATGCTAAGATTTCTTAAAGGGAACTTTTTATGCAAAATGAAGTTTGGAACGAGGATGCACTGCTGGCGCGTCGGTGCAGTCTCCCAGGACCGATGCCGGGGCTGTCCAGGCTTTGCATTCTCAGCGTGTAGGATCCTTTCCTTCTATTTTTTCATTAGAGACCTACGTGCCTGCTAAAGCTTTAGCAAACAGGCACTGCACCGACTGAAACGTGTCCTGTAGCTGAGCACTGATGTGTGTAATGCTTGTGTGAGAGCCACTGGTTTGAGGCTGCTCTGTCCCACCCCTTCCTCTCCCTGTCCCCTTTCATTCGGTCACTTTCTTTGGTTTCTGATTCTCCAGAGTGTGAAAGGAAACTTGTCGGGTTGTTGTCTGGTTGTTTTTTTTTCTCCAATCCGCTGCATAGTTTTATACATGGACCTCATTTTACAGAAGCTGACTTCTCTGCAATACTGTCTACAAAAGAAAAAAAAAGAAAAAAAAGCTACAGACAGAGCTATGAAAATTTGTAAATGCATAAATATAGGTATTTAAATAAATGATGCAAAATACTCTACGGTCAGAGGCTGCTGGTGGTTTGTGTCCCCTCCAAGGTGGTGTGTGGTGGTTCTGTCACGCCCACATGTCCTGGGACGCAGCATCACAGGGGCCTGGCAGGTAAGGAGGGGGCCTTTTCCCAGTGCCCAGAGGGGCAGAGGTTGATTTTTTTTTTTAAAACCGGAGCGTGTCCCTCCTCCAGCAGTGAGAGGCACTGACACCCAGGGAACGTCACCTGTGGTCACTCCAGGCTGGGATACTTCTCACTCTCCCCACTGATAGTTTAGCTTGTGGCTGTCTTTGGAGCATGTGAGAGTTAAAAACCCCTCCAGCTCCAAGTATCGTGTGCACAGCAGCGTTGCTGATTATGTGTATTTGATTAAGATGTAGCAGGAACTACCTGGTACAATTAATCATCTTTAATCTGGTAAGCGCACAAACTGTCTGCGGTGGGTGCGTGTCCCCAGCTCGGGTCGCCGGGAGAGCTCAGCGGGAGGGCACCCGAGGGGGAGGGAGGAAGGAGGGCAGCCTGACCAGCAGTCTCCCAGCCAGAGATTTACCGGTGAGATTGGGACTCCTTAATCACATGTATTTCCATATATATCTCCTGGCAAATCTGTCTTCCCCTCTGCAGCAAGGTGTGTGCAGAGGGAGCGCGGCGCTGCGGCTGCCACCGGGGTGGCGCAGTGGAGGAGCAGGATTTCGTTCTCCCTGAGCAGCAGAGACACGTACCTGACTCACTCCTTCCCCTCCCGCCATCCAGGGATGAGCAGACACAAATTTGTCAGGCTTCCCGGAGCCTCTGCCAGTCAGGTGAGAGGGAGGCGGCTGAGCACAGCCTGAGAGGGCACCCCTGAGGATGGGCAGTGTTGCTTCATCTTTACCTTAAAAAGGCAGAAGCAGCGTGTGCCTCAGCGCTGGCACAGCCCTCTCTGCTCTGCGATCCGTGTGAAAACCAGCGGGGTGGAACCCGGGGTTCTCACTGCGGTTGTGCCTTCCCAGGAGGTGTGGGGAGATGCAAAAAGGGAGGTTCAGCTCGGGTGCAGCTGCAGCGAGAGAAGCAGAGCACAGCCGCTGCCCCGGCAGTGGGGATGCAGTTGTGCAGGGCAGGTGGGTGGTTCCAGGGGTGGCACAATGGCTCAGGAGCTCACACTGTGTCCCCAGCCCGAGCAGAGGCTGTGTCAGCTGGTCAGCAGAGGAAGGTGACTCTGTTCCTCCCCTCAGCCCACGAACAGGTCATTCACTTCTGCAGATTCATTTCTGCAGTGACATTTCATGCATGACCATGACATTTTTCCTTTTTTTCTTCTCTCACTCTTGGGTTTTCTAAGCTTTTTAAAATTTTCCTTTCTGGCTGAACTCCCCTGCCCATCATGGCTGTGCCAGCAGAGGCGGGGAATGGCCAGAACCCTGCTGGGGCTGGTGGTGGTTCTGTCCCTGCAGCTCCCGAGGTCAAATCTGTGTTAGGACTTTCCCGTTCTGGACTGAGATGTGGTGCCCCATGACAACTTCCTGATCTCAAAGAAAAGCTGTGTGAGGGATCTGTTTAATTTCTCCATTTGGGATACTCTTTTCCACAAAAGCTGAGTATCTCTTGGTATCACAAAAAAGCTTTATTCACAACTGTGGGACTCTCAAGTGAAAAAACCCTCCAAAACCTGAGGGAGGCATCTGTAATGTAAGTTTAGGTCCTGCACAGGAGGGAGCTTCTTGGCTCTAAAAACACATCCCTGACATCCAGTAAAATTAATGACTGGGTGACAGACAGATGGCTGTTGGTTTAAGGATTAGATTGAAACCAGGGAGGTTCCACCTGCCTGGCACACACCTGGATTTTCCTCTGGCATCAGGTTTCATTAAGCAGGACTGCTGGATGTTGGAGTTTGGGACCACGATTACTTTGTCTCTTAAATAAGGACTTCAATTTGGAGGTGGAAATCAAAGTGACCTTCTGAAGAGGAAGGAACAAACCAAATCTACCAATTTTGCTAATAATGGAAAAGTCCTAGAGGGGAAGGATATCCGTGCATTCCTCAATTTGCATGACTGGCTGAGTGTGTGGAGGAGCCTTTTCTCCGCTAATGAAGCAGGTGACATGCTAATCAAGGCAATGCAAATAACTGCTCTGAAAGCACAGCCACGGCCCCAGCACCGCCACAATGGCAAATTCAAGCCTCATCCTCAATTTTGCAGCAAATTGGCGGAGGGCAGGACAAAGGAGCCGGGATTGCAGCCTCGGCGCTCGCGGCGGGGCCTCGCGCTGGGGCGCGTGTGATGGAGGCCTCGTTACATAATGGGGGCTTGATTGATACCGGGGAAGTCATAATACAGCTCCATAGAACAATTCCCCTCGTCTCCCCGGATGGGAAATGCTCCTACACACATGCCTAGTGGGGGTTTTAAATTGCCCATTGTATTTCCGAACAAGAGAAACTTATTTGGAGTATTTTCCCTCCGCCGTTTCCAACATAAGCACGCTGCCATGTGTGCTCTGTGTGCTCTGCAGCCCCACTGGCTGCGTCTCCAGGCACACATGCGATCCCAGAATGGATCAGGTGGGAAGGGATCACCTGGCCCAGCAGCCCTGCTCCATCGGGGCCGTCCCACAGCCCGTGGCAGGAGTGCACAGGAGGTCTCAGGGAATGCCTGTGGAGCCACCCCATGCCAGAACAGCCAAAGCCAGTTCCACGTCAAGGGCCTGCCCCACCAGGGGCACAAAGGGGCCGTAAGCTGGCACTGGCGGGACTGGAGTGGCTCCCTGGCTGTGAGCCAGCGTGCCCAGGTTCTCCCACGCCGCGCTGGAAGTTCCGTGAATTCGCTGTGAATTTCCTGGCCCCGGCCAGCACGGAGAGTAACCTTTACACTCAGCACGCTGCATTTACTTCTACAAACACACTGACCAGGCTTTGAGCTTGCGCAGGACGAGCTGTGGATATTTGGAGTAAAATCAGAACAAATACTCCTTCTCAGTGAAACTGGCATTGTGACTGCGACATAAGGAGTAACTTCTGGAGAGATGCTGTACTTCTCTATCCAATTTTTTATTTACTACCTTTCCAACCTTCTTTCAGACTAAACATGTTAATGAGCTGAATGTCAAAACCACCCACGAGTAAACTGAGCTGTCCCATCCAGTAGGCTGATGTTGGTTTGTTTTTAGTAACTAGCAAGGATGCTGGAAAACCCCTATAAAGATTTCATTTTCAACAAAAAGTACCAAAAACTCCACCAGTTTTGCATCACAAAGTTGCGGTTAAAGTCAAGCTTTGAGTCAAGCAGCATGTCTGTGGTTTTTGTGGGTGGATGCATCTCGGAATGACTATCAATCTGTCAGAGGCAGATCTGCATGTCATCTCTGCATATGACAAGCAGAATCTGCAGTGACAAATATCTTTCCAGTACTCGCAGTGCTGAGCCTCGTACCCCTCCTGCCATGCAGAATCGCCAAGTCCTGTCAGCACGTAGCTTGAACCCGCTTTTTTTCTTTTAAACCGAGACAGACAGAGGAAGGAAAGACAAATATAGAGCAGTGCTCTAGAGATGCCACCGAACACCACTGCCAGTGTGCTTAGTCACCCCGAAATTGTGACGTGCACACGGGAGATGCCACGCCGGACACTTGGATCAGAGCAGCCTGCCCAATCCTGGCTGCTCTGCTGCACTTACGTGTGTGAGGGGGACACTTGGACTTGAAATTGTGTAAGGAAAAACAAATTAAATAATAACTCCGGACCAAATCAAAGTAACTCCGGAGATACAGCTAGAATTGCAGGGAGAAGTTAGCAGGAAAAAAGAAGCCAACAAAAAACTCTGGAAAATCTGATTGATTTAGAGCGTGACTGCTGGTGTGGAAATGCCCAAGTCTTCTCCCTGTGCTCAGGTCTCTATGGGAGAAACAGGAGCAGTTTGAGCCAGTGCAACACAGGAAAAAGGCCTGAAAAATCAACAATAAGCAGGAGATGGGAAAAGCACCGTGTGCGGAGCCCAAGTCCCAGTGCCGGGATGCATTCAGAGTCTGTGTGAGAACAGGCTGGCAGCTGGATAAATTGCCTCGAGGCAGGTGCTTCCCCAGGAGCCCCACGGAGCAGGAACAGCCAGACCCATTTCCAGGCAGCCCTTCCCTCCAGAAGCACTATCATCCCTCAGACCTGTCTCTCGGCTTTCTCACCCATTAGTGCTCCTCTGCTGGCTCTTCTCACCCTGACACTTGGCCCTTTTTCCCCCTTTCTTGTCTCATCTCAGCCATGACTTTGCAGCTCTTGCTTGCCCAGAGCCCTTCCAGTGCCTCGAAATGGTGCCTGGTCCCAAGGGAATGGGCAGGAGCAAAGCCCGTTCCTGGGCTTCACTGAGCCAACGGGTTTGTTTTCACTTTCCTTTTCTAGCGCTAAGTAAATACACAGAACACCAAATCTGAAGGCAGTGAAGAGTGGAATTCCATCTCTGTTCCATGTGTTCCAATATGACTCTTAAAATAGTGAGATGCTGTGTTATGATTTCCATTTCGCTTGTGTCCATAACACTGTTTTTACGCAGCAGAGATGGAAACACAATCTGTTAAGTCTGTAAGAAACTTTTCCTTATGAATGATGGGTGCAAACATCCTGCACAATCTCATTCCAGGAAGAAAATTCTATCCCCTCGGTGTTAGCAACCCCAAAAGGAGCTAAAAACTGCAGCTTGTCTCTATTTACACACCACGGGAGTTTTCACATCAATTTAATCACAGGATGATTCATTATTCACAAACCAAAGAACCGTTATAATCAAGCAGAATCACAGAATTGTTAAGGTTGGAAAAGGCCTTTGAGATCATCAAGTCAATGGTCAACCCAGCCCCACCACCATGTTCACCACTAAACCATGTCCTCAGTGCCGCTTCCACAGGTTTTTTGGTCCACTTACAGGGACGGCGACTCCTCCACTTCCTTGGGCAGCCTGTTCTAATGCTTGACAACCCTGCCTGTGAAAAAATGTCCCTACTTTCTAATCTAAACCTCCCCTGGTGCACCTTGAGGTTGTGCAGTAGCACAACTACCTGCAGGACCCAAATCACAGAGTATCTCCCAGAGTGCAGCCCCAAAGTGTTGGGAAAAGTTCCCCACATCTTCAGCATCGCCGCGTGATGCTAAATTTGGTGTAGGCCTTTGCAATGCGGCCTTGTGACTGATGGCCTTTACTGATAAATGGACTTACTGCCTTTTATTTGAATGTTTGCTGCCAGTGAATCGCATTCCAGCACAAAAGGTCACCTCAGTGGCCAGGAGACTTCTGCAGAGAGCAACCTGGATTGTGTCCACTTAGATCCAGAGCTGATGAGACAACTAAGCCATTTAAACCCAAATTGCACGGAAATCCAGAGTCACCCTGGAGATGCCCCCGAACCTACAGCTGTTCCAAGTCTGGAAGAAGCCAGGACTAGGGCTAGGGAAAACCTCAAACAGGCAGGGCTGGCCGGGCAGGATGAGTCACCCACAGGGAAATGCTGCTGATGGGCTCGTCCTGAATGTGCTCCCAGACATCCTGCTCTGCTGCGTCAGGAGCCTCTCTCCCAAAGGTGTGTGTTTGTGGTTGGCAACCAGAGCTTGTTCCCTTTTTTCCCTAAAATTAGGAAGTGGGAGGAATAGAAGGAAATGGTGGCCTCCAAAACCTGCTCAATGTAAATGTTGGGAAGAGATGGAAAGGCAGGTTCCTCGCAGCCCTTTGATGTCAGTGCCATCACGGCCACTCCTAAGTTTCTTCCTGGCCCTATGAAAGTTTCCTGCACAGAGCCAAGGGCAGCAGGGCAAAGGATGTCTGGGATGAATGGATGGCCCTGAAGGAGCCACCTTGTACCAGCCCAAACAGAGCAACCCATTTATTAAGGGAATGTTCTACCAACAACTACTCCTCGACATTGGCACAGGTGCACAGGGCAGTGGTGAATAGAAATCCTTGGCTGTTGCCTGGAGCAGGCACGGACAGCAAGGCTGTGCTGCAGGATCCCCTCACCTGGGGAGCAGGCCTGCGGTACAGGGTTTGAAGGAATCAGTATCCAAGGAGGAATGAAGCAGCTCCTAGCAGGGATATCTTGCTAGTTAGAGCTTTTATCTGGAAGAAGGAGATTAAAATCTTCCCTGGGCGTGAGAGAGCATTGCTCCTGTTCCCATTTTGGGAATGCTGTGTGTCTCTTGCAGGCCGCTGCCCAGCACGTACTGAGGTTTGCTCCCCACCTCACCCCGGGCAGAGCTCCCAGCTGTGATTCCAGCACGGAAAAAAGCAGCTGGAAGCGAGCTCCGTGCTGAGCAGGGGCTACATCCCTGCACCAGAGGCTCTCCTGCCACCCGTATAAACCCACTCTTCTCTCCCCATCGCCTGTCTAAGAACTGAGACCCCAAACTTGGGGCCTGAGTTGGTGCCTACAAGGTAAGAATATAAACTCTCGGATTTTTGTTTTTCAGACTTTTTCTAAGCCTAGTTCCTGGTCTTTTTGTGGGTCTAGTACACAGTCTGACATGGCAGTGGGGGAAAATCTTGCTCCTTACCCACACCCTCACCCTAATTCTGAGCAATTGGAATAGTAAAGCAAGAGGGAAGATTATGTGCTTGTACAATACCTACAGTGCTGCCCCCTCCCCCGTCTCCCAGCTCTCTCTGGGAGACCAGGGTTACCTCAGCCTATGCCAAACCCCACATTTTCTACAGCGGAAAAACAAATAGGCAGAACATTCAGTTTTCCTGAACCAAAAGCCCAGAGGTGGTGCAGGAACTCGTGCAGGAGCAGGCCGGGCAGACAGCGTGAATCAGAGGTTCGGGTGACTCCAGGGAGCAGGAAAGCCCTGGTGGCAGGCGGCCAGGCTGAGGCACAGCTCCTGCGGCGTGTTCCCGCAGCATCCTGCCCACCCCTGACAAATCCTTGCAGGCACTAATGAGTAACAGTGGGGAGCTGTGACCAGCATCCCTCCGCCGGTGGCTCCTTTGGAGTGACTGCTGAAGGTGCTCTCTGAAAGTGAATGGCCCTTCAGTTCAGAGTTGGGGTTTGGCTTGTGATTCAAGCCTGTCACCCGCAGACAGGAGCTGTGTGTGACGAACAACCGTGTGTGAACGGACCAGAAATATCAGGGTGCCACCTCCAGAGAGGAAAAACACCTGGTTTCAGTTCTAAATGCCCTTGAACACTGGCTCAGCTGCTGGTGGGCAGCAGTGGGTAGGGCCCTTCGCTGCTCCCCGGTGCCGCTGTCACCGTCTCCAGGTGCAGGTTAAATTGGGCTGGTGACGCTGGGCACAGCTGCTGACCTGGCTGCTCACCTTTGTACACCGTGTTTACGGTAACCACGGGCTGACTGATGTCTATAAATTATCACTCTTGCGTTACACTCAGTCCTTACTACACCTTTTTGGGGACAAACTTAATTTTTAACTCCAAATCGAGACTGAAGCGATATAAATCATTAAGCCATCCGTCCTGCCTAAATGGATATATTGCAGTCTTTTAACGTATACAGGGATGAGCGTGTGCGAGCTGCCTGGGAGGGGTTTGGGGAGGAAAGGGCATTTCTGCCCTGGCTCTCCCGATGCTGTCCCCCCGCAGCAGCGGTGACCGTAAAGGTTAAGCCTGCCACAGACTATTGTACCCAGCGGCACTGCTTGGCTGGGCTTTGCAGTCTAATTGCCACTGACCCCGTGACAATGAGGTAATGTCTCTGCCTCCCGGGTCAGATAAATACTGCTCATTTTATAACCGCCAGACACGTTACTGAAAAACAGATAGGAAACGACCCAAAGTCCCATGATCAGTGGAATATAAACTCTACTACAGCTGTCGCTCTTGTCCTTCATTTGAATGCTCAGGGGTTTTTCTCGCAACACCCACTCAGAGGCAGAGCCCTTGCCCAAACTCCGGCCGGGGATGCTTCTCCTCAGGTGCCTTCACCCAAACTAAGAGGGAACGGTAGGAAAGTGCCAGAGTGGAAGGACATGATTGGTAGGAACCAACGGGGATAAAGGTTGTCTTCTAACAGATTTCTAGACTCCAGCCACCAGAACAACTGGGATGGGAATTCAAGCGAAGAGCTGTGCCGGGGACCAAGAGCACCCTCACGCAGTTCAAGGCAGCTGGCAAAGCCCCCCTGAACACCCCAAGTTCAATGCTGGCCTTAAGCTGCGGGCGCAGCCACAGTTCAGCCCAAAGTCCTCGTTGCCACCTCTCTCCCTCTGCCCCGTTACAGCTCCCTACCGACGGGGCCTTTGAAGATAAATGCCCGAGTGACGCCAGAGTGACGAGGAGGACTTTGCCCCCCTCCTGCGAGCACCAGCGGGACACAGGACAGCGATAACCCTCACTCCAAATCCATCCCTGCCCCGAGCCCTGGGCTGAGCCAGACCCAGCCTCCCTTCTCGGAAAGCGGCCGTGCCACCCCCAGAGCGATGGGCAGGGGGAATGGCACCGAATGCTAAAGCTGTTTTTCTGGAGTAGCAAAGCAGCTTTTCTACCCCGTGTCTCCACAAACTCCCTCCAGCACCGCCCTGCATCCTCAGCACTGGGAAAAACGGGGTTAAGATAAATCCTGCAGACTTAAACCAGAACCTCTGAAAAATGAACCCCAAAATATTTAGAGAAATTAACCCAGAATGACCTAGATAATCATGTCCTTTCATTGATACATTCTTATTTCCCCCCAGAGCTGATAGCTGCTTTTGCTGCTATTCAGAATTTTACCCATCTACTCTGCTGTACCTTTGACTTTAAGGAGTTGGGGGCTTTTTTTTTTTTAAGCTGTTGAAAAATACTGAGATGAAAAATATTTTTGAAGTTCCTTACCTGATGTTTACAATAATTTGGGCTTTATAAATGTTTAATTTAAATTGTTTTAAGCATTACTTATGTTGATATACTGTCCCCTAATTGTACGCTGTGACTGTCACAAAGAAGTGGTTCAGATTCTGAACTCAAAAACTTTAGAATGACTTTTTTTCTTTCCCTCTCGATAGTTTTCAGGTCACATTTTAAGTTAGCTTTTTCCCCCCCTCTCTGGCCATGACTCAGCAGTGTTGATTTGCATCGGCCTGGCGCTTTGCATACAAGCTACAGAGAAGTGATTTAAATACGAAATGGTCAAATATTTCATAGGCCTTCTTTGACCTTCTCCATTCCTGCACTACCAATTTCTCTTCTACGTGTTTTGATGGGAAGGGTGATTCCTGGCATGGGATGTTAGAGATAGTTCCAGGTTTCTCCACTTTACCATCACCTCTCTGCACCAGCCCTGCTGGGATTTGGATTTGCCACCTCTTGCACTATGGAAAAAGCTTCCTGCTCATTCTGAAGATGCACAACTGATCTGCTTTTTGGGCGATTAGTAGATTTTAATAGTTTGTTTTTTCTAGCTGCCAGCAGCTCTAGAGCAGGAGTTTTGTATCCTTTGTCCATCCCCAGCCTGGTTTACAGTGCAGGATTGTTGACTGTGAGTCACACTGGGGGCTGGAAGGTGCGGGTAGCGCAGAGCGGCTGCTGCCAAGGT
>VZRQ01005874.1:211925-239805 GCA_013397975.1 Machaerirhynchus nigripectus
GGGAGGTAAGAAAGAACCCTGCATTTAAATACCGTGCAGGGTCTGTCTTGAAATGACAATGCCAGGAAGCGGCGAGGGAAGGCTCCCTCCATCCTCCTCCTCGCACCCCCGTGCGCCGGGAGCTGCGGCGCAGGCCCGGCTTATGCAACATCCCACGCCGGCGTCTGACTCACGCGCACTTACCTCACCCAGGACAGGCTAAAAATAGGGATTCATTCTTAACTCTGCACAGCCGGGCTCTGCCTCGCTCCCGAGAAGACCCTTGACGGGATTAAAATAGAGCGCGATGTGCGCTGTGTTGCCTGCCGGGGATGCGTGCCCCGCTCCCGAGGGCTGTGTTCGGCCGGGTTCGGGGAGCGGGCTGGCACCGGGGGGCGCGGCAAACACCCTCCTCCGGCCGCGGGGTTTTCCAAACTCTCCCAGACAGGGACTGGGCAGCAGGGTGGCCAGACGCCGGGAGCAGCACTGTAGTAACTGCGTTCCAGCAGTTCCCGCAGCTTTGGGAGGGGATGCCGGGCTGGAGGATGTGAAATCAGCCCTGGGCTGGCTGGGAGCAGGGATGCACCGGGAACTGAGGGAACAAGCCTCCCTCAGAACTCTCTGCAGCGGCAGCTGAGACCAGAGCGCTGCCCCATGTCCCGTGTCCCCCCCTCGCTTCGGGGTGCAGACCAGCCCTCTCCCCCACACCCTTCCATCCCTTTTTGGGAATGGCCTGGCACAGGACGGGGCTGACACAGCTCATCGCCCCCAGGACGGCAGGTCCTTGGCGCAGGGTTGTTCCCACCTTTGCTGAAGCAGCCCTGCCCCGGCTTTGGGAGGCTCACGGCATGGCCAGAGCCCCCACACCTGGTGGGGGATGTCTCAAGAGCTCTGCTACCAGTTTAACACAAAGCAGTTTTCGAGCTGTCGTGGAGCTTGCAGAAGGATCCAAAGTGCAGACGAGCGTCTCAATACTCAGAGCAAGAAAACGTCCGATGAATTAGAAAACTTTAAAAAAATTCTGGCGATTGAGACATCACTCCAATGAATTTTCTGGCTGCCCTGAAGAACAAGTCCTGGAGCCTCGGCTTGGTGTAATTGGCACCAGGCTGCTTCCCTTCCCCTCTGCTTTCTCAGCACATGAACATTTGGCTGAGAGTCATTTAGAGGGGCTGGAGACATTTTCCCCTACAAATAGTACCTTAAACAATTTGAGAGTGAAAAAGTGATGTGAAAACCCATACTCATTTTGCTTCCATTGGCCTTTTTGAAAACATCTGTTTCTAGGTTTGCCTTATTTTCCCTGGAATTTCAGTTTCCGCCTGTATTTAACCTGCCAGTCGGGATGAGCAGTGAACCAGAGGCTCTTGTGGCAGCACTAACCCAGCTGGACACATTCTTCGTAGATTTACCATAACAATGGAATTTCTTAAACACAAATCCTGTGCTTGAGATCCACGACCATTCCCTGATTCCGGACCTAACTTTAAAGTGTATTTGTAAGGAATTTTAATCAGATTATAATGAACATATCTAATTCCTAAAGGCTACGTAAAGATTTGTCTTCTTTAGCTTTCTGCTCCTCCCCGAGGGCACGGGCAGTAGCGGGGCAAGGTACCTGTGTCCCGGTTATTTTGCCTCCGGCATCCGATCCCGCTGAGCCCTAAGCTCAGCCCTCACCCTGTGGCAGTCACTATCATTCGCTTCATTTTTTGCCTCACAGGAGCAGCAGGGCTGCCCTTGCTGGCCTGAAGAGACGCACAGGATGATGTGGCTGTGGTCAGACGGGACACGGTCCCCGGAGCAGAGGGGTGGCTCCGGGAACGGCGCGGTGGCAGCGGGGCACGGCAGTGCCTCACACGCTCTGTCACCTCGGTGCCCTGAGAATCCGAGCTCCTGCTCCACGGACCCGGAGTTCCGTGGGATTTGGAGAACGGAGGTGGCAGGAGGCTTTGATGCCATGCGGATGTCTGAGGTGTTTTCCTGATTGCTGCTAAATTGAAATCTCCTGTTTGATGTGATTAAGAAAGAATGCAAATGGCCTTGCAGGAAAGCCCGGGGAAGGGGAAGGAGACTCTGGGTAACTGTGAGAAAGAGAAGATGATAAGGAAAGGGAGGAAGGAATAAGAGAGAGAGAGAGAGAACTATTTAAGGAAGCAGGCACCTTGAGGGGATAAAACAACAACAAAAAAAGTGGGACCAGGGTAAGGGACAGCAACAAGAAGCAAAATGTTTAAACAAGCAGGGAGCAAAGCTCACAGACCAGAGCACAGAGTGAAGGAGGAAAATTAAAAGAGAGGAGCTGATTTATACATAGATAAACAGCCTCGTGCAACCTGGGTTTTAACAGCATGGCATGGCACATGTCCTACATCAGTGGAGCAGTGCAGGAAAGGGTGTAGCTGAGGGATGCTGCTTTGGAGTGCTGGAGCCTAATTACTACCTCCTGTTATTTGGGACAAGTGTTTAAAATTTGCATTCTGCCCTGAGAGGCATTACTCCCTCTAATAATTTCAAGTCTTGGTTTGGAGCTGGGAGAAGGAGATTTCGGAATAGCATCAAAGTAAGTCGTGGGCCTCGGAGGTGGGAGCAGAACTGGTGCGAGTGCAGTAGGAGCCAGGTGCTCGGGTTTGGCATTTCTACAGTGCTGGCTGCTGGCCAGAGGAGAAACCTCTTCTTGTGCCTGCCTGGCCACCACCTGAATCCAGAGCGGGGAGGGTTGATAGAGGCCTTGCTTCATGTTGGATTTTCATGCTTGTGGGCCAGGTTCTGTCATTTTCTGTGTTGGGTGTGCTGCTCTGTGTCGTGTAAAGCAAAGCTGACCCAGCCAGAGAGTCCCACAGAAGTTTCTGTTTACAAAAAACTACGAGAAGTGTCCTCAATGCTTCCTGCCATGTCCAGACAGTTTGTTGTGACATAAGGGACAGAAAAGCAGGGCTATCAGTGCAACTAAAGCCTGTGAGTTGGATGTGACAAACTATGGACTGGTTACAAAGGCTGGAGATGTGGGACCAGCATCCTTGATGGTTTAGAGTAGGTGTTATGAGACTCAGAGGCTGGTAAGGCCCAGGCACAGGGTGCCCAGAGAAACTGTGTCTGCTCCTGGATCCCTGGAAGTGTCCAAGGGCAGCTTGGATGGGGCTTGGAGCAACCTGGGATAGCAGAAGGTGTCCCTGCCCGTGGCAGGGTCCCTTCCAACCTAAACTCTTCAGTGATTCCGCAATTCTGTGGCACAGTTTTCACAGCAATGAGGCAGGAATTGAGGAGGCAAAGCCTGTTCCTGTGGGCTGAGGCCCATGGCATGCCAGCCCGTGGAGAACCCAGGGCTGGGAACCACTGGCTGCCGGTGGCCCGAGGCCAGGTGCTGGTTGCCCAGCTCTGTGCACAGCCCTGCTGAAACGGGGGATTTTTCTCACACAGGGGCAGTGATACTCTGTTTTCCTTGTGAAGGCAGCATGGCCTGACGCTGCACTTGTTGGAGGCCAGAGATTTCTCAGGCATTTGTGGCAGGTCTTGCTGAGATCCCTGTGTATCCCAAGCACAGATCCCACTCTGAGTTTCCTAACTGGGCCATTAAATAAACAAACACAGCATAAATCCAGTGTGGGCAGTAAACTTCTCAAGCTGGAGAGCCCCGAGACGTTGCATTGCTGTGGGGCTCTTCTCAGGGCGAGGGAGGGAGTTTGAAGTTAATGCAGGAGGGGGAAAAAGCTGATGCAAGGCTGGAAAGGAGGAGGGAGACAAAAGCAGGGAAATACCTTGCATTTCTTTGTTATGCATTGGACTCCATAATGCAATTCACCTGTGTTCCGTAGGGCATAACCCAGAGGGACGTGGTTGGGTGGGAACATGCACATAGCACCCTCAGCGTGTGGAATCCCCAGCAGCTGCTTTTGGCAGTGGGGCAGCCTCGTGCCAGGGAATGTGGGCAGCAGTGGGGCACAGAGCTCCCCTGGCTAGAGGACACCAGGGCACTGTGCCAGGGGTCCATTCAAACCACAAAGCACAGAACCAGAGCTTTTCAGCGCCTCTGGACTCGAGGGCCTCTGTCACCAGTGCTGGTGCTGCAGCCCTCCTGTGGGTGAGGTGGCTCCCCATGCACAGGGGTCCCTGGTCTGTGTGAGCTGTACGGGCAAACCCCACCAGACAGGGAGGGCAGAGCAGCTGCCAAGGGCTTCATGTGCCCATGGGCTGGTGTTTGGCCCTGTCCTATCCCACTCCAGGGCTGTGCTGGAGGGTTTGGGGCTGTCAGCTGATGGCTTTGTTGCCTGTGGTCTTGTTGAGCAATGTGCTCAGGTGTTCACCGTAGGCTGGGTAAGGGAGTTTGTGGTGTTACTGTGGGTAGAGGTCTTGTTATAAGCACTGGGGGGAAAGAATAGGTTGCAGCCCCCCAAAAAATAGCAACTAGTTCCCCCAAACTCTGTTCATGACCTGAAGGGAAGGAGGATATCTTGGGAATACCATGTGGGCATAAAATCCACCTCTGGCTCCAGAGTGGTGTTGCTCACCCTGCTGCTGTTATACATGGAGCTCCACAGGTCATTCTGCCACCAGCAGAGCAGAGCAAGTCACCCTGGAGCAGGTTTTACTCAAACCACATATTCCCAAGGAGTCTCCCTTCATTTCTGAGGACATTCAGGGAGAGTTTGCTGCTATTTCTCTGCAGGGTAGTGCATTTTTCCCATTTTGCAGTAACCAGTCACTTTACCCCACGAAAGTGTTTGTCCCTTCAGGAGCTGAGGTCTGACCACACTGGCTGTGATCTGCAGCCTTGTCACCTGGCAGGGAAAAGCCCATCCTATCCCAGGATGGGCTGCCCCAAATCCCAAAGTCTGATGGATTGGCCTTTTCACTTGGGGATTCCTGTCCTGACTTGTAGGCACAAGCCATCTGGAAGTGGAGGAAAGTACTGCTGATTGGTACTGATTTATGTAGGACTGGTGCTTAGTCTGAGAATCCTGCTGAATAGAATTAGGAAAAGCACCTAGCAATGGAATACTGGGATATATGGCTAGTGAGGGGAAAACCCACCTTTTGCTGAGAGTTGAGATGTGGCAACCACAATTGCCAGTCTTTGGCAATTTGTGGAAATTTGAGCCATCCCATCAATCTGAGATATTTAGGAACTTTTTAGGGGAAGTTATTTTGGGGTGAGAAGCTGAAAAGTCCTTGACTTAATGTAAACACTGCTCAGCAACAACTAAACCATCAGTGTGTTATCAGCATTACTCTTATCCTAAATCCAAAGCACAGCCCTGTATCAGCTACTGGGAAAAAAAATCAACTCCACCCCAGCCAAAACCAGGACATATGATGGTGAAAGCTTCTTCAGGCAGCACATTGTGTTCATTTAATATCACACGCAAACATAGAAACCTGAATTTGAACCTCAGAAAAACCCCAGAGAAGTATTTCTCTCTTTTCCTCATCCTCGGAAGGGTGAATTGGAAGCCGACTGAGGGAGGGCTGCTCAGAGATTGTAAACTAACTTGTGGCGTCTTCTTTGGATAAGCTCAAACTTCAGCCCACAGTTCCAAGATTTCATGTCTTGCAGAGCCTCTTCTCCCACTTCCCTGACTTTGGTCCCTTGAATGAGGAGGTTTTTTCTGAATCAAGTCACACAGATGAGGCTCAGACTGTTTTACTTCCAGTAGCAAGCAGGGAGTACATGGGCATTTCTCTCCTGGCCCTGCCACAAGACTGTGTCTGGGTGGATTTGGCAGTGCAGGTGCTGGAGCCTCGAGCATTCCTGCCTGGTTTCACCTGCTCCCCTGGGGCTCCCAGGCACCGGGACTGTCTGGCACTGGTTGCTTGCTCAGCCGTTGTGATTCAGCTGTTGATGCTGTAGTTAAACCATGATTTAATATCTTCCTTCAGAAGTTTGATTAAAGAGAAATCCAGCTGATGTGTAGCACGGGCAGAGGAGGCAGTTGGGTGGTCCCAGCCCAGAGTCTCAGGTGGCAGCAGCTGGCCTGGGGCAGCCAGCACGGCTCCGGCTGCGGCAGCAGGGCTGGCGTGACTCTCAGAAGTCATCTGGGGAGGGTGCAGAGCATGAATCAGTCTGGATTTCTCTGATGGTTTCCTAGCCAGAGTCTTCAGGCAAATATGTACTTTTGCATCATAACAGCTGCTGCCCTTTCTGCCAGTTTCTAACACTCGCGGTCGCCGGCTTGGCCCTCGCACGGCCTTCCACCCAGTGTAAACAAATCCCACCCATGTTATGTTTGGGAGATGAAAGCAGAGATCAGTGTGCGAAGCGAGGAGCGGTGATGGGAAGTGTGGGATGTGTGCTGCTCAGTCATGTGGTCAAGCGTGCTTATTGGGAAGCACGTGAGCTCCACAGCGCACCATCCCTGCTCCCAAACTGAGGGTTAAAGGTTGGGCTCGGTGATCGTGGAGCTCTTTTCCAACCTAAATGATTCTGTGATTCTGTGAAACCCAAACTAGAGGTGTTTAGCAAAAGGGCAACGTTATTGTTAATGCAAAGTCATCCCTGTTTAAAATAAGGAATCGAGACGGCTTCATGGCTTAAACATCATAGCTATGGTTTGCCCTAAGTTTTCCTGGGGAAAGCCATCCTTTGTCTCCATACTTCAGGGCCTTGGAGAAACTGTTCTTAGATGTCTTCTGATGTCTTGTGTTTGTGACTTGAGGGAGCAGTAAACAATTATATCTGTGAGTAATAACTGCTCCAGAGTGTCTGGAGAGAAAAGTATATGGCAGTAAGTGGTGAGATACCGAGAGGGGATTGGGAAAGCCCAGGGTGGTGACAGAGCAGATGAGAGAGGGATGCTGCTCCTCTGATCCAAAAACCAGGACAGGAGCTGCCGGGAGCAGGAACTCTGTGGGATCACCACAGCTTCTCCCTGCCCTAAGAGGAGGAGGAATATAGGAGCTCCTTCTCCCTACCACATGTGTATGAGTTGATCCTGTTTTAATGCTACTCAGTATTTGCACATTGTTTTTCTCTCCAGTAATGCTTTTTTTGCTGTGTAAGGCCTTTAAGTGGGTTAAGAGAAAAAAAGTGAAGATCTCCTATATTCTGATTTTGCTGCGCAGTGATTTCTGCATCTGCACTGGGGGTTTCATTGACGTTTGTGTCCTGGACTGGGCTGGAGCCCGATGGAGCCAGCCCGGAGGTGCCGGCATGAAGGAATATGTTTGAGGAATGACAGTCAAAGCTTTCCAGTGATGGTCCCTGGCCCTTTATCCAGAGGGAATTCCCTGCATTTGGAAAGATTGTTCAGGCTCAGGAACTGCAGCCAAGATCCTGAGACAGGCAGCAGAGGTCCCGGTAGCTGTGATGGTAATGAAGGAGCAATAGGGACACTCTTTCCCTGGCAGCAGTCCTGAGAGCATTGCCAGATCAATTCCCGGAGAAAAAAAAGGCTTTATACCTCAGAACAAATGGCCTTGGGAGGCAGTTAATGCTGGAAAATTGGCCAAGACAAAGCTTGCTGATGGGAGGTTGGTGTTGCCACTGTATGGTCCCAACCTCAGAAATCAGGAGCAAACCGAAACAAGGGAAAGGTGGAGAAGGAAATGTGAGATGTGAGAAAACTAATGGCAGTTGTGTGTAGTGTTTTGCATCATCAAAGGGATCATTTTGAGCCCTTTTGCATTTTACATTGGGTTTTTATGCCCCCTGACTCCCCTGTGAGATGCACACCCAATGTGGTTTTGCAGCCCATCGTCACGAGGAAGTTCCACTGAAACTGTGGCTTGTGCAATACCTTTGCCATGGGTCTGACCCATCCTGACTCCAGAGAATCACAGAATGGTTTGGGTTGGAAATGAGTCATAGAGTGGTTTAGTTTTAAAACATCTTGTCCCACCCCCTGACCTTGGACACTTCCTAGGATGGGGCAGCCACAGCTTCTCGGGGCAAACTGTGCCAGGGCTTCTTGACCCTCAGAATGAAGAAATTTTCCCCATATCCAATCAAACCCCACCCTCAGTCAGCTTAAGGCCATTGCCCTTTGTCCTGTCACTCCAGGCCATTGTCCAAAGTCCCTCTCCAGCTCCCTTGTAGGTCCCCAAACCAAGGGCATGTGCATCCCCGCTGATGGGAGCCTCCAGAGACATCTCAAATTCAGCAGAGGTTTTCCAATGACTTGAAAAATTTTTTCCAGAAAATGATCACTGGTAGAGAAGCAGTGCCTGGCCACCGTTAGCAGCACTTCGGAGTCAGCCACAGCCATTCCCTCACTCTGAGTGCACGTGGGAAACACTTGGAGAGACTGGCAAAAGCAAGGAAAATGCTTTTAAAAAATGGACTTCTGGTTTGTTGTGATCCCTCTCCTGGTTCAAGAACAGCAGCAGCAGCCAGCCAGTGGCGCCGTTAAATGTCAGCATGACTCAACTGGTGTTGGGATCTGCTGGGTCAGGAGGGGACGGGTTCACACCCGGGGCACGAGGCTGCTGGAGGTGATGTCCTGGCCAGGAGACAATCCCCTGAACACCCTCCTGCCGGCCCTGCTCGCTGCCCCCTCGGCAGCTGCAGCGCCCCTGAGGCTTTTGGAGGGACATTGGGATAACCTGGGCATCCCAGAGATGTGCTCACCCTCCTCAAAGCCACCTTTTTGTACCCAAATGCTCACGTCAGCCTTGGTGAGGCTTCCAGCTGTTGTTTCCCCTTGCTCAGTCTCTTTAATTTAATGCCTTTTTAATTGAATTTTATTTAAATTTAACTCCTGCAACAGTCGCCCACTAAAATTTCTTGCTGTCTTCTGGATATCCGAGGATCTGTGGGACACCAGGCTTTGCTGGAGTGAGGGTGAGGAGGAGCTTTGAAAGCAGAGCTATTGATTAAATAATTAAATGGATACAAATGAGCTTTTCTTGGGATTTTGTTTAGCTGGTCCTTGGGTGGAAAAAAAAAAAGTAAGTGACCTGAGAAGACCAGTATTCTGCCAAGTCTCATTCCTGTTTGGAAAGGGTCTTTGGAATTTCTCACTGCAGGAAATTGCATTGCCATCAATAATTTATTTCTCTTTATCAAGGAGACCTTTTCTAGAGTGATGCCTGTGTTAGAGGCCAGTCCTGCAGCACACCCAGCTCCCTCCCCAGACCCACTGTAGTCTTGCTGCCAATTCCAGGATTTCTCTGATTCCCACTGAAAACAGTGTCAGAGTCCCTCTGTGGTGGGGAGCAACCTGTGGGTCTCGTGGCTCTGCTCCCAGTGCACGTGAACACCTTGCTCAGCCCTTTTCCATGGCAGCCTCATCCCCCTGGGTCTTCTCTGTGTCTCCAAGGAGGCCAGGGAGCCCTTGGCTCTGTGCGAGTCTGGTTTTCTGGGCAATAATGCAGATATGATCAATGACACAAGGGTGGATTTGTGCAGCTTTTAGCAGCTCTTGGAGAAGATTTGTGTTTCCTGATGAGGTCTCTGGGTGCCGGGGCAGTGCTGGAGGCACCGCCTCACATTCTTGGAGATGCTTCAGGAACCACTGGGCACCGGAGGGTCCGTGGAAAAGGTGGATCACAGCCCTGGCACGCCCCAGCGTGAGCTGGAGCTGTGCTGACACTTCCCACAGCCCGAATCTGTCCAGTCCCTCCAGGGCTGGCTCTCAGTTTGGGTTCACCTGTTAAAGAGTGAGACTCAGACACCTCATGAAATAGGATTGGTTTTGTCTGAACACGCACTGTTCCCTCTAAAGCTTCTTTGGAATCCTGTTTTACCATTAAAAACAGCTAAAATGAGGAAAAAAAATTGCAGGGAGATTTCAATATTAAACCAGGGCAGTTTTCACCCTTTTAAATTTTGTTTAGAGCTGATGGGAACTGTTTGGAAAAAAGAGGTGGAAAAGTTAATCTTTGAATAGCAAACGTCCCTGAAGGGAGAAAGGGGGGAGAAAAAAAGGGAGAATGGTCCTTTCAAAGAATCACTGACCTAAATTGCACTTTAATGCACATACCACTGCTGTCCACACCACCTACGTGTCTCCAGGAATCCTGCTCAATAACAAGCACTCAATGTTTAGTCATTTCCTGCAGCACGTTTGCAGGAGCCGGTGGCTCCGTGCGATCGCATGTGTCAGTGCTCGGCGGCTCCAACAGTTGCTTTCCATATCAGCAGCTGCTGGCTTTCATCTCCTGTTGGGAAAGGTGCCACGGCAAGCCCAGGTTAATGTTTCAGCCGCCTTCCAGCAGGAGTTCCAGCAAAGCTGTGGTGACGTGGTGACACCTCGCCCCAAACCCGGGGTTTTCAGTTCGCTCTGGGAAATCCTGGCTCCAGAACCGAGCGGGCTGCACAGCAGGAGATGGGTTTGTCCTTTCCACAGCAGGGCTTTTAAGGAGGTTTTATTTTTGTGTTTATGAGTCTGGTGAGTTTATGGGCTGGGTGGCAGCGAGTCGGGCAGGGGAAGGCAGGGGCTGCTCCAACCTGTGCAGCCAAAGCGTCAGGAATTTACACAGACAGGTGGTGCTAGGACAAGAGGGAGTGGTTTTAAACTAAAAGAGGGGAGATTAAATTAGATGTTAGGAAGAAATTCTTTCCTGTGAGGGTGGTGAGACCCTGGCACAGGTTTCTCAGAGAAGCTGTGGCTGCCTCATCCCTGGAAGTCTTCAAGGCCAGGTTGGACAGGGCTTGGAGCAATCTGGGATGGTGGAAAGTGTCCCTGCCCATTGCACAGGGATGGAAAATGAAATGAGCTTTAAGGTTCCTTCCAACCCAAACCATCCTGTGATTCTATTAATTTTATAGCCATTAGCTCAGCCGTGCAGGGTAGATGATCTTGCCCAGAGAGGTTTGCAGTTCGTGCATTGCCCTTTCAGAGGGGCACCGGAGCTGCTTTCTGCCCAAGGAATTGAGGGCTGGATCCTCTCACTTTTTAAAGTGTCTGCCTTCAAAATGGTGGCTGCTTCTCACTTGAAGTTCATGGGAACAGATGGCTGGATCTCAGAGACAGGAGTTACAAGCTATAGGGTGTTTTTCACCACATGTCTTGCTAGTTTCCCTCCTGAAAAAAAAGATCTGTGTGAGAACCCTCCCAACATGCCAGGCCAAATCTGACCGTCTGTTAAGTTCACTTTATATAATCTCTGTTTAGAACTGAGTGCCCTTTAAAAACCCAGGGAGGGCTCCTCGCGGGGAGCTCCCGGAGCTCAGAGCAGGCAGCAGCTGCACAACCACCCCTACCCAGAGCCCAGCAGCTCCTCTGTGCAGATACTCGATTTTTAGCTCTGGAGGAGGGGGGAACCTGCCCAAATCCCCTCCCCAGGGCTGTGCGGGGGCCCCGTGTGCGTGCTCGGGGCACAGTCAGGGCTGGTGGCAGCGCGTGCGCCCGCCGCGCGTCCCACGGGCACATCCAGCAGGAGAACACGCCGGGATCTCACAGCTCCAGGAGCAGCATATGCTCTGGGAGACCTCGCTACGTTGCATAAGCCTCCCATCCCAGGAGCTGGCTGAGCACAGCACATGAGTCAACAGCACAGCGAGACTTGTGCCGTGGGAGTCACACCTACTCTTGGCTGCAGAATTATCCAGAGAAGCAGAAGGTTAATAGGAACAAAATAAAGCCTAAGGAAGCCTTAAAGGTTAGTTACAGGATTTGATTCCATTGGAAAGAGAGGGGAAAATGGGTCAAGACAAGGAGGAGGGAGCAGGGTAATGTAAAGCCGTGGTGTCTGTCTCCTAAGGAGACAGTCCAGTTTGGATCAGTAAAAATGTGATCAATAAAACATTTATATTTTCAAATTACCTGCTTCTGGAGAGGGCCATTATTAATTACAGAATGAAAAAGTCACTTCACTAATGAGAAAGAATGTGGATTAAAGCTCCAGGAAGCCTAAGAAATATTAACGCTGCACAAAAGCAGTTCTGCAAGATAGGGAATGACTCCCCAAAGTGTGTAAATACAGGCACAGCAAGTACCTGACCCAGAGCATTGGCACCACCAGCACAGTCCTCGGATTTGCTTCTGCTCTATAGATAATTGCTTCACCTACAGATGATTATTTTTTCTTGGGACAGTTTAGGAATCAGAACCAAAGCGGGAGCAGGTCTGTCTGTGGCACCTGAACCCCCGAGCATCTCTGGTCCATGCAGAGCAGAGCTCGTGCTGCTGTGCTCGTGCTGCTGTGCTCGTGCTGAGCACCAGCAATGGCATCCCCAGAGGAGGGACAGCAGGGCTGGGCTCCCCAGTTCTCACCAGTTTGGCCCCAGTCTGGCCTCAGTACCCCTAGGGAGTTGGGGCTGACTGGTCTGCTGCAGTTTGCAGGCTGAGTCCCCACTGTTCAGCTGATCTGATCCAAATTTCCGAGTGGGCTCTGGGGTGGGGTTGGAAATGGGGATATCCTGAAGAGATGAATTCATAGGATTTCAGTTTACCATTGAGTAAAATTTCTCTTGATATTGAACCCTTACTGTAGGCTGGGGCCAGTTTCCATGTAAATTAATTTGGTTTATTGCATGTGTATTTGTCAAGAATGCTGTGGGGCCTCCCTGGCCTCGGGAGAAGAAAAAGAGGGAATACAGAAAGTTGTGTTTCATTTCCAGGGTGTTATCTCAGTTTTTTTTTCCCTAAAACAAGACTCCCATGACCAAAGCTGGTATTGCTCATGATGCAGACTTGCCTGCCTGAGGTTCACCTCAGTCCCAAATCTGTGCTGTAAAAATCGGGGATTACCAAGGTGGAAGTGGAAACCTTTGGAGGCTCCGAGCTGCCCAAGAATTGTGTCCTTGCTGTGCTGGGTCCTGGCTCCTGGCCACGTCCCAAGGTCTGAGTGGAGCACGTCCGTGGGGGAGGTGTTGGGCAACACAAGGGATGTTTCATCCCTCGCTCCCGGTGCTCTTTCAGAGGGAAAGATCATCTTGTGATCAGGGCACAAGACCAGGAGTCAGGCGATGTGGGTTACTGCACAGTTGGATTTGCCAACAGGAGCGAGGAGTCCTGACACCTCCGGAGGCACAGGCGCTCTGGGAATGTGCAGGTTGCCTTCTGCCACAGCATATTTCGGGTTCTTTGTGCTGGTCTTGTTGGGGAGTAACAGCTCAAGGGATTTAGCAAAATAATTTAAGTGATGAACTCTGCTGTGATGAAGCCAAAAAAACACTTAGTGGCCTTGGGCTGAAGTTTGGGAAAAAGGCCCCCAGGATGGGTGGATGAGGGGTAGTGGAGGGAGATGAAGTACGAGTGAACAGTCAGTCTCCACTGGCATCCCAAGTGAGAGGGCACTCGCAGGGTGCTCATCTCACCATCAAACCCTGCACTTGAGCTGGTGAAAGTCGTTTCTCTCTCCTGAAGGTCCCAGAATCCCCATTTCTGATGCAGGAATGTGGAATGCCCAGGCAGCCGTCGCTGTGCACGCGTGCCAGCATGTGTGAGGTGCTGGGGTCCTGCCCACATGCAGAGCACGGAGGAGGCCTCACCTCCTGCCGAGGGCTGTTTGGGCTGGAGGGGTCACTCTGTCCCTCTCCCTGACTCCAGGTGTGGTGGGAAGGGGACAACACACCTGGCCAAGTGTCTCCTCCACAGCCACTGGGCAGTTACAGGACTTCAGGAGTGGTCATCACCTCTCCTCCCACACAGACCCAGGTGGGGGGACCCGGCTCAGGTATTTGGGTGCAGAGCCTGAAGGGGTCCCCAGGAGAGCTGAGCACAGCCTGTGCTGCATCCCTGGCAACGAGCACAGTCTCTGAGCTCCATCCCTGCCGTTCCCCCAGCATCTGCCATGGGTCCTGGCACAGGAGACTGCTCAGTTTTTCCTAAATCTGGCTGATCTGTCTCCCGGGAAATGAGAGTCAGCTTGCTCGCGCTCCTGCTTGCATCAGTCCCAGAGTGGCAGGTGGGAAGTCAAAGTCCCTCTTTAGCTGTAGACACACAGAGGAGCTTTCATCCCCAAAATGTGCAGGGTTTGAAATGTTCATGGGGGGAAAAAAAGAATGTTTCCTTATAGGGGAAAAAAAGGATAAAACTCAGTAAATCAGCTTGGCTCCTCCATGCCTTCTTTTCAGGTGCAGACTTGAGGAGCCAGAAAAAGGCAGAAAAGAGGGAGAAATCCCAGCTGAGAGGTTCTGTGTGGTGTGTCCAGGTGGTGGGAGCCCAAGCAGAGGTCCCTGCTTGGCTGTGGACTCCCTCCCTGTGCCACCCGGCTCCAAACCACTGGTCTTGTGATTCCTTTTTTTTTCTTCTTTTTTTTTTTTTTAATTCTTATTATTTCAGTCCCATGATTTTGTTTTCGCCATTCCTAATTCTTTGCCTTGGGGAAGGGAGGCAGGGAACAGCACAGATTTGTACTGCTGTGGTTTTCTGGGTGTCGTGGGCCATAATGTGACATTGAAGTGATGAGGCATTGCCAGCCAGGCTGCAGAAATCAGATTTTTGATGGAAGGGGGTAGTGCAGTTCTAACGAAGCTGTGGGTTTACTTCTATTCATTTTGGTATTTCACTTCTTTCCTTACTTTACCCAAGCAGTGAAAATCCATCAATCATGAGCCCTAGAGCAGAACCCTGGTGTGGTGTCATTCAGGGCAGGTGCTCAGACACCTTGGGGCACACAAGGATGTGCTTGGCCAAGGACAGGTAAAGATTAAATCCTGCCTCGTGCTGAGGTTCCAGAATTGAAGGGGTTATATTATTTCTACGTAATTTCAGTGGCACTCAGAGATCATTTTAAATTACACAGGGCTTTTCATCCTAAAGAATCCCAGAGCAGAGAATTCCATACAGAAACTGCATGGAGATAAAATATGGCACTTGAGTGATAGTGCCAGAAGAAAAGTAAAGAACAACCTTCTGTTTTGGATGCTGAGGGAGGGGGCCATCCAGACAGCCAGATCTGTCTGATATCTGTGCAGCCACACCACACGCCCTCGTGAGAGACACAAGTACGAGCACTGCTTCCCAAATCCGAGCTGGAAGCCGGCCCAGCAGTGCCTCTGTGCCCACCTGACCTGCTGCTTTCCCCATGCTGCTCCCCCTGGGGCCAGGGGGGCTGGTGGGCCCCGTGACCAGGCTGACCTGGAAGCCCCTGGCCTGAGTCACTGTGGTCCTGCCCAGCTGCCCTCGGGGCATGGCCTTGTCAGGCTCCAGGGGTTTTCTGTGTCTTGCAGTTGGAAAGAAAGAGGATAGGACAGTGGTGGATCATCAATGTCCCATGGGGTGTGAGGTGTCTGTCATCTCTTGACAGCCCTGGTGGCATCGCTGCAGCTCCATGGCAGCTCTAAGTGTCACACAGGGAAAGCTGTGTGTGGTTAAAGGTGCTCCCGAGCCAGCTGGGAGAAGCTTCCCAAAAGGCTGTCCTGGGAGTGTGGGATGGGGGTCAGGCCTTCCTTTGGCCACTGCATCCTGTCCTTGGCTGGGAGCTGGAGGAGATCCCTGCTGTGGGAGTGCCAGGTCCATGTGTGTCCATGCTCTCCTCACCAAGGATGGAGGCTCTGGCTGCCACCTGCGAGCCCAGTGTGCTCTGGCAGGGGTGTCTGTGTGTGGGGACGGTGCAGGGTGAGGGGTGCATGTGCACCCACCTCTTCACAGAACTGCTCCTACAGTGGAGCCCGGGAGCACCCCTGTCCAGGAGATCCAGGAGCACTGTGTCCTGCAGCTCAGCAGCAGCCACCGACCGTCCCTGTGGGTGCCCAGCATGCTGGGGTCACATCTGGGGAGTCTGAGGGAGCCCAGGGGGAGCTGCTGCTCTGGCACCCCCAGCTCATCTCCCAAAACCCTCCCCGCCCCGTTTCCCAACAAAATGCAGGATGGAAACAGAAGCTCCTGCCAGGGAATTTCCACCCCAAATCAGTAACATTTGAGTAGTGGGAATAAGCCGCCAAAAGAGTTGATTTTTTTTGTTGTTGGTTTTTTAATTTAGTTTTTCTGGAAAGTTGGCTGTGCAGATGTGTGATGTGGTGGTGGGTGTGGTGACCCCAGCACGGCACAAAGTCTTGCTTCTAAGTGTTGCTAAGTGATGCCTAAATGACAGCCGTGGCTGGGGAGAGGCGACAGCGCTGGAGCGAGGGCAGGTCGGGCTCCCAAACTCTTTTATGGCTAAAGGAGGTTTCAGAGTTTTCTTTGCAAACATAAATAGAATCTATCTATATTTCTAAATCCCATAAGAAAAATAACCCCCAAGATCTCCCACTAACTTTCTGAGGAAGTTACTTTCTGATGGAAATAGTTTGGTATCCAAAATACACAAGGCTTGGCAGCTCGGGGGAGGTCACGGCAGGCAGCTGCACTGGTCCTGTTACTCAGTGCTCTGGGAGGGGGTTGCTGGAAGTCTGGAGGAGGTTTCACGATGGAAGATCGGGCTAAATAAAGGTCTTCCACCTCCATAATTCCGGCAGCTGCATTTCAGCACAGGATCCAGTCACAGTGTGACACGGCGTCTCGGATGGAGGAGGCAGCCTCAAACCTCGCTCAGTTTGGGGGCAGCCAAAGTGATTAGTGGAGCAGCCTCTGCTCAGGTGGGTTATTCCTCAGGTCTCTGTCCCTGAAGTTCATCTGCCATTATCCCTGCTGCTGGTGAGCTGGCAGTGATAACACTCAGGTTTTATACTATCTGTGCCCAGAGTGCCTTTTGCTGCGCGCTAGCTCCGAGAGGGCTGGAGCCTGGCAAAGCCGCAGCACCCGGATGTCCAACCCAGCCCCGTCATTTCCAGTGAAACTGGGGTTGTCAGGGGCATTCAGCCAGTCCTGTCATGGTCTGGGCATCCTGACAGCTCCTGGCTGCTGGCTGGGAACAATACCACTGTTCCCAAGGGATGGCAAACCAAAATCAGGGTATTTTAGTATTTCCGATGAGTTTGTAAAGAGTAGCCAAAGTTGACGGGCTCCAGCCAGCTGTTTATAGAGTCATGGAGTGGTTTGGGTTGGGAGGGACCTTAAAAACCATCCCATTCCACTCCCTGCCATGGGCAGGGACACCTTCCACTGTTCCAGGGTGCTCCAAGCCCCATCCAACCTGGCCTTGGACACTTCAGGGATCCAGGGGCAGCCACAGCTTCTCTGGGCACCCTGTGCCAGGGACTCCCCACCCTCACAGGGAGGAATTCCTTCTTGATACCCAATCTGAATCTCTCCTCTTTTAAGTTTAAAACCATCCCCCCTTGTCCTATTGCAACAGGCCCTGCTGAAAGGCGAATGTGGTGGGATCTTATGTTTCCATGGGGAATCAGCCCCCACTGATCCCCCTCAGCTCAGCTGGGAGTCCCCCTCTCCGGGCTGTGCAGAGAGCAGAGAAGGGGTTCATGAGGGTGCTTGGGCTGCTCTGGGAAGGGGCTGCTGTGTGTGGGGAAGAGGAAAGCCCGTCTGGGGCATAGGAGAGCCTCGGAGGTTGTTACTCCCATCGGGAGAGGCCGGGACAGCGGGACAGCAGGCCAGGTCCCACCTTCTGGCTCAGGCCTTCACAGGGAGTTGCTTGTGAGGCAAACTTCCTCTGGGAGGAAGAGAAAAAGAGCCATGGAAGCTGTCCAAACCCTCCGCTGAGAAAGAGGGTGAGGCCAGACAGGACTGCTTTGGGACTTTATTTGGGTGTGCTTGGAATTGCCTGTGCCGGGGAAGCACCGGGAGCCGCAGGACGCAGATAACCTGTGGGTGCTGCCGGCGCGGGCTGAATCACCCTCCCACACCTGCACACCGCACCTTGCAGGCCGCAGGGGCAGCGGCGCTGCTGAACTGGGCTTTTTTGGGATGTAAATAGGAAATGAGCTCTGCAGCTGAGCCTCCGCAGGCACCGGGGTGCAGAGGGCTCGGCAGGGCGGGAGGAGGCTCGGCCAGCACGGGCGCTTCGTTAATAAGCAAATATATGTGGCTCCATAGGGTTTGAATAACTTGTGGAAGCAAAGTAGTTTTGAGGGTTGAGTCCTTTGCTTGCTCTAAGTGACTAAAAATAATTGGTTTTATTTCACTTCCAAAGTCACAGAAACCACACGTTTCCGTGTAACACGCCTGACTCCGGCTGCCTCGCAAGGAATGAACCTGGATGCCTCGGCTGTCCCTGGGGCTGGACCCCACAGACTGTTTTTCCAGGTGTCTGCGTGCCTGCACACCTTGTTCTGGCTGGAAAAAGGCTTGGAAAGCCTGAAACCCGCAGCCTGTGGCTGTGGGAAGGGGCCGTGAGGAAAAGGGATTGCTGGGGACTGTGGCAGCTCCAGGCTGCACTTGGCAGGGGCCAGGGGGTGACACCGAGGGGCTCCAGCAGCCCTGGAACCCAGCAGGGGCTTGGCTGTGGCCACTGTCGTGAGCCAGGGGACCCTTTTCCATGACACTGTATCATTGGGGGGTGATTCAGCAGCTTTCTAGAAATGCGAGGATCTAAAAGAAGTAAAGAGGGAAGTTTTCCTTCTCTGTTTTCCTTCTCTGTCTCATTCTACATTAAGAAATAAGGCAACTTGGGTTCTCCCTTCAGGGAACAGGGAAATTTGGCACCAAAAAGCCCCTCCATCCCTTCCCACATCTCTGTACCACATGTCTCCGCTTCACTTCTCACTTGTTTTGACATAAAGTACTTTCCCCAAAAAATATTAGTCACAACTTTGGCTTCAACCAGCCAACTCTTTAACCTTCCTCAAAGTGGTTTGCAAGGGGTGACGTTGGTAATGTGTGATGGAGATGGGGACTGGTGGGCGGTTTCAGTGTTTCTGGAAGGTTCTACATCGAGGTTTGGGAGCCCAAAAGCTGCTGCCTGCTGCTGTAAGGGAATCCCAAAGGACCTGCCAGAGATCCAAGGAGCTTTTGGGTCCTTGGAATAAGACAAACTGTGAGGCTGGAAAACCAGGACATCTGGTGGGGGTGAGACTGTCAATGGAGGCTGAATGAGCAGAGGGATGAGTACGGTGTAAAGCTGACTAATCCGCGTTGAGGGGTGTCAAACTTGAACCAGCTGCCTAAAATCCTGGGTTTGGAGCAATACCAGCTCTATCAAGCAGATCAGCACCAACAGGAAGGCAAAACCCCAAGTGGCATGTGGGAGCAGGTACGGATTCCCGAGAATTCCTGGGAAGGAAGGAGCGAGGGACGCCTGGATTGGGCAGAGCCGGGAAATCGTGTTCCAGGCCCGCAGCAGCTGCACATGAGGAGCCTGCAGTGGCTGTGGGATCCAGGGTGAACCCGGCCCTGCCTTCCCTGTGCTTCCTCAGGTAATTAACACACCTCACACCCTAATGAGAACCTGCTCCATTTTCTCATCCCTCCACTCCGCGGTTCTTCCCTCCTGGCTGCTCCTTCAGAGCTCTTTGCAAACCCCATCTGCTAAAGGGCTTGTATTTTCTTTTTAAAAGGAGAAATCATTGGAAATTAGTAGTTTCTCTGTGCGTTATTATGCTTATAATCCTCTAATTTGGTAATAGGGCTGTAATCACAGGCGTGCAGGGTGAGGAGCAGAGCCAGCCCGGAAAGGTGCCCTGGGGATTCCCAGGCACAGCAGCCACAGCGTGCCCGGACAGACTGTGATTCCACAGCAGAGAAGGCAGGGAGAGAGGGGATGGACCTCCCAGCATTCCCAGTGATGGAAAACCAGAGTCCAACACAGCTCATGGGTGAGGAACCCTGAAACAAGGGATGTCACCCTGGGCAGTGGCAGACCCTGTGCCCAGGGCCTGTGTCTGTAAACAGCAATTGAGCTTGACAGCCCCATCCCTCCCCAAAAAGACCAGGGAAAATAACAAATGCCGTCCCTTTGCCAGGGATACTTCCTGCTCAGGAACATTTCTCACGGCAGGTGAGTTCCCAGGATGCAGAGGAAGGTGTGGGCTGCGAGTGAGGCCCTCCCAGCCCCAAATCACCACCTGCTGCTCCTGGGGCTGCTGCCCAGCCCATTCCCACAGCAGGATTTCCCCCCTTCCAACACTGCAGTGAGGGAAATTGGTGCAAATATGCAGGTTGCTGAGGGTACCGTGTGGTGCTGAGCCACACCTGTATAAAAAACCAACCAGGGACTTACGGATTATCAGACTGGAAAGATGAGGGCAGCTAATTGAGATCTGCAGAGCCTGGCTGTCCAGGCAGGAAATCCATCCGTGCTGGGGCTGGCTGGTCAGGCAGCTGCTCATTCCCACATTCTGCACCCTGTGAAAGGCCTCCCGTTGTGCCACCCTTCCAGACTGCAAGGTGCTGGCAACAGGGACCTCGCTCTCAGCAGAGCTAAACCCTGAGTAAAGCCGTGGTAAGCACCATGGAAAGGAGACTGGAGCAGCTCTGCCTTATGTTGGAGAGGGGTTATATTCCAAATAATGCTGAAACTCAGTCCCAGTGTAGGAAAGGTGGATGGGAGAGGTTCCCAGGGGCTGAAACCTCAGCCCTGACGGGCAAACTGGAATCAGGGATGTCTTCACTCAGCACAGCTGGCTCAGAGATCCAGGGGAAGCCCTGAGCCTTGAGAACCAAGGGACTAAAAATGCAGAGCAGGGATGAAAATGATGAAAATGAGACAAAGTCACCACTTCCCAAAACCTTCGCAGTGAAGGAAACACCTCCCACTGTCTGGAGGATCCATGGGAATATTACAATATTTGTTCCAAAAACATGACTGGGTGGATCCAGACTCACTGACGCAGACACAAGCAGCTAATTGAATTCATACGTAGGAACCCTGGACACCATCTGGCCTCAATAAAACGTGGGTCCAGAGCTGTTTCTTAGCAGATGGTTCCTCATTTTCATAATCTGAAATCAAAAGATCATTTTTCTATCTGGAGATCAAAGGCACTTAATGTCTCCTTGGTCGAGGGTTACAAAGCGAAACCTCTGTCCTCTGTTTTGGCATTTCGTGCGAGGCAGACGGGGGTTTTCCCCTGAAACCTCTGCTCAGGCTCCGGGCAACCACATCTGGGCAGCAGCTGCAGATGTTCACAGCTCTCCAGGGCTGGGCTTTATTTCCATGATAGGGACGTGCAGTTTATAAAATCAGAGCGGACAGCTGTAATAAGCTTGTGTGGCCATTTCTACTTCCCCAGACTACTGCAGTATAGCCCGTGTGAATATTTGGGGATGAAATGATTCCTTTTGCCTTAGAAGAAGAGCTCAGAGCCCTGTCTGACCTCTCAGAGCCCACAGTCAGACCTGTGTGTGAGGCCAGTGCCCACTCTGTGTGGTGACTGGGGTGTCCTGTGCAGGGCCAGGAGCTGGACTCGATAATCCTTGTGGGCCCTTTCCAGCTCAGGATATCCCCTGATTTTCTGATCCCTGTGGGAGAGAGCCCTGCAGAGGAACGAGGCCAGTCTGGAGCAAAGGAGGCTCAGGGGGGCCCTTGTGGCTCTGCGCAACTCCCTGACAGGAGGGGGCAGCTGGGGGGGTCGGGCTCTGCTCCCAGGGAACAGGGACAGGAGGAGAGGGAATGGCCTCAACTCCAGAAGAATTTCTCCATGGAAAGGGTGGTCAGGCCTTGGTAGGGACTGCCCAGGGAGGTTTGGAGTCCCCATCCCTGAAGGTGCCCAAGGGAGGCCTGGATGTGGCACTCAGTGCTCTGGGCTGGGGACAAGGTGGGGATCGGGCACAGCTTGGACTCGATCATCTTGGAGACCTTTTCCAGCCTCCGAGATGCTGGGATTCTGGGAGTCTGGGCTGCTCCTCGGTGCGGGTGGGCGAGTGCTCGCCTCCCCGGCGACGTCAGCGCCGCTCCGGCGGCAGCAGCGCAGGGGAGGAGAAGGGGGCGAGATGCGTTTCTGTGGAAAGTACTTCCACACCCACCCAAAAGCCTCCAGGATAGACGTGATCTTTGCCACCTAAGAACGAGAGGTGTGTGGTTACCCGGAGCAGGTTGTAACAAATTGAGTCCTGCTCACAAACCTCATTTTCCAGCGGGTACCTGCGGGCTCGGGGCCGTTCTCATCGGCCCAGGGTGGAACCGAGAGGCCCCCCCCGTCCCGCCAACCCACACTGCCCGAGCGCTCTTTGCATCTCAAACACTGATGCACGAGGGGAGTATTTGCGCCGGGATCAGCTCCCGGAGGAGCCGGAGCTCTCCCTGCTCTGCCTCCCGCCTCGCCTCGCTGCAGTATGGAAATGATCCTCCCGGCAGACAGCTGAGTCCCACCTCGGTTCCCATTCACCTGGAGATGAAAGTGCTCTGGCTGCCAGTGTAGGCGGGGCAAAACTATTTAAAAACCTCATTAGAGAAAGTATTTGGGGAAGACAGCAACACCCTCAGTTGTGGTTTGCTCTAGGACTTCTCAGCCAGATCCCCGCTGATACAGAGGGAAGGGCACTATGAGAGACATTCCTGTCAAATACTACTCCTCGTGGGGATGCCTTGGGTGTCCTTCGCCCTTCTCTCTGTCCTGGTGGGCTGTGTTTTCTACCTAAACACGGGCACGTTCCCCTCCAGGTGCTGTTTTGGGGGCTGGAGTCAGGGCTCTGTGTGGCACAGAGGGGTCCAGGAGCGATGTAGGAGGGGTCCTGCTCCGTGCTGGAGGAACACAGTCAGCAGAACTGTGTGTAATCTTGATTAGGCAGAAATCCACCATGAATATTTCCTATTCCATTTAATTCCTGCTTGTGCTTATTTCAGCTGAATTTGCAGTAGGAGTAGTGCCCAAGCCACATCTGGCTCGTGATGCACATGGGATCAGACCGGGAGTTTGGGAGGAGGTGGATCTGGATTCAGAGGTTTGGCTTCTTATTTAGAAAATGACGGGTTGCATTCTCCCACGGCTGCTCCAGACTGCCCCAGAGCTCAATGATATTCCTGGCCAAGGGTTTTTTCAGTCTGCCTGACGAGGAAACAATCTCATGTGTATGGCTTGTCTGGCCTCGTGCACCTGCACTTCCCCTTCTGCCTTCATTTTCTTTGCATCCCATTTATTCCAAGGGGCCAAATGTTCATTAAGCCCTGATGAGTTTGAGTGCCAGGAATCCCTTTTGCTCTCCCAACATAGCCACCCACCCACCTTAAGCAGCCGTGGTTAATCCAGACAACTGCAGCCCTCAGCCAGCCGAGGGACATCCCGGGCCCTCCAAGCAGGTGCCTGATCCCACAGGCTCACACAAACACCAGACTGGGCTAAGGAAGGCCACGTGCAGCACATGGGCTTGTTCTCCCTTGTCTCCAGCCACGGGAGCCAGTGACATCCTGGCCGAAGCCCGTCTGGGTTCCCTGTGTGCCCCTTCCCACAATCACACAGAATCACAGAATCAGCACGATTAGAAGAGATCTTCAAGATCATCCAGTTCCGCCATGACCCCAGCACCACCATCACCCCTAAACCATGTCCCCCATCCAGACACCTCTTGAACACTTGCAGAGGTGGTGACTCCACCAGCTCCCTGGGCAGCATGTCAGCCCCCAGCTCCCCACACTGACCTGCCACACTGTCACCTGTGCCCCATGCCCTGGCGAGCAGCCCCTGCTCACCCCTGTGCTGATGGCATTTGCAGCTTGAACCAAGTCCCCCCAACCTGACCCTTGGGTGCCTCACACCCCATGAGCAGGGAGGTCACACAGACCTTGTCCCAAAGCCTCGAGTTTAGAGGTCAGGGTTTAACTCATCCGTGTCCTCACATGAACTGCAGGAGGAACACACTCACGGGCTCTTCTTCTGCCTGTTCCAGCTTTATTTTGTTATTATTTTTAGGGGTGGGTGTGTAATTTTTTTTTACTTAATTAGCAAGTTCAGAATATTCTCTGTGTTAATATTTGACTCAGACATGATGCAGTTCAGCCCCGTAGCTGTTGTTACCTGCATCCCCCGAAAGAACAACATCTCCCCAGACTGGGAGCCTCAGTGGTGCTGATTCCTGCCGGGGTACGTGGGTGCCGGTGGAAAATAAATAACGTGGTATTTTCCAAATGGCAGATCTGAAGGCTCCCTGCTTTCCTTGCTTTGCATACTCACAGAGCACCATCCTCTCTGCTTCCCAGATATGAAAGCCGAGGCAGAGACATCTGATGGGGCTCCAGCGCTGACTCACTGTTTGATGTGAGGCAGGAGAAGGGATGTGATCAGATCCCATTGTGCAGAGCATCCACCAGACAACGCCAGCAGCAAGAGAAGTGGTTCCTCATCCTCCCTGCCCCTCCAAACTGTGGCTCACCCCTCGCTGTCCCCTGCCCCACCTGCAGCAGGTGGGATGTCACCTCTGAAATGGCTCTTTGGTTGTGGACTCCCATCCCTAGAAGTGTCCAAGGCCAGGTTGGATGGGGCTTGGAGCAGCCTGGGATAGTGGAAGGTGTCCCTGCCCATGGCAGGGGCTTGGACCTGGATAACTTTAAGGTCCCTTCCAAGCCAGCCCATTCCACGAGTCCCTGATTCCGTGATTAGGCCGTGTGCAGACAGAGCTGAGGCCTGTGCAGCCCTGGGGTGTGCCGGGTGTGCACGCCCGGGGTTCTTTCTCACGAGATGGTGCAAGAGCCGGGGGGGAACTGGTTAAACAGCGTGAGCTGCCAGGGCTTGGCAGGGCAGGATGTCACCGGGAAGCCAGCGTGTTTTATTAAACACACTATCAAAGTGGGCTAAAGTCTCTTATTAATGTCCACAAATTTTGCCACTTCCAAATAGTTTCCACCTACATGTTCCTCCCACTGCTGCACTGGGTGCTGGCAAACATCTCTGCTCAAAGAGGGGAATGGCTTTCATTTGAATAGTCCTCGGGCGAGTTTCGCTGAGCGATGCCAGCGTCATTCCCGCAGCTCTCACGTGCCCGGCAGCGCTCCAGGGTCGTGCCGGAGGGAGGGCACAGAGACAACAGCTCTTGCTGTGTTTTCCCAGTGCTTTATCCAGGCAGAGCCCGTGGCAGCCTAAACCAGTGCAATTAAGCAGCGATGGATGCACATATTTGCAATATGAAATCTCGACTTCTGACTCGTGACGGTTCCTGACGGTTCCACGGCAGCGAGCGCGGCCAGCTGTGCTATCGAGAGTCACACACAGCTGAAACCACCCAGCTTCACACCAAATTGGGCTTTCGCAACTCCCAGAAGGCTGAGGCAGAGCCCTGGTGGGTGTCAAGCTGCTCCTCAGACCCTGCGCTGTGAGGTCGCACAGTGTCCTTTGGGACCCGGCCTTCGGCTGAGGGGTGTGGGCTCTCCTGCGCCTTCCTCGGGCACTGCGGTGGGAAATGAGACGTGCCAGGGTCTCCTGGGAGCCCCTGGCTGGGTACATCCCACACGGGCCACGCTGTGCAGGACCACAGACCCCACGGGGTGGAGGTGCTGTCCCCCCCGGCTGACTGCACCCTGCTGCCCAGCCGGTGCCTCCCGTCCGTGCCGGAGGCGGCGGCGGCAGCTGCGGAGCTGCCGGGCTCGGGAGCGGAGCCGTCACGTTTGCTGAGCACAGGAGAGAACCCCGCTCCCCAGCGCTCCCAGAGACTGCCTGGCTCCCACAGGAACTTTTCCTTGAGCAGAAAGCACGGGGTGTTCCTGCCGGAGGCTCGGGGCCGAGGATGCCGAGGGCTGAGCGCATCCCGCCCGGCACCGCGCCCGCGTCCAGCCTCGGCAGGGCTGAGCTTTCACCTCCGGTGCCAGTAACCCGACCCGGGATTGCTGGAAATGGGAGAGAGGGAGAGTCAGCGATTTGATTACAGGCCACAGGCACATGCCTGGCCTTCATGGATATATTAAGTAAGAGACATTTTAAAACAAAACCACCCTCAGTAACCTTATCGTAAGCTCGAATCCACAACCCATCTGTTAACTCCCGGCGCTGCCCACATAGGCTTCCATCAGACAGCAGTGCCAGGGAATTTTGGAACGTTTTCCCCCCAAATCCCTGCGGTCGGAAGGGGACAGTCCCAGGGAAGGGGCAGATCCTGAGTCTCGGATTCCCAGCCCACCCCCAAACCAGCCCCCAAACTCTCACCTTCTCGTGCCTCTGTAAGTAACTGCAAATCCCCTTGGACGCGAGCTGTCGCAGTCCTGTGACTCCCAGCCCTGCTGGAGGAGCGCTCAGGAGAGCTGCTGCTCCACGGATGGCTTGAGGGAAATCAGCCTTTTTAAACATTTTGTTACTGCCTGAATCGTACGATGTAAAGGAGCCCTCCCTGTAGAAATAATTCAGCAAACACAAGCGAGGAGAATTGATGATTGCATCAGCCCTTGCTTGTGAAAACTGATCCCCAGGAAAATGTAACTCAACTCTCGAGCAATCTCACTTGATGCCCAAGAATGTAATAACTTCATTTGGATCCTCCTTTTAGGGGGACTCCTAAATCCTTGGCAACGTCCCTTAAGGTCATGAGCAAATCCTGATATGGAGAATTGTTTGGCAAGCACGAGAACAGTAAAAGGGCTAAATAATTGGGGATTACCTCTGACCCTGATTTGTGGCTCACCACCCACTGCAGGAATGTACCGAATATCTGAAGGAGCATGCAGGAGTCAGACAATCCACGGGCATGAAGCCGTCCACGTACTCTTGGAGCCTGAACTTCAAATGCAGAGCAGGTTGGCCCCAAACCTCATTTTTCATTAGCAAAAGGCTGCAGCAGGCTCTAATTATTTCTGTTGCCTTGGACAAAGGGTCAGTGATGGGACAGATGAAAAATTGTCTGTGTTTTTTCACCCTTTGTTTGGAAAATAACAGCTTGGGTCTTGGGGGCATGGAGAGAACAAACCGTCTGCTCCAGGGCTCGTTACTGAGGCTGGTTACGGTCCCCTGAGCTGCAGGAGGGGACAAACACATCACCCCCAGGCCTTCTGATGGTTATTGCTGAATTTGTCCAGTGCCTGTAGGAAAGACCGGCTCTGCTGTGAGAGGTCACAGCTCGGAGCTGTGATCCTGTGGTACTCGGAGCTCCATGCTCAGTCCCAAGCGCTCTCCTCCGCAGCGCACCAGGGCTGCGGCACCACAGAGACCCTCAAGATAGATGGGCAAGTCCTGCCCATGGCAGGGGGTTGGAATGAGTTGGCTGTAAGGTCCCTTCCAACCCAAACCTTTCTGGGATTCCATGATCCTGGCCATAATCACCAGGTTTGCAGGCTCAGATGTCAAACACGGAGAAGGCCGTGTTGAGTGGGACAGGCCAAACATCTGTTTTGTGGAAGCCCCATGTCACTGATACAGTGCTGTGGTGTTCGCACTGCAGATGCTGCTGGGAGCTTGTAGAGGAGATTTTGGGGTTTTATAGACCTTACATTTCTGGCTAGCATCTTTCTGAGGCTCCGACTTCCCTTGGGATTCTTCCTGGTAACAACAGACACCTTCAGATGGGGGTGAGCCTTAAACAGCCTGTCTCCATCGCCCATATAAAACCACTCTGTGCTCTCAAGTAACACCTCCTGCCCTCGGATTCCTCCCAAGGTGGAGCAGCCAGGGCTCTGCAGGCATTAGCAGCAGCTCAGCACTGGAGCTCTGCTGTTCCCTTATCTTGGTAAATGTGCCTTTTATCAGCTGAGCCTGCCTCTACTTGCTCAGCACTCAGCAGGGAAGTGACCACGGCCCTTCAGGAGAGCTCTGCCTTGGCAGGTACACACAAAGCATTATCATCGCTCGGGCGTTGTGCAACTGCTGGCGTCCACAGGCTGGCACGGGCACAGGGTGTCATGGAATGGTCTGGGTTGGAGGGGACATTAAAGTTATCATCATTCCACCCCCTGCCATGCACAGGGACACCTTCCACTAGACCAGGTTGCTCCATGCAATGCTTCCAGGGATGGGGCGGCCACAGCTTCTCAGGGAACCTGTGCCAGGGCCTCACTACCCTCACAGGGAAGAATTTCCTGCTGATCACAGAATCACAGAATGGTTTGGGTCAGAAGGGACATTAGAGTTATCATCTAGTTCCACTGCCTGTTATGGGCAGGGACACCTTCCACTGGAGCAAGTTGCTCCAAACCCTGTCCAACCTGGCCTCGGACGCCCCCAGGGATGGGGTCCTGCCATCCCAAAACTTCCCTGCAGCACTGCCATTTCCCCAGAGCCATACTTTAGCGGCTCTCACTTATTTTATTTTTCCCCCCCACATTTCCAAAGTTCCGTGGCTGCAGATTTCTCCGGGTCCGTGTTTGTGCCTGTGTCGCTTCGGGGGTGATT
>VZRQ01005874.1:249552-264151 GCA_013397975.1 Machaerirhynchus nigripectus
AAAAATAAAAAAAAAAAAAAAAAAAAAAAAAAAAGAAGTTATTGTGCGTGAAGAGCGGGTGCGAGGGGGCGGCGGGGTCAGGCAGATCAAAGGGTGTCCCGGAGGTGCTGAGTGAGGTTTGCTGAGCGGGAGCGCAGGATTGCCTCAAAAGGAAAGAAATGCTCCTGAATTTTTTAATGTCTCGGTCCCGTTTCATACCAGCCCTGTGGAGGCACGGGGAGAGCCTTCCTGAGAGCCAGGGCCTTTCCTAACCCCGGTGAGGACACACAGACACATAATTTTAGCTTTTCACCACCTGTTTGGAAAGCTCCCGTAGCCGAGCGCCGTGGGACTGGATGGTTTTTACAGGCATGTACCCCGGGAGCTGCTTATTTGCATTATGCATGGACCAGGGCCTAAAATAATCTGCAGTGACGCACATTTTTGCTGTGATTCCCCCCCCCCTTTTCCAGGACTCCATTTTTCTGAACGTGCCGTGACTCTGGAGGAGCACGCATGGTTAGCCAGCCCCGGGGCTGCCGGGGCCCTGATTCAGCGCGCCCGCCCGAGCCGGGGGGAGCTCCCCCGGCCGTCCCCCGGCCGTGACACACGGAGGGAGAAGTGGAGAAGTGCCCTCGTGCTCCGCCTTGGCTTTCATCTGCAGAGCGTGTAGCTGCAAGTGCGGCGTGTTTACAAATGCAGGCATTGCAAGATCCCTTGAACTGTGTCCTAGTACAAAAGAGGCTTTGAAACGAGAAACACGTTGTCATGGCATGTTCCAGGCCAGCAGCACCAGACTGAACCAGATAATTGCTGTTTCTGCTTCAGCGTGGAAAAAGCAGCAGGTCTTGAGCAAGCCTTTTTTCCCCTTGGACATTTCGTGTGATGCCCGGGATGGAAGGAGAGGGTTGGGAATGCCCGGGCAGCGGGGGCAGAGGCGGGATGATCTCCCCAGGGCTGCAGGCAGAATGACCCTGCTGGGCTCAGCCCGTGTAACCGTAGCCCGTGGGGCTGGTGGCACTGACCTCGCTATGTGACACGGGCTGTCCGTGTTCTGTAACCCTGGCGTGCTGCCGGAGCCAGGAGATGAGGCTCTCGCCGCTCCCTCGTGTTCCAGACCTTTCCCACTGCCCTTCTCCGGGCGGTTCGCGGCACTTGAGAGCTCCCCCGATGCCTCCCAGTGGCAGGGAGGGCTGCGAGCTGCGGTGGGCATTAGCGGCCCTGGGCACAGCAGCTCTGCGCCGGGAGCACCGGGCACGGCTCAGGGGGTGCCTGGCCCTCGTGCCCACACTCCTGGGGCACCATTGTGCTGGGGTGTAAGAAATGGAGGATAATATTTTTAATCATTTCAGAATAATTTATTTCTTGGGCATTTGCCTTTCTCCCAGGTGTGTTTCTGCCCCAGGCACATCACCCCATGGAGTCACTTATTGCCATCACGCCCAGTGCCTTTGGAAATGGTCAAACAGGAAAGCTCTGCCTGGGAAGGGTTTTTCACCACATGTGCCTTGTTAAAAACGGCGAATGGAGCAGGCTGGGTAACACCATGCAGCTGAGGAAAACAGGAATTCCTGGAAATAAAAGGCAGATCCCCCAGCTCTTCTTGTGCTTGTTGTTTCCCTTGGGATAGCAGGAGCTGGCTGGGGCCTGTCCTGGGCTGGTTGCTCCTGGCATCCAACTCTTTACACCTCTGCAGAGGCAGCCTGGCTAAGGCAGGTGGGTGTTTGCTGTGGGATGGACCCTCGGTCATCTCAGCCCTGCCCGTGTCCCTGGGTGTCCCTCTGCGGGGGTGGCAGTGCTGATGGGAAAGGGCTGGGTTGGCCACTGCAGCCTTGGCTTATCCCCAGTGTTCCATGTTACCTCCTCTCTGACCTCTGCTCTTTATCCCAGTACCCAGGATGGGCTCCCAGGCTGGTGCTTTCTGAACACCAGCCCAGCCCAAGGAGCGATGGCACGGTCTGTGGCTGCCAGGGCTGCCACACAAGAGGAACAATTAGTTTCTCTCTGCAGCACAGCTTTATCCTTCCCTCAGCCCGTGGTGCTGCTGGAAGGACAGCAGCAGTCTCTGGCTGTCTCTGTGCAGTGGCAGCGAGAGAAAAGGCCGAGATCTATCCTGCTTTGAAAGGACTGATGAATATGCAAACTATTAGGGCTGAAATATTGCTTATCCGCGTCACGGGGTGTGCACGGAGCTCGTGTTTGTGCTGCTGCCTGAGGATGTGTACACCACCAGTGTGCAGCTGAGCAGCTTAGGGAAGATTTAACTCTTATTTCTATTCTTGACACCGAATCATTAATAAGGTTATGACCATGCTGGGGGCCTTTCCCAGCGCCCTCCTCCTGCTGTGGCAGGGCCTGGGGACCTGCTGGTGGGGTTTGACTGCAGCTATTGATCGGGACAAAGCTCCATCCCCAACGCAAGCAGTCGCTGATGATTATCTGCGGTATTAGTGCGTGTATTGTGAAATTGGTGTGATTTGAGATGAAATGTGACCTATGGGCATAGGCAACGTGTTCTAATGTATTCAGAAATGCCGGGGCTGACGAGATATTGCTGCTGGTACCACACTGATTAAACCCCAGCTCGCTCTGCTCCCATTGAAATCAGTGGGAGGTCTGTCATTGCCTTCCGTGAGTGCTGGACTGGATCCAGACTGCACTTCATGGGATGCATTATTCCACAGGATTAGAGAGGCACAGGGAGTGGGATTCCTCTCTCTCACTGATCTCTGCTGCTTAGATGTTTGCCTTGGAGCTGGCCGGGACACGAAGCACCCGGCCTGGTTTTGGTGTCACCCCGGGGAGGAGATGAGTGGTGTTTGCTCCCGAAGGTTGGCCAGGGCTGGGGTTCTGCTCTGGGGCTGCAGTGAAATGTGGGGGGTGTGATCCAGAACTCCTGGTGCCGTGGGGACACAGGAGGCAGGGTTCTCATCAGCACTGCCTGTACCAAGTGTTTGACCCACCAGAGCTGGAGTCCTGGTTCAGGAATGAAAAAGCCCAATCCCCCCGCAGGGAGCCCCAGAGGGGCCCTGGCTCTGCACACGCTGGTCAGGAGGTGGCTGGGGAGGGGTTTTCTCAGGTTCTTGGTTTCAGACAAACGTTTGACCTCAAAGAGGTGCCGGGCCGCTCCGGGGCTGAATTCCCCTGTGGCGTGGGAGGCTGCCCGGAGCATCTCTCATGGCCCATCCCTCCAGGGCCCTGCCGTCCCAGCCCCACCGCACCGGCCCCTGGCCGAGCCTTGGGGTGGAGGATGACTCAGGGCCCCGTGGAGGGAGGGGGTGGCAGTGACCCCCCCAGTGCTGCCGGGGAACTGAAGCAATCTGTTTATCATGGAAAAACTGCTCTTTGCAGCAATTCAAATGGAAACTTCCCAGAATGAGTGGTGCAGAGCTTTCCCCTTGAATCACCGGGCCTCCCAAGAGCCGCTTTCTAAGACGATGCCCTCGGGAAAGCTGTCCCCGGCCCCGGCGTGCGCGGCAGCTCCGTCCCGGCAGCACAGCCGCGCTCCATCCCCGCTCGGGGCCGTTCCCCGCCAGCCCTGGCACCCCCAGCACACAGGGGTCCCCCGAGCTGCTGCTCAGCCCCGCCGTGCCGGCTGCTGGAAGGCTCTGGGGCGATGGCACCTCGCAGCCTGGGGACCAGCCCGGCCTGGAGGCTCCCACCGCGGCCCCCGCTGCCATCTCGCCGGGCCAGTCGCCTGTTTTCCCTTCCCTCGGGCTGCCCATCACCCTTCGCACGGCTGAAATGAGTGTCCAAAGGTCACGGGGAATTCAGCCGCTGCCTGCAGCTCACGCGGCCGAGTGAATAAGGAGTGAGCGTGTGACGCCTGACTCGCTCGGCTCCCGAGGCCGCCTTGGCTCCCGTGCTGCCCGGCCGCGCCGAGCCCTGCGCTGCCCGTGTGGTGCCCGCCGGGCCGTGCCCGCAGCACATCCTCCGCAGGGATGCTCCGGGCAGCGGGCAGGGCAGCGGGCACGCCGCCTCCGCCGCGGGGCGTTTCCGGGCCAGCGGAACCGCAGCTGTGTAAGCCCTGAGCTGTCAGCCCGGCAGATTGGGCAAAGACAGGAACGGGCTGGGTGTCGCAAGGGGTGGGAGGCCACCGAGCCAGGCAGGGAGGCAGGGCAGGTTACGGCACCCCGGTGATCCCACTGCCACCCTCGGAGCGAAGCTGCTGGGGATTTTTATACATTTATTCCTGTCAGCCCCGCGGTGCCTGTCCCCATAGTAACAGAGCAGGCTGGCACTGCAGCGCTCAGTGACATCCCTGGTCCCCAGGGAGAAGCGTGGTCCGTGTCCCCAGCTCCTCGGTGATGCACAGAGCCCGGGGACAGCTTTCCTGCGCTGCAGAGCGCGTCAGGGTTTCACTGTGTCTCTGCAGCCCCGGGAAAGCAAAGAATTGTTGGCCAAGAGGGCAGAAGAGGCAGGTGTGGGGCTGGGCCAGGACCTCGCTGGAGTGAGGGCCGGCTGGTGGCAGGTCCTTGTCCCCGGTAGCTGCAGCAGCTGTGGCAGGGCCAGGCCGTGCCGCACTGTGAGCAGCGCAGCCCGGCTGCTGTGTGCGGCTGAGGCAGGAACCACAGAGGGGTTTTCCGGGCTCCGGCAAGCACCTGGGCACTTGAGGTCAGGAGGCATCTGCAGCACGAGCTTTTTGAACCCAGCAGCGAGGCAAAGGTGTTTTTAAGAAGACCGGCAAGACAGAGATCTCTGTTCAGATCCTGGAGCCGCTCGGAAGATGAGTCAAAGGATTCCTGAAACAATTAGAGCTGTGAGGTGCAGCAGCAACAGCACATCCACCATCAGCAGCTCTGCCAGGCGCCCTCGGCCAGCTGTTCGTGCCTTCCCTTTAATAAGGCACATTAGGCAATTTCCCATTTAAAAATGTTTATGGGAATATATAAATACTCACTTAGTTATACAGAACTTGCCTGGCCCGTTGTGTGCAGAGCGGTGGCGAGAGTGACTTGAATTGTTATAAATCTATCAGGAAAGCTGGAGATGGAGCCTTCAGCACGGTGAGATGGATGTCTCAGAGCCCCCCGGGAACTGAGTCCTCCAGGTGCCAGGATGGGACACCTCGCTCCGTGGGACAACGTGCCCCAGCGAGCAGGACGGGGCAACCACAGGACTGCGTCACATCCCTCGGTGCCCAGCCACAGGCAGTGTGGGCAGGGTTTTCCCTCGTGTGATTTCCCGATGGCCGCAGGAAGAGCTTGCACAGACCCGATCTGGATTTAATCAAAGGAATTTTTTTTTGCATTTGCTGTCTTATGCGCTGACCACCAAACCACATCCTTCGAGCCTGAGCCCAGCACAGTGAAACAAAAACTAGCAAAAACTAGGCCAGGGCTTTTTGCTATATATATTTTTTTTCTTTCTTTTCCTTTAGTGTATCAGTTGGGTGCAAAGCTGGCACACACCTCTTCCTCCAGCCCCTCTGCTCCCACACAGCCCCTTCCCAGGGCAGCCTGGCGTTTCCACCACCCCTGAGCCAGGCACTTGCAGCTCCACGTGAAACCTGGGAACTATCCAGATTATGTGCACTGAGCACAGCGTCAGTGGGGAGCAAATATAGAGGAATAATGAGTAATGACGTGCTGGCAGACCATGTCGAGACCTAATAAGGCACAAGGTGGGGACTGTCCTTGGCTCTCACCCGGTGCTTTAGGCAGACGAGGGTGGTGCAGCCTGACTGTGGGGTCAGAGCAAAGCAGAGGGGCCCTGGTGAGCCCCCGGTGCTGGTGGGAGCACTGGCTGAGGTGTGACACCGTCCCTGGCAGCATCCCGCAGCATCCAGTGGCGAGGTGCCTGCGTGGGGAAGTTCTCACGTTTACAGAACAGAGAGCAGCTTTATTGTTGTATTTTGCAAACCAAAACCAGCTGGGAGTTTCTGAAGTGTCTGCCATCCCCGCAGAGAGCTGTTTAGTCATGCCTGGTGTGTGTGCATGTGAGACAGTGAGGGGAGGGAGGCTCGAGGACTTTGCAAAGATTAAAGATTTATGCTGACCCTTGAATCTGATCCAAGGCTACTAATCTGCCCTGATCCTATCATCTGCTCAGGGTGGATCTATTTCACTTTCCTTTATGGTAGTCCTGACTCATTCTACTCCCACTCCAGGCCAGTCCAGTGGGAATGGGAAGCGCTACCACATATTTGTTTGGGTTTGCATTTAAAGCTCTGGACCTGTAGTGGGTGCAGCTCATAAAGGAAACCAGCGTGGATAAGATATGGGTGAGCTGAATGCTTGGAAACCACTCCCAAACACAAGCTGAAGTGGTTTGAAATCAAGGTGGAGTGATGTACTGAAGGCACAATACTTGGCAGCTACGCCCAGCGTGTGAGAAAGGCGTTTAAACCCAAGGTGGTGAGGCAGGCAGGGCATCCCGCGTGCTTCCGACGGGACAGCCCGTGCCCTGCAGGCTCTGCAGTGCCAGCTCTAACCTCCCCAGCAGGGAGCTGGGCACCCACCCCTCCACCTGCCCACCTGCCCTCTCTGGCTCTGTGCTTTGCACCCTGGTGAGCCCCTCCATGGGCCTGCAGGAAGCTGTGCCAGGGGTTCTGCTCCTGCCCTGGCACTGCTCTGCCTGGGAAAGGGCTTGTTTGTGCTCCATCACCCTGTAGTGAAAGGCTCCTGATGGCTGCTGAGGCTTTAGTGTAAAAAACAATGTGTGGAGGAGATATACGGGCCTGATTTTCGGAGGGCAGAATAAATCTCCTCTGCCTTTGCAATAAAAAATAGTGTGGCAGAAAGAGAAACAGGAGCTTTCCACCCCCCAGCTCTTCCCTGCTGCAGCCACACGTGTCTGGAGGAAGGCTGGGGATGCCACAGCAGCCCGGCCCGCGTGCCAGCCGGGCTGGGATGGATAACACCCACCGGGCACCGCCGGCAGTCCCGGAGCCACGGGCAGACAGGCAAACAGGATCAGTCATACGGGCCTGGCCCGTGGCTGAACTGACCAGGAGATGGAGTGTGGTATATCCTATTTCAGATCCCCTGGGACATCCTGTTCTCCTGATAACTGATGATATGTAAATATAGCAAATGCAAAGCCAGGCACTTTCCTAGCGTGCCCGGCCCAGGCTGCATATAGAACAGGGCTGAGCCCCAGCAGCGCTCTTGGAAACACCCATTGCAACTGCGACACAGGCACCAGGCTTTATTTTTAGTTTAAAATGAAGTTCCTGTTTGTAAGGCCAGAAGGGTTACAGGAAAAAAAATGATGAAGTGGGATCATTTACTGCTATTTTCTTTTCACGTGTCCTTCCTTCCTTCCTCCCTCCTGAGAAATGGGATGTAGCACATCGCTATTCCAGGCTGCAGTGTTCGCTGGGGGGGAGCGCTGGTTCCTGCTCCCTCCGAAGAGGCCCATTAAGCCTTGTGGAACAAAAGGCTCCGTCCTCCCAGCCCCGCCAATTACCCCTGATTTCTGTTGCTACACGGAGGCGCTTATCTCATGGAAATGAAACGCCGGCCTCGCTGACTCGCACCTCCTTTCTCTCTCAGCAGAATTTTGGGCCGCCCCTGCCAGTAGGGGTGACGGGCAGGGCATGGGGATCCCTCCCTGGCTCATCAATCCCTCTCCTCCCCGCGCCGCTGAGCAGACCCAGCAGCCACGGGATTAAAGGAAACAATGGGACGTATTCGGTCAGGTCAGCCAAAGGAGCCTCTTTAACGAGCGAAGCCGAGCACTAATTAGTCTGGTGTGCAGCCCCTTGCCCCATCCCCATCCCTGCGGTTCTCCTTCAGGCGGGGTCACCGCGCAAGGGGAGCCGCAGGGATGAGTTTGGCAGGTGCCCACGTGTTTTTCTCCTTCCCGTGCCCTGTTAGGGAAAGGTAATCCCGAGCTGACAGGAGGGAAACTGCGAGCTGCTGACGGGAATTCCCAGCCGAGAGGTTTTGAGAGCGGTGGGAGCTTTGGCGCATGGATTAGGTTGCTTATATATACTATAGTGCGAAGGAAACGGGCGGTTTTGCTAATTCCCTTGCACTTTGGTTTAATAAAGTAGGATTTGTCTGGTGGGAAAGTGTAACAGTGGGATTTAAGCTGTGTGAGTCTCATGACTGGAGCGCGCCGGGCTGGGTGGGAAGCAGGGAAGCATCGACTGCATTCTGTCTCTCCTGTGTTCTCGTGTTTTTAAACATGATTTGAGTGCCCACTGCTTCGTATGAGCTTTATTTGGGATTAGGTTTATTTTAAAAATCCGTATGCAGATACTTGCACTAAATTCTGTTTTCCAGAACTCAGTGCCCCATGCCTTGGGAGAAGCAGGACTGCTCAGTTTGTCAGTGCCTTGTGACAAAGACTCACCTAAACTGAGAAGGGATAAAGAGGGGGTGGCCAGTGCACAGAGAGAGAAGGGGCAAGTTAGTATCTGGTACAGCCTCTGTAGGGAAACGAGATCCTTCTGCTTCTGGTTTTAATGAGAAAGGCCCCAATGGAAATTTAAAATCTGGGTCTGCATCAAATCCTCAAAGTTCAGGGAGTTTAGAATGAGGAGTTCGGTCCATTCCATCACTCGTCAGAGCTGTCTGCAAAATTCACATCCCAATACTTTTTTCCAATCATAAATTCTGCCAAAGATGCGTGCTTGGATGTGAGATATTCTTCTTCTTTTTCATCCCTTTTGCTAATTTAATTCCCAGATCTAAATCAGGTTTTCCATCTCGGACTTCCAGGGATGCCTTGTTTGCAGCTGGGAAGCTTTGCTGTCCCCTGTGTGCAGTGGTGAGGGCTTGGAAAGGTTCACCTGCCTGCAGGTGACCAAGTGAAGGGGAGGCCTGGGGGTCAGGCATGGGGCTGCTTTACTGCCAGAGCCCAAGTTTTGGGACGTGCTAGTGAGCAAATCATTACAGTGCTCCTGCCCTTCTTTCCCTCGTTATTAGGAGGATAAAACCCAACCCATTTTTGGGATATGCACAAATATGCTACTGATGAGGGCCCTGAGCAACCAGGCAGATTTTCTGAGCAGCCTTGAAGCAGCAAGGCACAGCAGCCTCATGCTGGGCTCTCCCTTATTCTTATTCTTTTCTGTTTTCTTGGGTGTACAATAAGAGCTAATCAAAGTGATGCTCTCCAGCAGGCTTTTTTGTATGGCATTACAGCAAAATCCTAAATTCCCCTTCCTGCTCATGCATACAAAGCAGGAAGAACTAGGATGGCTGCAGATTATTTTCAGATGATTTAGCCAAGGAGAAAATAACTGGATGGCTGAAAGAAGGAGCATTTGACAAGAAATAACCTTGAAGCACAGCCCTGACGTGATGGCGTGAGGTGCCCGGCTCCCTGAGATGGCCCAGCTCCATGAAATGCCAGCAGGGAACGTGACTTCCAGAGGAGATGACAAAGGACAATACAGACAAGCAGAGCACCCACAATCCAGTGCAAGAGAGACTGCAGAGTGGGCTGGGTGCTCCCTTCTGCTCCTGGTTTCAGCACTGACACACATGAAGCTCCCCCTGCTCGGTTCAGGACTCTCACCGGGTGCTGAGGCAACAGCTCGTGTATTTGGCCGGTGTAAATCAGTGCAGCTCAGCTGACTGGGCTCATGGGATGCTGTTTGTACCTGTAGATGTGTTGCTTCTTCCCCCCCTGAAGGCAAAGGCATCACCTGGGATTTGTCCCTCGCACCTGGAGCGAGTCGGACGCTCCCTCACCTCAAGGTGAGAGCGTGGGCAGCAGAGAGTGATACCTGAGCAAAAACTTACACCTGCCTGTGCAGCTTCTCATAGTACCTGGGCTGCAGCCCCCTCTCCCCTCCTTCCCAAGTGACCATCAGTTCCCAGGATTCTCTCCCCCCTGTCCATGGCAGCACTGGGGACAGACCCCCAGAGATGTTCCCCCCGGGCAGGCTGGGGCTCACATGGGACGCTGCTTTGCTGTTGTCCATCTCTTGTGAACAGCTCGCTGCTGCTAACATCCCTTGCTTTCCATTTATTCTGAAAAATAGAGAGGAAGATTTGCCGGATTCTGTGGTGCCCATGTGCCAGGGGAGGGGGGTGTGGGTGCTGGCACTGCCAGGCCAGGGGCCGTGCTGTGCAGGGAGCCCAGCCCAGGGTCAGGGTGAGGATGAAGCTGAGGACACATCTAAGAGCTTTAGGGAAGGAGGACGATTTTGGTGAGGCTGCATCCCCCTCTGCTGGAAAATCCAAGCAAAGGCAGCAGAGCAGCCGCGGGCCAAGGAGAACACTCGAGAGGAAAAGGGGAAATTACCGTGCAAAGAACACGAGTGATGCCCGGGGTCCCTGGGGCCCGCAGGGACATCGCAGCAGCCAGTCTGGGCTGTACTGGGGTTCACCCCATGCCCGTAATAAAGAGAGGGCTCTTGCTGGGGACAGCCTGACCCTCTGCACAAACTGGGACCACATCACATTCGTGCCAGGCACAATCCCAATGCCCGTCATGGGAATGGCAGGGAGGCAGGGGCAGCACCCGGTGCCGTGGGTCAGACTGGCCCTGATGATGTGGCAGGATCTCACAGCAGGCAGAGAATCGTGCCTGGAACTGAGCAGAATGGCACAGACAAGCTCAGTGCTTTGGTGCTGCGTTCAGAGCTGCTTTGTAGGTGGTGCCCAGGGGCCACGGCTGATGGGCATGAGCAGCAAAACAGCTGGGTGGGACTGAAACACATATGGCAGCCCGGACTGTGGGCACTGGGGTTTGTCAGGAAGGGACTGCAGCGCTGTCTGGATCTTGCCTGGCAGCTGGGAGGGAGCCCTACTTCAAAGCAGAGGCTGGAGAAAATGCCTCCCCTGGCCTGGCACCATGTGCGTGGTCCCTGGGTGGGCAGCTCATGGCTCTGTCTAACCAAGGACCTCCAAGAAGTTCGTGCTGTGGCCTTCCCAAGGTGCTGCTCCCTCTCAGTCTAGTCATACAGGTGTCTGTGCAGAGCTGGAGCCCAGGGCTCTGTGCCCACCTTTCACTCGGAGGCTGTTTGTGCTTAGACTGGAAGAATGGGTTTGTTTCCTTTTAGATTTAAAATCTAAATTACAGAAAGGGTGAAATGCGGTGACTGGGCTAGCCAAGGCCCTGACTGTGCACTAAATCTGCAAGCGTGGGCCTGGCTTTTGTGCAGGGGGCTCTGCAAGTGCCAAGGTCACTGCTAATAAATCTGACTGAAGGACCAGGAGAATCTTTTTTAACTTACTGCGAACAGCAGGCTCCTTTTTAACTATGTTTTTTTTCCCTGCTCCCTTCTGCTGATTCATGCTCCTGCTTCTTCGGCACTGGGAGAGGCCAGCATTCCTGAAGGTCATCACTTGCATGCAGCAGCTCATGCTGGGGAGTGTTTGCCAGCACCTACGAAATCGAAATGCTAAAGCGACTGCCATCATTTATATTTTCCCTGGCAGTGACAGACAGCCGCGCAGCTTGCCAGCCGCCGAGCTGCCACGTTCCCAGCCGGGGAGACTACTCCAAGGTGAAGGAGGTGCACGGAAAGTGATGCCTGCCAATGAACTCGATACCAGGTCACCTTGAGATTAGGATTTTCACCCGGGCTCACCTGCAGGCAGTCCTCTTAGAGATATGGAAACCTCAGTGCCCGAGCATGCAGCCCTCTGACTTGCACCCAAACCGTTCTGTCGCCCTGTGATCCCGTGACTCTGGGAAAGGCGATACCGGTGCTCACGTCAGGTTTCACGCAGGAGTCATGCTGCTGCCTGCCCCGGGTCCCTGGGGAAGCAGGGCTGTGCTGCCCTCTCTGCCACCTCCCTCCCCTTCTCCATCTCTCCTCCCTGCTGCGCAGAAGACTTGGTTCTGTCCTGGGCTGCAGAAAGAGGCAGGATTTTACGGCATGCTGGCAGCATGCAAACATCTCTGAGGAAATAAGTTACGGTTTAATTTTCGTGCTGTGTCTCCCTCTTCATAGCAAAGGAATACTTCTGGTTTAGCTCAAGCAGTAACAGCACAACTGACGCGTTTCTATTTTCAGGAAAAAAGTGAGGCAGACACAGAGAAATCCTTCCTTTGCTTCCTCAGGTTCTTTAGTGACTATTTATACTGTGGTGGTACCAAAAGTCCTGTATAAAATGACAAGAAGACTCTGTTACAGGCGGTGGCGGGTTTAGGAACCAGTTATTCAATGTCCATCTCTTTAGCAGTGACCACTAATCTTATACTTTCCTTTAAGAGTCTGTGACATAAGATGACACATATCTTGTATCCGCTATCATCTGCCTCTGTTTCTTTTGAGATTATTTTAAGTGGGCCTTGGAAGAGCAGAGCTGGAAAGAGCCCCCAGCTGCCTGCTGGCACTGCAAAGCAAGTTTGTCCTCACAGTCCTCAGATTCCCCAGATCCAAAAACTTCTCCCTCCCTCGACAAGAGAGGATCCTGACCTGGGAGGCACCCACAGTCTCTAGGACAATTTACCGACATCCAGCTGAATCCCTGGAAGAATATCAGCATCCAAACAAACTGCAGGCACTAACGGGGCAAGTGTGTTTGCCTCCTTAAAGCACGGATTGTGGACAAGCAGGACAGCAGAATCTCTGAGCAATATTGTCACTATTCTTTGGCTGCAGCTCCTTGCTCGGCAGCAGGGGAGGTGCCACACAGCAGGCATCTGTAACTCATCAAATCAATTAGTTCCTTTGTCTGCGGGAGGAGTTGTTAGGCAAAGACAAATTAAAGGAAGGTCCAGTAAGATATTCTATTCTGAGAGGAGCTGTCCTATTTTCTCATACTAATGACAGGCTCCGAAATCTGTGCACAACTTAGCTCGTTATTAGAACTAATTGGTGCCAGGCATTCCATCCTCTCTGATAGGGCTAACCATGGGGATGAAATTTTCTGAGTTAATGAACCAGAGAATGGATTAAGAACTTTCAAAGTGCAGTTCATATCGCAGCTTAATTGGAAGGAGTATATTAGCTGGCTTTTTCATGGATACAAAGGAAAGCCGTGTTTTGGGGTGAAAAAGCACATGCACAAATGCCTTCGCTGCCACTGGGGAGCCGGGAATTTCTAATCTCAGTGTGGCAGAGCCGTGGCATTTGAAGGCAGCGCCTTCCCCAGCACGGTGAGCCTGAGAAGGGATGGAAATGGGCTTTATTCTCTGCGCGCAGCACTCGCTGTTCCTCCTGCGCAAGGCCCTGCGGGGAGAGGCCAATTAGTGCTGATCTCCCCAGGCCAGGGAGCTGCCGGCGGATCAAGGGCTGGTCTGGGCGTGGCGCATCCTCCTGGAGTAGATCCACATCCCCCAGACCATCGTGCCCCAGTGCACAGTTCGGGGTTTTTATACCAATCCCATTCTAATTGTTTTTTACGCCTGTTTTACTCTGTTCTGAAGAGCAGATTTGTGGCACCCATTTTTTCCGGCTCAGAAAAGAAATACTTTTTTCCGTGTGATTTAGAACTTTTCCTTCTGCCAGCAGTGGAGAAGGAGAAGCCTTTGCAGGAGTCCCAGACACAGCACGTAACCTGGGATCCATATCCAGGCAGCGCAATCCATTCTTCATGCATTTTTCTTAGCTCTTTAGTATTTGTAAAATAATTTGAGAGCCAGTGCAGCCAGGTGCAAAACAGTAGCGGTTTTCCAACCTATTGACAACAACAAATCCTGCCTAACATCCATTAATAGCCCTTAATTTGAGTCATGAAAGTTTTACTACAACATCATGAGAAATCCCAAGGAAAAAGGATTGTGCTTCAGGGGAACAGAAAATATTCCTCAGGCATTCTGTAGATTGCTCATGATTTTTTTTCTGATACATCTCCATGTGCTCCTGCCTCACCTGGCCTCAGTGCACAGGTCACTGCGTAACTCCCCAGGGAGCTGGAGCCGTAAAATTTGTGAATTTGGGCCTAATTTGACTGGGAATTGAAATAACCCCAGTCACAGTGACAAGAACCCTGGTAAATCACCCAAAAAGTCCATGCAAAAGGCATGCTATCCCTTCAACTCCATTAGAAAGTGCTTCCTGCTGAAAACTAAAGTGACCTCAACTAAGTTGTGATAAATGCACCTAATGGAGTAGTTTGGTGTCATCTACTTAAACAAATTATTTGGCTCAAGAGGAAAGTCAGTTTATCAAAGTCCATGCAAAAGGCAGGAAATTTTGGAGAACATCTGGTTGTGTGAGAATAACTGGGAATAACGAGGTGAAGTGGGCTGTCCCTTTGGTTTAGGAAGTTCTATGAGCACACACAGGGTTTTGTATTTCACTTGCTTAAAACGTACTTGGGCTAACTGGAAATATTACAGTTGGTATTTTTTAATCCATAGTGCTGTGCAGGCTGGCATTGGATTTGCGGGTGGCCCTGAGGGGCCCTCACAGCACAGCCATGATGGCAGGTGACAGGTTGGCACCCCTTCACCACACCCCACCACGGCGGGCGAGGATGAGAGGACACAGCCTCAGACAGTGCCAGGGGAGGGTCAGGTTGGGCATCACAAGGAATTTCTCCATGGAAAGGGTGGTCAGGTGTTGGCAGGGAGGTGGTGGAGTCCCCTCCCTGGAGGTGTCCAAGGAAGGTCTGGACATGGCGACCAGGTCTGGGTGACAAGGTGCTCTTGGGTCATGAGCTGGACTCGATCTTGGGGGTCTTCCCCAACCTAATGGAGCCTGTGATGGAGCGGGCAGGGCAGACCCTGCTCCATGGTGGGCCCAGAGGTGTCACCACCGCCC
>VZRQ01005874.1:264915-283547 GCA_013397975.1 Machaerirhynchus nigripectus
GGAGCGGGGCCGCCGGGCCGGGGCACGGGGAGCAGCGTGTGAGCCCTCGCTGGGTGGGATGGCTGAGCCCTGGTGGCTGCCGTGCCTCCATAAATCTTCGTGTGCTAATGGGACCCGCGGGTCGCTGATCCCACAGGAATCACAGCAGGGCACGGCCCCACAGCGAGCTCTGAAGACGCCTTTCAGTCAGGGTGTCGGTGTGGCGGGGCTTGTGTTAGCAGATGTGGAGATAACATTGTGTGTCTTCAGCTGCCGCCTCCCTTTGACTGTTTTTCAGTAGTCCTGAATAAGTGTCAGCACCCACTCACGGTTCTCCTCTCAGATATTTGCTTATCCATTGCTGAGACCCATATCAAATAATCTCCTTTCTCTTAAGGTACATCTTACCTAAGAAGTACAACTCACAAGCCCATCAGCAGCAAACTGCTGCACTCGGGCCTGCTGATCTGGTGATGTGCCTGGAGCAGGTGAAGGAAGGGTGTGGGAATACTCCTACACGAAGCTTTTCCATTGTTGCACGAGATAAAGAGTGGCTTTGCCTAAATGGCATGTTCAGCTTCATCAGTGTCCTGCTCTGCTGATGTATGTGATGGAAAACATTCCAGGAGACAAGCTGGGCTTTGGGAGCTCCTGATATGGGCAGCCAGGACACCTTTTGGTTTTTCAGGGAGCATGAGTGACCTGAGTGCAGTGCACCTAGAATGAGAAGGCTGATGTCTCCAGCTTTAGAGTGAGCACACCTTCAGCTTGTCTTTTGGTTTTTGAGGCTGTGTCCCTAACACTACGAAATATTTGTAAGAGTGTATTTATTTAAGTGCCAGTTGAATGAGTTACTGGCTGGGAAAAGGATTTTCAGTCTCTTGCAGTTATACATCGTCCTTGCACACAGACAAACACCCTGGCAAAACATAACCAAGCCCTTGTGTAGCTCAGGTGTGAGCACTCAGTGGGCTTCCTGATAAGCATGGAAAAGGGTTACTTCATAAAAGGTAACTCTTCTCTGACTAGTTGTTAGCTCAAAGTTGCTGGAGTAACCCAGGAATGCCAGAAGCCTTTTCTTTCACACTCTGCCAATACCTCTGAGCTTGGATTTGTAGACATGGAGCTCTGAAATTGTTGAACAGCCTCGATCTGTGGCTGCTGAGCTGATACCACTTGGAGTGTTTCTGCAGCTGGGGGCTCTCTGCAGGATTTTCATCCCCTGGAGTCCTCCTGGTGATGGCACTTGACAAAGAACTGCTTTGCTTCAGTCTGTACAGTACCAGCAGCACGTGTTTAGGGAATTACCTGTGAAACCAACTGCAGATATGTGCAGCAGTTCAGAGCTGTAGTAGCTGCACATCAGTTTAGTCCATCTAAGTTGTCTCAAGTGGGAGAAGTTTTCCTAAGTAAAGCTGGAGTCTGTTTCCAGCCTCCTCTGCGGGGGTTGAATCTTGCAAGGTTTCAGCCACATGTTAGGATCACACCCAGGCATTTATCTGAGCGAGTGCCATTCAAAGAGCCTTGCAAAACCCAGGGGCAGGAGGAAGTTGTTGTGCATGCTGACACAGCCTCCTTAGCTGGTTTAGTTTGGGAGCATCAAGTCACATTTCTGAAGTTTTAAATTAGGAAATCTGGTGAGTCTTTACACCAAAAAAAAAAAAAAAACCAGAGGGAGGGGGTTTACTCAGGTTTTTATTATTGGTTTTAAAAAATAATAGCATAAGCTTCAGTTACCAGCACAAGATCACTTTTTAGAGAAGTAGTGCAGTCCATGGCATGCAGAGCTGACTTCTTATTTGCTTCCTTGACAGACTTTAGTTCAGAGTCTGCATTTGGGAACGAGAGCAGGAAAAGAACAACTGCTCTCTGCAGGCCATTTAATGGTTTGGGTGGATGAGGCTGTTGGAATTCCTCAAGAGTAAAATGAAAGGAATGACACAGCAAGATGTCCTATAGGATAGCTCTAAAAGCTGGAGTGCACACCAGGAACTTGCTGTGGCTTAGAAGGTTGTGTGCTGTCTAACAAAGGGCTGTTGCCAGTCTTGACAACAGTGAGTTTAATCCAATATAAATCTCTAATGTAATCTCTGCCCATCTAATCAGGCATATGGAACTAGAGGGAAAACTCAACCAATTACACAGGAAGCTTGGTACAAGGCCTGACTGCTGCTGGAGTGGACAGGCCACGAGAGGCAGACAGTCCGGTTCTAGAATAATCCTTTTCTAGGTTGGTAGCGGGTTTGGATCACGTTTATTCCTCCAGTGTAAACAAACACTTGATTTGTAATCAGACTAAACAAGGGCCTGGAGAGACAGGACAAGAGGGAATGGCTTTGAACTGAGAGATAGGGAGATTAGACTAGATATTAGGGATAAATCCTTCCCTGTGGAGGTGGGGAGGCCCTGGCACAGGGTGCCCAGAGCAGCTGTGGCTGCCCCTGGATCCCTGGCAGTGCCCAAGGTCAGGTTGGATGGGGCCTGGAGCAGCCTGAGACAGTGGAAGGTGTCCCTGCCCATGGCAGAGGTGGCACTGGATGGTCATGAATGTCCCTTCCAAGCCAAACTCTCCTGTGATCAGTTTGATTAGAAGGTTTAAAACCCAATGTTAGCAGTGAAATCTCATTAGAGCTGGATTCAGCTAATGCAGCTTCTGCTTTTCTAAGGCTCCGCATTAGTCACTGTCTCTAATTAGATATTAAGCATGAGTTTTCCATGTGCGTGAGTAAACTTGCTCACAAGGGAGGATATCATTTCTTCCTGGTCCTAATTTCCCTAATGTGGATGGCCTGTGGCTCTTATTCAGAGAAACTGCATGTCATCCTGGGATCGCATCTGGAATTGTCAGCTCCTGATCCGAGCCCTGGAAATGCCCACTATTTACAGACTCTGCAGGATCTTGTGGCAGCAGCTGGAGCTGGGAGCTGTGGCCACGCTGCTGTGGGGAGCACGAGAGGCGAGGGGCTGCTCCGGCCGTGTGACGCAGCTGAAACCTGACTCAAGTAAAGTGACCCTGCTCCCAGCCCGGCAGCGCGTGCTGCGGGAGAACGGGACACTCGTGCAGCCTCAGCAGCGTAGTTCATGGAACAGTGGCATATCCTGGGGTTTCTTTAGAACTTTTGCTCGATGCCTGGTAGGTTGATCCTCGATCCACGTGTTTGGCACTGGAACACTGAAGCTCATTAGCCTGATAGTGAGCAGAGATCTGGAGGAGTGGGAGGAAGTTGGACATTTTTCATACAGTTATCAGGTTCAGGAGCTAAACTCAACCTGTTTGTGGTGACAGGGTAAATAAGGTCCCTTTTTAGGATTTGTGTCAGAGCCTGAATTAGTGTGGTTTGTTTTTTAACTTTGGAATATCTGGCAAGTGTTGGAATGAGACCGTGGTTTCTAGAGAGAGGCAATTCCTGAAGTGCCTCTCAACAAAAGATTCGTTTGGCCAGTTGGGAGCTGCAACTTCCTTCTGTTCTTGTGACTGTTACAAGTAACTTTGGCTTGAAGAAGCCACATCAGAGAAGTGCAGAAAAATATTGCTCTAAAGAGCTTCACTGCTGTTTTAGTGCCTTTTGAACCACCCAGGTAGGCCATAAATCCTGTGTGTTGTCACTTCATACACACCGTAGCTAAGGGAGAAGGGTGATAAAATCTGAAGTGTTTCTTAATGGCAGAAGTCTCTTGAAATGCATTGCATCACTTCATTAGCTAATAAAGCTCCTAGGAGGTGACTCAGACCCTTTCTTTGAGGTCCTGCTTGCTGTACCCCAGCTGGGCTGAAACAGGTGACTGAAATCAGAATCTACTTTTTCCATCTTGGTCCTGAGTTCCTGTAGAACACTGTTAGCAATGGCAGAGCTTTAAGTGATAACACCTGGATAAAGACTCTTTCTTGACTATCAAAAACATGAGGTGTCCTGAGCTCTTACATGACTGACTTCTGGACAGACATATGCCTTTTTTATGGTAGATATTTGCTAAGCAGTCCATGTCCTTTGAAATAGTAAATTAAAGTCAGGGTTGGGGAAATAAAAATGCCTTTTCTTGTCATATACCACTGTTTTGGTTTCTGCAGCAATCATTCCTGGAAGTGCTGTTGGGGAGCCTTTCAGGGACTGAAGCTTCTAAACTGGAGTTCAGGCTTCTGATCATGCTCACAAGTAGCTGGAACACTGAAGTATTTCCTAAAGAAGGAAGCTGGACTATAGAAAGTTGATTTGTCCGCACTTCTTGGTTGAGATTATGAGTGTTGCAGAGGAGGCTTAGTGTAGGGGTAGCTTGATATAATGCTAAAATTGCACTGCTTTTAAAATAATTTTTAAAAGAAGACATTTTGGAGACATGCAGCATTTTTTCTTAGTGCAAGAAGAATGAAATTTTTAGGGATGAACAGCAGGGTTTAGTGTAATACTCTGGTTCAGGTGGATTGGGAGTGTCCTGGCTGGATTCCATACTCCAGTGGTGTTGTCTCCTAGTTGGTTAAGCTTGTTTGTGATCTCATCTAGCTGCATGAAAAGTATTGTGATTAAAGATAAAAACAGTCTTTGCTGTGTGCTAACAAAGTCTGTATGAAGAAATTGGTCCTATAACAGTAGTGAATCATGTCAGCTTTATGAGATGCAAGGTAAAGGCTGCCCTGACTTTTCCTGATGATAAAAAGAATGTCCTTGTGCAGGCAAAAAAAAATCAAGCTGCTTAGGGGGCTTGGTGCTGACAGTCTGGTGAGAGTTGTACAAGGCCAGGCTGGACGGGGCTTGGAGCAGCCTGGTGCGATGGAAGGTGCCCTGCTCTTGGCAGGGGTGGCACTGGGTGGGCTTTGAGGTTCCTTCCAATTGAAACCACTCTATCATTCCATAACTCCCTGGAATTTGAGTTTCTGGCTGTAAGCTTATGGTTATGGAGAGGCAGATGAAGTAGCCAGAATGTGGTTTTGTTTGGTTTAGGTTTTTTTGAGTCAAGACAGCTGGAAATGGTAGGTTTAACAAGCTTGTTGTAATATTAATTAAATTACAAACGAGACTAAACTCACATCCTTTGTACACTTCTGGAATGTCAGGTGATGGCAAGTTAAACACTTGTCTAAGTTTTCCTCTGGGAAATGAACTGTACCTGTAGCTGGCTTGTTCAGAAATGCTGCAGTCTGTGAGTTAGTGCTGGTACTGATACAAGGTGAGCTGAACCCAAAGGCCAACAAGGCAGATATCCTGTTAGTTCAGCCTGGAAGCAGTTTTGCTGCACTGAATAATCCTCATCCAACATAAGTACAGGTAAATGGGTTCATGCTGCACTAAAATCACCTGTTTGGGTTCTCTGGGAGCTCTGAGTATCCAGAAGGGAGCATCTCTTAAACCAGGAGGCTTAAAGATCAGTCCTGTGGCTTCTTTGTGCATGTGGCCTCTGAAATTGGCTCTGTTTAGTCTCCCTGTCCCTTATCTCCCCCACGGGCTGGAGTTAACTTTGTTTGGTGACCTTCGGTTTGTGCTGGTGCTCTGTGGTCTGTGTGGCCTCGGGGCTGAGGCTTCCATCAGAATCCCTGCTGGGACAGTTCCTGCCCTTCCAGGAGCCCTGCAGGGAGTTCAGGGTCTGCCTGGTGGGATGGGCACCAGTGCTGAAAACAAGGCATTGCTGTGTTTGTCAGCAGCTACTCCTGCTGTCCTTGATGAGCGTTTGAGCAATGCTGCTGTGTGTGACAACAGCCAAAGGCTTTCCCATCGGGAATTGAAAATACTGCTGTGCATATCAAGCTTATTTTAAAGCTGGTGTTTTAGAAGGAAAAAGCATCTTATTGTGAGCACGAAGTGACAGCGCAGAGTACTCTGCTCTGGGAGGGAAGGCTGATTCAAACCAAGTGCCTGCTAGTAAAAGTATATTCCTTCTGTTCTGCTCTTTGTGTAGCTTTTGCATATGAATACTCTAAGTTGAAGCTGAATTCCTGGCTTTTTTCCTCTGAGGAGGTAGTAAACAAAAGCCCCCTAAATTCTGAGTTTAGAGAACTGTTTCTGGGCCAAGACAGTTGAATGTGCTAGCAGAATCCATCAAAGGAGATCACTGTCTGCTGCTAAAATCCTTTACAATCGTTTTAACCAATTTTAGACCTCCCTTAAAAAAGAAGGTGAGTGCCAGAAAAAAGAAGGTGAATGCCAGAAGCTTTCTTCGGGTCCACTGCCTGTGAGCAGAGGAACACCCACGCTCACATCAGGGGAAGGTCTTTCAAGTGAAGACCTGAGCTGACCAATATGTTCATGTCAGCTCTGGATTGTCCCTCTGCAAAGCAGAGAACAGGGAGCTGAAACTCAGCTGAGCCACTGCAGTTTTAAGGTTTTGAGGTTTTAAGCAAGTCAAAACAAGTTTGGGGATGTGCAGCGTGGGTAGAGAGCACTCGGGAAGGAATAAGATGCAGCAGCTTTCCTGAAGATTCTGTAGAAGTTTCCCTGTGGTGGGTCACAGTAATTTCAACGTTACATTAAAGATGTGGCAAATGAAGTGCTGCTCCAATCTGCAGGGATCTGTATCCTAAAAGAGCAGTGGGAGAACATGAAATTGGTCCTGAACACGCTGCAATTAGTGGGATGACTGGCACAGTGAGTGCTGCAAGGGAGGGCTATAAACTCCTCACAGGGATGGGCAGGCAAGGAGAGGTGTGGGATAGGCCTGAGTGACAGGGAATGTTTGGACAGTCTAGAGCTTGTTGAGGGTCACGATAAGGTTGTTTATGGGTAAGAACTGGGGAGGCCAACAAGGCAGATATCCTGGTGGGAGTCTCTCCTAGACCACCCAGCCCGGGATGAAGAGGCACCAAAATCCTCCTTAGGCAGCTGGGAGAAGTCTCACCATGGCTAGGCCTTGTTCTCGTAGGGGTCCTCAACTTCCCACATGTCTTCTGGAAATAAACCCAGCAGGGAGGTGATGAGTCCAGGAGGTTCCTGGAATGTGTTGTTCCTATTGATAAGAACAGCTCTCGAGAGAAGGATCTGGAAGGATCTGAGTGGGAATAGTTGGCAGCATCTGGGGTAACACTCTGCAGCGCAGAGATGGAGGCTCAGGGAGTGCTTGGGAGACGCTGGGATAGGAGCTGTGGGTGTGGGGTGTGACTGTGGAGGCAGGAATGTGGAGGCAGGAATGCTGTGGTGCTTGAGCAACGTGGCAAGTGACCCTTCAGAGGTAAGATTGGTTTGAGGAGCTGAACTGAGCTGCCTCAGCCATGGCAGCACAGCTGACCACCAGCTCTGAGCTGTGCTGATCACTCTGGCTGTGATGGGCAGCTCAGGCACTGGCATTTCAGGCAGGAATGGGCAGCTACTGGACTGGCAGTCCCACTGGGCACTGACCTTGCTAAGTTAGAAAGGGCAGAGCGGCTTCTCAAGCAGTGCAGCCCTGGGCCTGCTGGCCACACTGTTCCTGGTACAAGCCAGGAGCTGATGGTGTTCATGGCCACCTGGTCAGGCTTAGTTGCTGCTTCCAGCTTGTGGGCAGTGAGGCCCTAGCTCTGGGGTGGTGTCTGCTTCAGAGATCCCAAAGGGCTTTGAACCCCGGGGAACTTCTCTGGGCAGTGTCAGGGGAGAGATGCAGACTTTGCTGCTGTGATACCAAACCCTAATTAAACAACTCAATGCTTTGGGATCAACCCTAATTTTTCCAAATGTGCTTGACTGTCTGGTTCTATTACACATAATGGATGTAGTGAGCTTCATAATGGCCACTGTGGCTGATTCACCTTGTGCCAAACAGCCAAGGGAGAAATCTGTGGTAGCGTTGAAAACACTTGTTATGGCTCCTGGGTTGGCTGCAGGAGATAGTTGGGAAGCTGGCTCTCAAGCTGCTGCAGAGTGAAGTGTTACAGGCAGTAAAACATCTGCCACTGGAGAACCTCTCCAGCGCAGTGCTGTTTGCAGCAGTTCTGTCCCAGCTTGGAGTGATGCTGAGTGTCTGCTGGAAACGGGCTCAGATGCTCTGGAGCTGCGTTTGCCACTGCAGAACACGCTGGACACTGCAGCCTGGCAGGAAGCTGACCCGTCAGGTCCTTCCACTTTGCAGCCTTTAACACTCCTCAGGGAGTCACCCCATACCTGTGGGTTGGAGGCTTCCTCCACAGAGTGATTTATTACTGCAAATGCTGGCCAGAGAGCAGCTTGCATCAGAGGAAGCCCTTCTGGATATTTCTAGCTCCCAGGTAACTGGGAGATCCTGACGTGTAGACCTTGGCTCCAGCAGCATGGCTCTTTTCCTACCCTTGCCCTGGCTGTCCCTCTGTTAAGCTGTGCCAAGCACTTTCCCAGGTAATTTTGCTCCCCTGGGTGCCTCAAGGCTTGAAAAACTCTTTCCGTGATTGTAAGAAATGAGTTGTCTGACTTCACAAAAGCTCCAGTACACACAGATTTAACATCCGCGACTTCTTGGCTGTAAAACCTTCAGTTGGAAGGCAAATGGTTAGACAAAGCTTGTGATGTTTTACTATGTAAACCAGCTGTGTCAGATAAGCACTAAATTTAACTTTCTCCTTTTTTTTTTTTCCAGTCAGGTCAATTCAGTGAAGATATGATTCCTACTGTGGGCTTCAACATGAGGAAGGTTACAAAGGGTAATGTTACAATAAAGGTATGTTGCCATTGTTGACTGTTTTCTTTAGCTTCTAGTTTAAAATTTACATGTTTGCTCTGTTTTGCTTCCAGCCTTGGGACAAATATAGAAAACTGAAGAGGCTCAGCTAAATCTGTCGAGTAGCTTAAGAAGACATTTATGTTTATTTATGGAGTTTCTGAAATGAGAATCTGTGTGTGATTCCCAGGTTCATGGACTAGTTACAGCAGTGTTGTGATAACGCTGTCTCTCTTAGATCTGAGTGTCTGAGGCCCAGAGATGCTGCTTTCCTGCTCATCAGTTGGCTTTAGGGAAGGTTTACATCAAAAGCAAAGCTTTAAGTGAATACATTTTATTTTCTTGTGTACCTCAGTGTGTAACCTTCGTACACAGGGGTGCTCTTGCATCTGATGCAAGGTGCTCCAGTCTGCATCTCCTGCTGTTGGGCCCTAAGCTCCGAGCAGCCATGCAAGGGGATTATTCCTGTTGTAACACGGGAGAGGTCCAGCAGCTGCTTAAGGAGAAAGGAAAAACTGTTGTGATTTCTTGTCTTATCTTTGCCTGACATGTTTAAACACAGTGCATGGCTAAATTGTCTTTCTCCCCTTGCCTTAAGATTTGGGATATAGGAGGGCAGCCCCGATTCCGAAGCATGTGGGAGCGATATTGCAGAGGAGTTAATGCTATTGTGTAAGTGTCATTCCTTCAGCTCTGCTTCCTTCACATGTGCTCCTGTTCTCTGGGAGCCTTCCTAACCCTGCATGCCTGACTCTGTAGTTCTCCTTGTGATTCTGAACCTGTACTGCAACCACATTGACCTTTTTCACCCTTAAGTTCAGGGCTCAGGATGGGTTATTCCTTATCAGTGTCTGATCTGGAGTACTAACTCCTCCCTGTCTGAACTGGGTGGCAGCGCTGTCTAACTCAAAGCATCTTCCTTCTACTGTGCTCTTAGAGAATCTTTTTTAAAAGAACAAGGTTCTTTGCTCAGAAGTCCCAGCTTTGTTTAAAGCCTTGTTGAATGTTCTCAAACCTGGCAGTGTAAAGGAAAGAGTGATGTTTCTGCAGGAGCTCAGTGGCACTGACCTAACCTGAAATTCTCTTTAAAGCTACATGGTAGATGCTGCAGATCGTGACAAAATAGAAGCCTCTCGAAATGAGCTGCACAATCTTCTAGATAAGCCCCAGTTACAAGGAATCCCTGTAAGTAACATCACCTCAAACTGCATGAAATGTCCCTGAGGAATGTGCATCACTTGAGCAACTCTGAAGTCTGCCTTGAACTCTTAATTGTAAGGCCCAACCTTACTGGTCAGTATAAGCATGAACAATACCTGCCCCCAGTGCCTAAAATCAAACTGTTGACCTTCAGTGATCTTACCTCATTCAGTGCTCACAAAACATAATAAATGCAATTGAAATGGCAGTTTAGAGGATTCCACAGTGTGAGTTTGTCCACTTGGCTGAAGGTTAACCTCAGTGTAGTACAGAAGTGTAGAGTAAGTTTGGGGAATCTCAGATGACTGTGCTGAAAATGTTCTCAGATTTATCAGCTGATGTATTCTCGTGCTTGCTCTTTGCACAGAACAGTTTATTTGTACCCCCTCTTTCCCTGGGACTAGGTCTTGTTCTGGTTTAACAGTGAATATCTCACTCCATTAGATTTAACAGGCAGTTGCAGACTGCTCATGAGACTCCTTGATGTTTGTTGGTTTTCTGGTTTTGGTTGGGGTTTTTGTCTGTTTGTTTGCGGTTTTTTTAAGCAAAGCTACAACCATTTCCTTCTCTGGATTTCAGGTTCTAGTCCTTGGAAATAAGAGAGACCTTCCTAATGCTTTGGATGAGAAACAGCTAATTGAAAAGATGTAAGTCTAACCCTTCCTAAGAAACATTTCTCTTACTCAATAAATTCATGTACATAGGGTTGTTATTAGATCAGGAAGCTCACTCTCATGAGTGGAAAACCCAGCAACAGGAGGTAACTGAACATTATACAGAACGAGTTGTGTGGGGAAGGGGAAGAGGAACAGTTCAGATTGTCAGAGTCCTTGTGTCAGTGAAATGTGTGCTGAAACGTTCTCTCTTTCCCAGGAACCTTGCTGCTATACAGGACAGAGAAATCTGCTGCTACTCAATTTCTTGCAAAGAGAAAGATAATATAGGTAACTATTAACCCAAAATGCTGAGAATTATGAAGTGCTGTCAGAGGATGGATTGGGGGAATTGTAACTTCTTAAACACAAGCTTCCTGTCTTCAGGAAACTGGGAACAAATCGAAGACCAGTGTGTGAGTGCACTGGTTAAATTCTGCATAGCTCCTGATGGCAATGAGGAAGCCTGACTGGTGTTAAAGTTGTAGGGGTTGTAGTTACCAAAACATGTCAGTCCCTGTGAAGTCTGCTCCTTCCTTCAGTTAGTTTGCAGGAAATAGCTGACTAGTCTATTAGCCTGGCCTAAATGATTTTATACTTCTGTCAGATGCTCTCACCTCTGCCTCACTTGGTGAGGATACCAAGTACTTGCAGCAAGTTTTTCCTCATTATTCCCTTGAAATAATCACCTTCCCTTGCTGTCTTATCAGAGCAGTTTGTGTTGTGGCATCTGCCAGTTCCCTGCAGCCAAAGTGTGCCTTTTTCTGGCACAGAATCAAATGCTTTAGGACTTGTGGGTTCAAAGGCAGAAACCGTGTCCTGTGTAACACCTGGTATTTGCCATAAGCTTTGTAAGTAAACTGAGTCGTCTCAGCTGAGTGAAAACAGGATTTAACAACACTTGCCATCCTTCTCCTGATGCCTTCCATGGCTGCCATGGGATTAACACTGGTGCATTGCCAGGGTCACAGGAGTTTACTGATGAGGAAACTTCAGGGTAATCTCCCAGGAGAAGCTCTAGTGGATACCAGGATAGCTTTATATTAAGGATTCAGCTTCTTTCTAGGAAAACTAAATAGTCTGTGGAACAATTATGGCTTCCAAGAAGCCCCTGTCACCTTAGCATCAGTTAGAGGGTCAGACATGATGGATGGAAGCAGAGACTCCCTTCTGTGGAGACGCACGCAAGGCTCCCAGCACAGCTGAGCATCACTGAGGCGCTGGGGAAGGAGTTGCTGGAGGGGAGCCAGGGTCTTTCCCTTCCTTAGGAGAGCCTCTTCAGGCAGGGAGGAGCATGATGCCTCGTACCACAGGGCTAAACTAGCTTTGCTCATCAGGTGAGGAGCTGCAGACTGGCTGAATAGAGCAGTGCTGATCTAAAACTAATTACTGGAGGCATAGTGAAGTGCCAGATGAAGGGATGTCGTTTTCCTAGTGATGGACAGAACTGAGGGACCGGGATGTGTGGGGCAGTGCCTGTCCTTGTCACTTCAAGGATGCTGGGCACTTAGAGGATCAAAGCACAGACAACAAGCATCCTAAAAAATCATTTTGTTCATCTGCCCTGGGCCATCCTCTAGAGAAGGGCTTGGATATTCCTGTCCTGTGTTTGGGGACACTGGAATACCAGAGCCTTGCCACTTATACCAATACAGACACTTGAACATGGAACTTCTCTTCTCTCTCCCTGTAGATATCACGCTTCAGTGGCTTATTCAGCATTCAAAATCTAGAAGAAGCTGAAGTCTTCCTGGAATCTCCAGTACCAGTTGGCCATAATCTCAATTGTCCACTTCCCTCCATAATGAGATACTACCCAAAAATCCTGTATCAAGAATCTGCCTTTTCACGGTTCATTTCTCATGTGCACTGCTGAAGACTTGTATTCCTATTCTGTCACAAAACAACTAGAGTTGTCATGATAAAGTCAGCACAAATATTTATTTTACAACCATCTGTGGTGGGAGGGTTGTGGGGGGGGCTTTTTAAAAAAATATCTCTACCATGTTAACTACGATGGTACACTCTGTTCTGGTTTTTCAGGGCCAGGTTTTTATATGATTTTCAGCAAGTGTTTTATTTCTAGTGTTTAGTGGCTTGAAGATGCTGATGCTTGACAGCATTAAGATTCTGTAAGATGCCACATACAGTAGTTAGAAAACATTTAAGCGTGAGTTGTGGGATACTGATTGATCTCACAAATGCATGTGATGTGTGTATGTAAGCAGAGAAATGGAAACTGCAGAGGGGAGCACAAGGCATAGATCAGCATCACTAATCTACAGCTGAGATCCTGTCACTTGAAAAAGAAAACTCTCTTGATGAATTAGGAAACTCATCTGTTTAAAATCATTCTGTTGCTTCTGTTTAACATTTATGTGGGGGATGGGAATGGACTGTTCTGTCAACCTTTCAAAAATTGGAGTATTCCAGCATGAAAACAAATTGCTAGGAACATCAGGCTTTGTTCAAATACATTTTTCTATCTCCAGATACTCGTGGTCTTTCTCTGAAACCAGAACATGCATTCTGAGCAGCTGCATGACACCCAAATTACTGATGCTCTTGTATCGAGGCAGTTGTTGGCCTTTAGCACAATCTGTGTGTAACTGTCAGTGTCTCTCCTGCTCCTGGAATGGCTGGGCACAGTTTCACCTGGTGCTATGGAATACCTGGGCTATTGTGACAACTCTAGACCCGCCTGCTTTCTCGATGTAACCATGTGCAAAGCCTGTCAGATGCAATGAAACGTTCTGCTGTGTCAAAGCACAAGAGAGCCAATGAATTGATCCTGTCTCTTGACTAGCTCCTGCAGCTTAGGGAAGTGTGTATAAACTCAAGATTGTAATGTTTCTGTAGCTTTACTTTCTCAATGACTTCAGCAGATTTAAAGGGACAGCCTTGTTAAGACTGGTTTGTTCATCCAGCAGTGTCAGTGTAGCTACTCGTGTGTGCAGATCCATGGTGCAGCTGCTTGTGTTGCCTCACACCGTGTGTGACTCCTCACCTCCGTGTGGTTTGCATCCCGTGGGAGCCTGGGGCTGGGGACAGCGCTCAGTCCCTCCCGGTTCTGACAAGCCAGTGTTAACGCAGACTGCCACGGCCTTAGGTCGTGTCCCAGCTCTGGCACTGTTGCACAGACACTACACGCTGCCTGCCTTCAGTCTGAAGTTGCATTTTAACTTCTCGTCCCCTTTCAGTTCTCTGAAGCATGATTTCAATTAATCCATACTCTGGTGCTGTAGAGGAGAGGGTGTATTACCTTGCTACTGTAGTCCCGAGTTCGCCAGAACTGCTACAGTTACTTTTATTTAGCAAACTTGCTTGTGCCTATAATAAGGAAACTAAACTAGAATGTGTGAATCTTTGTGGGGGACCAGGTCACTGTTTAGTTAACTGGCCTATAGCTAAACTCGATGTGTTTGGTGTTTATCTACTTCACTGCTTTCAGCGTTTATGGCATCCAAACACTACCAGTTGTTAACCTGTGCATTACTCTCTGCATGTGAACAACTTATACAATTACTGAACTTTGTAAATACGTGAATTTTTTTATTTAGGTGGATGCATATGTTGGTTTACTGCTCTTCAGCTTTATTCAATAAACTTATGTTTTGAGGGTTGTATTGACACTTAACTGCCTGACTTGAGTTGATGTGGCTGAACTCATGGAAAAACACGATGGGATGTCTGTCTGCTCTGCCAGAGATTACAGTGGGGGAAGAAGGATTGGTTTGAGCTGATTTGTACTCTGTGGTTCAACTATTCCAGTGAAATGCTCACAAAACTACGTTTGAGGCCTGGGGCTTGCTCACCTTACCTGAGCAGGCTCAGATAGTCAGTCTGAGCAGATTTCAGGGCTTTTTTGTGTGTGTGAAAAGCACTGGTCAGTGAAGGGTCTGAAGTAGGGGCAGCCTTCTGCAGCTCTGTTTTCAGGAGAGAAATGCATGTGTCTGCAAGCTTGGTTCTTGTGTCGAGCCTAGAGTAAAATCTTTGTTTTCCTAGCACAAGTGTCAGATCTTGCAGTGCCTGATCCTTCACTGCCAGTTAAAGCAGAAGGATTCTTATCTCAGTGGAAAGTGAGGCTTTTGTTGACTGAAGTCTTGAATAAAATCTCTGCTGTGAATTTAATCTGAAATTTCACTGACCGTTCTTCCCAAAGGTTTTTGTTGCATCACTTTCTCTTGGGACACTGATTAAATTATAGGACTGTCTGTCAGCATCTTCCAATTAATGGTAACAAATTGGATGTCTTGTTTCAGGCTTGTCTCCATGTAAGCTTTCAAAGTTACTGAGCTGTATCAGGTTAGTTTTTAGTCCTGAGTGCAGGTATTTGAGCATCCTTCACGTGTAACTCAGCTGGTGGGAAGGACTAGTGAACTGTTAAAGTTCATGTGCATACTTCTTTGGGAGTTCCTGCATGCCAAACCAGCTCCCTGCAGTTCACAGTGCAAGTAAGGTGCCTCTAGACACAGACCTGAGAACAGTGTTAGTGCACTGAGCCTTGTCAGCCTGCTTGGTGTGATACCAGTACCAACCACAAATCAGCTGTGGTATGAACTGGCCCACAGCTCTGTGCTTGATGTGTGTCCCGGTTTGAGACAACAACTTGTCCATCAACCAAGTTTCAACCCACTACAGTGTGGTATTTCAGTAACAGTTTCTGTTTCTATGTGTAAATAGCAGGGAGAGACGCAGGGCCCACTATGGTGTGTGTGCTCTAAAAGGTACATTTGCAATACTCCCCAAAATGCCCCCAGCTGGCTTTCACAGCTGTTCTGGTACTGCTCTGCCAGGTGCCCTTGGTTGCTGCTGCAGCAGAAAGGAGACCTCAGAGTGGCTGTTTGATTCCAATGTGCAGGGTTGCACTTGTTCTGTTTCTGGGCTTGAGTAACTTGCCAGATACCTTTCCTTTGAAACAAGGGAAGTGTAGGAAGTGTTTCCTTTTCAACATCTTCCAGCCTTTGAAAACAATGCTCATCTGGCCCACTGTGTCCAAGGTTGAATCTTTTCTGTCCAAATAAAGGTGTGCAGCCCAGGACAGGCATTGGCAGTGGTGTTTGCTGAACTTGGATGCTCTAGCTGTGCTCTAGAAATGTAAACTCACCATGATTACTTGTCTCGGGCTCTGTAGTGAGCATGGACAGTAAAAAGAGGCTAATTAAATTTCCCATTCTCTTAACAAAAGTTGCTTTTGGGGATGCATTTTAGTTTCATAAATTACTGCACTTGACATCGATAGCCACAGTCCTGAAACTCTCCTCTGATACAGGTCTTGACTGTTGGCATATTAAGAAAAGCAGCTCTTTTGAAAAGGCAATACTGAGCCAGAGAGAACTTGTGATGGTGAACACATGGAAGTTAGACAGCAGTCCTACCTTTGTGACCTCGTGGGGTGTGGGCATTGTGTGCTGTCCTGGGGTTTGAAATCAGCTCTCAGTCCTTGGTGGTGGCTCTGTTCAGGGCCAGTGGTCCTGGAGCAGCAGTGAGGAGATGAGGAATGTCTGTGCTTGCCCCCACAGCTCTGGCTGCGTGAGAGTTTTCCTTGGAGTGTCCATGTCCTCCCAGCTTCAGTGTGGATGGTGGTTCCTTAAAGTGCAATTACAGAGCAGGGGAGTTCTCATCACCCAGGGACAGCTGAGGGGCTGGGCAGCTGCACACAGCAGGTCTGTCCCACCACTTGGCAACAGGAAAGATGCACAAATGTGGAGCTGTTCCACGATCCATGGAACAATAATCCAGTTTCTCAGTGATTTATGTTCTCTCTTTGCATCTTGATGGAAACAGGTTGGAAAGATTTTGGGTGCTGACATATCAAACTGCATAATCTTCACTTTCTGGTAGAAGAAAAGGCCAAAGAAAATGCCTTAAACAGTCTCTCTGTTGAATCTAGGAATGTTGTGCAGGGATCTGTAATAACCTGAGGTATGGCTTAGCAGGATTATCAAGCTTTTAACTTCCCTGAGGTTTCATTTGTCGTTGCCGTGGCTGTGCAATGGCACGTCCTGGTTTGCTTTGTGCAGGAACTGTGCTCCCCCAGCATGCCCAGCACTGCTCCCCTGCCTTGCTCCTGCACTGACCCTGACTAGTGTGGATTCCAAAAAGGGGTGGAAAGCAGGATATTTAAAGCTGTGTTTCTAAGCTGACGTGGACAGTGAATCGTGTTGAAGGAGAAGTAACGTGTGAGTGCCTGAGCTTCAGGGCTTTAGTTCCCAAAAAGTGAGTGTGGAACAACCTGTCTCACCAGACCACGACCCTTCAGAGAGTGCTCTGCTGCTTTAGGGCTGCAGATGCTGGATGTTAAGGTGTGTGTTGGTGAAACAGAGGGGTTTCTCTCACGTGTCACTCCAATGGCAAACACAGAATGGCACTCAAAGGGGCTTTGCACATACTGTTGAAAAGGAGAAGTGAAATACTTGATGTTTTTATTTCCCTCCCCGTGGAAGGTGGGTAAGTAGACCTTTGTGCCAGGATTAGTGCCTTTTAATTACGACATGACAGGTTTTGTTCTGTTAAAGGCAACATCTATCATTGTGATAATTTTGAAGTGCTTCAATAAAGTGTTGTTGAAAACCATTTTTTTTTGCATATTCATCTGTAGTAGGACAGCTGCTTTTATTATTGTTAGAAATATCTAAGAACCCTCATTACCTAATTGTGGGAAACATCTGGGTAGCTTTAACTACATAACTTCATCTGGAGAGTGACTGTAAACCCTGTGCTCAGTGGGGGCAGCTTTGAGAGGCCAGGCTGTGAAATTCTGATTATTTTTGCTCTGGTACTGGAAGCACAGGTTGGTCTCATTTGTTTTTCTCTCTGAAAAGACCCATTGGATTCAAGTTCGTAAACCTTATCAATCAACAAACAGAGCCAACACATCAGCAAAGAAAGAAAATGCTGTTGTGGTGTGTGAAATTTAAAGCTAAACTTGATCCTCACAGGAGTCTCAAGAGTAAGTAAACTGCAAAGGTGCTTTTGTGTAATTGTGTTTACTCGGGGTGTGGATACTTCAGCCTTTGCAACAAGGAGGAATTTTCCTCATTTTTTAGAGTCAATAATGAATCCCCTTCTTGGTTTGAATAACATTTAAAGGATCCATGAATTCTGCAGACTGAGGAAGGGAACTGAAAGATTGACCAGGCTAGAGGACTTTGTCCAAAGTCAGCATTCAGAAGTCTGGATGGACCAGTGAGTTGTAATACTTGTTCTGGTTTGGATTTATTCATTCTACTGTTTCTGTTACAATAATTGGAGAACAAAGATCTGACTTCCAAACTACTCTAAAATACAGGCTGAAGACAGATCATTATTGTCTGGCTGTCTGTCTATGCATAGGAAGTCCTTTATTTATTTCCCTCATATGGGCATTTCTCATACTCTGTTCCATTTCCTTGTAACAAATCAGGCACTTTGGTAAAAGGATGCAACACCAGAGTGAACAGGGCAGCTCAGCTCAGTGACCAGGGACCTGTTCACGGACAGTTTCTCGGATGCTGTTGAGGCTGCTGAGATAGCTCATGCTGGGTCTCCTCTTTACTTCCCCCAGCTGTGGTTTCTGTCTGTTCTTTTGCTTATCTTCGAGGGGTTTGGTTTCACCAGCACTGCCGGAGCGTGTTCACTTTCACACCTACACCTGGCATTTGCCAGCTCTTCTGTTTCTGCAGCTCTGGGGACCCGCAGCTGCCTCGGAGCTGCTCCGCTCTCCCCGAGCCCGTCCGGGGCTGCGGTCACACCGGGGCTGCGGTCACACCTGTCGCTCTGGGAAGGGACCTTATGGCCGGTCCCTTCTGGCACTGTGCGATGGAAATCCCTGTGTCCATCTCCCAATCCCTGTGTCCATCTGAGCGTGGCTTGGATCTCCCCCGGCAATTCCCTGGTGCCCGGGGAACGCCGGTCCTGCCCTGGCCGGGGGTTGTTCCCTGCCGTGCTCTGTGGCCCCAGGGCAGGCCCGAGAGTCTCCTGGTGCCACCCGTGGGGCGAGCGGGGCTGCGGGTCACGCGTGGCCCAGAATCCCAGCATCTCTGAGGCTGGAAATACCTCCAGCATCATCGAGTCCCAGCTGTGCCCGATCCCACCCTGTCCCCAGCCCAGAGCACTGGGTGCCACGTCCAGGCCTTCCTTGGGCACCTCCAGGGATGGGCACTCCAAACCTCCCTGGGCAGCCCCTGCCAAGGCCTGACCGCCCTTTCCATGGGGAAATTCCTGCTGGTG
>VZRQ01005874.1:283950-321996 GCA_013397975.1 Machaerirhynchus nigripectus
GGGCGGCGATGAGTACGAGCGGCGCTACAGCGGCGCCTTCCCGCCGCAGCTGCGGGCGCGGCTGCGGGACGCGGCCCGGGGCATGTTCGTGTTCGGCTACGACAGCTACATGGAGCACGCCTTCCCCCGCGACGAGCTCGACCCGCTGCACTGCCGCGGCCGCGGGCCCGACCGCCGCGACCCGTGAGTGCGGCCGGGGATCGGGAGCCGTGGGGACGGGTGTGTGCGGGGGTGCCGGGCTGGGCACGGGCCGCGGGGCTGGCATCGCCCCGTGTGTGTGTCTCCCGCGGGGTCAGGCTGGGCCCAGCCGCCTCCCAGTGCTGCCCAGCGGCAGGACAGCTGGTAGTGGCCATAAGCTAAAATACAACAAGTTCCACCTCTGTATGAATCATGGGATGGTTTGGGTGGGAAGGGACCTTAAAGCCCATCCAATGCCACCCCTGCCATGGCAGGGACACCTCCCACTGTCCCAGGCTGCTCCAAGCCCCGTCCAGCGTGGCCTTGGGCACTGCCAGGGATCCAGGGGCAGCCACAGCTGCTCTGGGCACCCCGTGCCAGGGTCTGCCCACCCTCACGGGGAAGAACTTCCTGCTAATACCCGGTGTAAACGTACTCCCCTGAAGTTTTAAGCCATTTCCTTTTGTCCTGTCGCTCCAGTCCCCCTCCATATTTCTTGTAGTCTCCCTTCAGATACTGGAATGAACTTCTTTCCATGGTGGGCCAGAGCCGTGGAACAGCTCCCCAAGCAGTCGTGGAGCCTCCCCCTTTGGAGACATTCCAAACCCACCTGGACGAGTTCCTGTGTCACCTGCTCCAGGTGACCCTGCCTGGATGATCTGCACAGATCTCTTCCAGCCCTAACGATTCTGTGATTCTGCTCTTCCAGCTCCAACCTGAACATCAATGATGTGCTGGGGAACTACTCCCTGACGCTGATTGACGCGCTGGACACGCTGGCGGTGAGTCCTTGGGGTGGGGACACTGCCCTGGTCGCCCTGGGACCTGCCCTGGTCACCCCAGGACATGCCTGGGCTGGGGATGCTCCCCAAGGCTTGGCAAGGTGATGCAAACAGCTGGATCATGAGCTAACAGCTGGATCATGAGCTAACAGCTGGATCACGAGCCAGCAGTGTCATACAGGGCTAGGAGAATGAGAGTAGTTGGAGATGTCAGCAGAGATTTCCAGAAGAGACAGAGGAAAGTTTAGAGCTCTTTCCCAAGGTTCAGACAAGATCTCTTTTGGGCTATGCCACCACTCTGGTGCTCGGGATGGGTGGATTTGGACTGGGACTGCTGTGAGTTGCTGAGAGGTCCAGCAGGAGGAGGGCTCACCATGTACTCAATAACTGGAAGAGCTGTGGTTGTTTCTCTTGGCAGAGAGGGCCTGACTGACACACGGATCTGTGTGAAGAGTGGAGAAAGGAAGGAGGGGAAAGCCTGTAAAGCTGCTTCTCCCCTGCTTTTCTGATAGAGCTGGAGGATAATGTGAGGAGCACCTCAGTTTTATGTTAGTACCAGGGTGTGGGGTCATGAGGAAGAGCCCCCTCCTTGGGCATATTCAGAGACCCCAGTAGGTTTCATTATTGCCACCTGTGCAGCCAGGGCAGGTTTTGTGCCTTCTGGAGTGTCAGGGCTCACTGATGGGCCAGAGCCGTGGGGGGTGTGTATCTCCTCTGGTGCTTTGTGCACTTTGGGACAGCAAACCCTTCCCATTCTAGCCTGGGACTGCAGCAGTGGTGAGGAGCTGCTTGAGCAGGGCAGCTCTGAGCAGAACTGAAAGCAGAAGTGAGGGAAATGTTGGGTTTTACTGAAAGAGAAGTTTGGTATCTGTGCTACGTGGCTGATAACGGTGCCTTCCTGTCCTCCACCACCAGTGGGGCAGTGCATAACCTCTTTTCTCAAATATAAATGTTCTAGTTGCTAAAGTCTCTTGTGTTTGAGAGGCTGCTGCATGGGGGAAGCCTGTTCTGCTCCTCATTGCTCAGATCAAACACGTGATGCTTCCCCACTGGGTCTGGGTAATGGGGGAGAGCTGGCACCTGGTGCTTTGGTTAAAAATCTAGGTATGGTCCCTGTAAACCAAGCATTTTCATGAACTCAGGCAAGCAGGAACCTGTGTTTTCCTTCCACATTGCTGCTCCCTTAAAGCTCAGGCTGAGTTTACATCTGTGTCTGGATGCAGTGGAAATCCCCTCCTAGGTCAGACCTGTAGGAAGCAGGCACAAGGGAACTCCTGGATGTGCAGTGTTGGGTCAGGAACCTGAAAGGGTGGACTTGCCTTTGGTCAAATAAACATCAAATCAGACTTCATTGTTCTGCAAGTTGTGTTATGCTTCAAGCATAACTTAACTCTTGAACTGATAGCTCAGGCAGTTTGAACACTCATTGTGTTGAATCTGACTGCTGGTCTAAGATGTGAACCTGCCACTCTCTTCCCCAACCCTCTTCTGAAGCAACAATTGTACAAAATAGCTTTTTTTTTCTGTAAAAGGTAATGGGAAACTCCTCCGAATTCCAGAAGGCAGTGAAGTTGGTGATTGACACAGTTTCATTTGACAAAGACTCAACAGTCCAAGTTTTTGAGGCAACAATCAGGTACGTGGTGCTGAGTTTCTGTCTTTAAAGCAGTAACAAGGTTAAAGACCTGGTGTGTGTAATTCAAAGTGAAATCATTGATTAGGAGGTCTTTGGCAGGCTTTATTCCATAACTGTTCCTCAAGTAAGCTGTTTCTTAGTCTTCTGTGAAAATATTCCATCCTTTCATACTGGAAACAGTTTTAATCAGTCCCATGTGCCCTGGAGCAGTGGGACAGTGGCTGTCTCTGTGCTTGCAGGCTGCTTTTTTGTTGTTGCTCTTGCAGCAGAGACTCAGATCTGTGCACAGCAAACAAGCCTGGGACAGCTTTTCCCTGGTTTGTTTTTCTTTCGTGGACTCCTGCCCACTTTCAGTTTCGTTTCAGATGCAAAACAGACCCATCTGTTTTGGAGATGGGTTTAGATGCTGTCTGATTTTATAGGGTTTCATTTTCTGAGTCTCAAACAGTGTTTATTCCTGCTTCACTTGGCTAGGCTTTCTTTTTTCTGAGTACTAGGTGTGTGTAACACCCTTCCTGCCACTTGCAGGGACAAGGAGGTGTTCACTCCTAAACAGACTTGTTACAAGAGCTCCTGGGTTAGGTGAATTTTGCAGAACCAGGTTTTGGGATACTGTGGCTGACAACAGCAGGACTTCTACATGTTTTCAGTACTGGTGGGGGAAAACCAGATTGTTCTCTGTAGTGCCTGTAAGGAGCACGAAGGAATAATTCTGTCAGACATGACACCAGTAAGGTGTTCAGGTGAAGAAGGAGGTTCAGAACAGACTGAAAACCTGAATTTTCCTTTTCCCACAGGGTTTTGGGAAGCCTGCTGTCTGCCCACATCATAATCACAGACACCAAGCAGCCCTTTGGTGACATGACCATTAAGGATTATGACAACGAGCTGTTGCACTTGGCTCATGACCTGGCAGTGAGGCTGCTGCCAGCCTTTGAGAACACCAAAACTGGCATTCCCTACCCTCGGGTGAGTGGACACAGCAGCCCTGGGGGCAAATAGGCTCAAAGCAGTTTTTCACCTGTCCTACAACTTAAATTTTGTGCCCTTTTATGTGCACTTGGGGTATTGAGCCTGCTCTAAGTTGTTTTAAAATGACACAGGGGAAAGTGCCCTAAGTTTTGGTGACATGGGGAATACAGAAGTTGCTCCTTCTGTCTGCTAAATGTTTTCCCTGGGCTGATTTTTCACTGTGTTTATTGTTCCCTGTGGGTCAGGAGTCACTTGGTTCTGTGCTGCTTGGCTGGAGCATGCCCTGCCCCGTGTCACACAGCAGCAAACAATGCTGGCATTAGCAAGAAATACTGTAAAGGCAAATAGCTGAGGAAAGTGACTTTACTGGTGACTTGCTGCTAAAACAATTGCATTAGAACAAAACTCTTCTGAAATATTTATCATCCTGGGCTTGGAATTTATAATTTTCCTGAATACTGCTCAGTGGGTTTGGACTCAATACTTTGGGATTCTTGGATGCTGCAGCCTCTTGTTTTAAGCAGATGCAGTTGGCAAGGAGAAGTCACTTCTAGTGGAACAACCCTAAACTGCAAAACTATAATTAGCTCTTGCCTGGCTGCTCTTAATTTCTGGAGACAGCAGCACTGCTTTTTCTCCAGACCTGTCAGGCTGTAGAAACATGAATTTTCACTTGTGTTGGGGGCCTGGTAAAGCAGCTGAGGGTGGTGTGACTTCCCTTCAGTGCTGTGTTCTGTGGGGAAGGGGAGGAGCGTCCACTGGGGAAGCTCTTGGTTTCCAGAGCACGTTCTGGGGGGCAGCAGAGAAGGAAAAGCCTGAATGTTTAGTGGAAAGCATGAAAAAGGGAAGTTTGCAAGGATTAGCAGGTATAAGAGGAAAATGGGGATTGCCCACTTTAAGCGTGATGCTAGAAAGCTGGAAGAAGAATTTCAGGAATTCTATGGGAAAGCTTTCCGAGCAGCAGTGGGCTGGTTTTGTGTCTCTGTGCACATCCCATGCTGCACATTGTGCAAAAACTACCAAAAAGGCTTTTTCCCAAGTGTGAGGGTGCAGCTGTGAGCACAGCTGGTGAGGGCCAGCCTGCCTGTCCCTGTTGGCACTGTCCCTGTTCACAGGTGAACCTGAAGAAGGGGGTTCCTCCAGACAGCCACAATGAAACCTGCACAGCAGGAGCTGGATCCTTGCTGGTGGAGTTTGGGATCCTCAGCAGGCTGCTTGGTGATTCCACATTCGAATGGGTGGCCAGGAGAGCTGTGAAGGCCCTGTGGAGCCTCAGGAGCAATAACACTGGACTGCTGGGTAATGTCTGGGTGTGTCCCCTGGCTCCACGTTCAGCCTGCAGCTCCTTCCTGTGCCCTAAACTTTGTCCTTGTGCTCCGTCTGTGGCTGTTCAGTCCCGTTCTCCCCGTGTACCCAGGGGCTGTGTTGAGCAAATGGCACTGTGGGGTTCTGTAAGACAAACAGAGTCTCTGAATGACCCCTTAGGGCACAGGTTTGCAAATCGAATTTCTCACAAAACTGGGAAATGAAACAAGGTCCTGCTTTGTGTCCCCATTAATATAATTCAGATTGGCAGATGACTAAAAGTACTTAAAATAACTGCATGTGTGTGGGAGGGTGTTCCTCAGATGAATCCACTGCTGTAACACTCTATCTGATGTTAATCTTTGATCCTTCCTCCCTGGGAATTTCTGAATGTGTGTTATTCCCAAGTCTTGACTGGATTGTTTTTCTCTGATGTACTCAGCTACCTCAGACTAAACTTTTTGTTGGTTCTGAAAGGAAATGTTGTGAATATCCAGACTGGTCACTGGGTTGGAAAGCAGAGCGGCCTGGGAGCAGGGTCGGATTCGTTCTACGAGTACCTGCTGAAGTCTTACATCCTCTTTGGGGAAAGGGAAGACCTGGAGATGTTCAACACTGCCTATCAGAACATTCAGAACCACTTGAGGAGAGGGTATGTGATTTGTGTCAGCATCAATTCCTGGAGCAGTGAGTCCTCCAGCAAGATCTGAAACACTGTTTGTAGTGCTTTGTGTCATGCCCCAGAAAATCTGTGTTCTCTTTGCTTTAAGAAGCAAAATCTAAATTCCATGGTAGTCTCCTCACTCCTCAGCAACTGATTGGGTGCAGAGAAGCCAAACTGGTTCCTGTCCCATTTCTAAATGTTAAGGCTGGGAAAAGTCTGGCACTGCAAAGGAAATGTATAAAATTGGCTGCTTCGTCCTTCTGAAGGCCTGATCATGCCCAGCATGACTCTCTGGTAGAGATGCTGCTGGCAGAGCTCTAGGATAGGATACATCCCTTTAGGAATTAACTTCTCTGAGAGCATGGCTGACGTTCTGGCTCCTTTCAAAATGAGCCCAGCCCAGCAAGGCAGTGGCTGGGTGGCTTTGCTGGTGGCAGTGCGCCGTGCTGTCCCAAAGCAGAGGCATTTCCGTGTTGCTGTTGTTCCCTGGCAGCCGGGAGGCCTGCAATGAAGGAGAGGGGGACCCTCCCCTGTACGTGAACGTGAACATGTACACGGGCCAGCTGATGAACACCTGGATCGACTCCCTGCAGGCCTTCTTCCCTGGACTGCAGGTAAGCTTTCCTCCTGGGAAAGGCCAGGTGGAAAGGCTCATCCTAATCCTGGGCTGGGAATGAGTCTGAGCAGTTCTGAGCTGAGCTCCCACCTGTGGGTTTGCATCTGGCTGCTCTGATAAGAGTTCAGTTCAGCTCTGCATTAGCACAACGGTGTGGGGAGGCCTGGCCTGCTCTCTGCTAGATCTGAGAGACTTTCAGCTTCCCTCTTTGACCTCAGATCTGTATTCTGTGCTGTGAGGCTGAGCTTTGCTAAAGCTTTTACTGCAAAGAATGAATACATCAGTACTTTTTTGGGGGGTTAGGGGGGTTTTGGGGTGTGTTTTATGAGGGGAGGGTTGTATCAGATGCCACGTTCTCATCTTTGCTGGCTTGCAGCACTAAGTGTGCGTGTCTCTGGCTGCTGTTGTGCCCAGGTGCTGATAGGAGATGTGGAAGATGCCATTTGTCTCCATGCCTTCTATTATGCCATATGGAAACGCTATGGAGCTCTCCCAGAGAGGTACAACTGGCAGCTGCAGGCCCCAGATGTCCCCTTCTATCCGCTGAGGCCGGAGCTGGTGGAGTCCACGTATCTTCTTTACCAGGTATTTGACTTCTCTGAGTCACAGACCGTGGCTTGGCCAGAGTGGTTTTGTTCAGAAAGTCGCTTTTCCCCCCCTGAGCTCAGGCCAGCTGAAGTTTGGCAGCCCTGGAGCCGCCTGCTGGCACGTGGAGGTCTCTGGGCAGGCACTGCGGTGTTGTGCAACGTTGTTGCTCTGCTGTTTGCTTCAGAAAAAGCCTTTTTTGTAAGGCAGGCAAAAACAACACTAAACAACCTTTTCTAAAAGCTGCTGGCAGGTTTTTGCAAGGCAGAGACTCGTGACTGCTTAGCCAAAATTGTTGAAGTAAATATAACAGCTTTCCTTGCAATACTGTCCAGGCACAGATACAATAAACGAAAATAACTGTCTGCCTACAAGGAAGGTGTCAGAGAGTTTGGATTTACTGCAGGTTTTACTGGGATTTGCACTAAAGCAAATGTGAGAAGCTTGCACAGGCTAATCCAAGTCATGCTCCTGTAAAGATAAGTTTGCTGTGATACACGAGACTCTGGTACCAATAGGCCTTTGTTGTGTTATTTCTACAAGATTTCAAAATTGCTGACTCTAACTCTTGTCTGTCTTCCTTATTTAGGCCACAAAGAACCCGTTTTACCTTCATGTGGGAATGGATATTCTGCAGAGTTTGGAAAAATATACAAAAGCAAAGTCAGTCTTCAATGTTTTTTTCTTCTCTCAGTGCTATATACCTACATTTTATTATACAAATATTATATAGAATCCAGTCTGCCACATGTAGGTAAACCAGAAAACCCAACCCTCCCTGAAAGCCACAAGTGATGATTTACTTACTGAGCTCCTCTTTCTTTCCCATCTGAAAATGGTGTTACTGTCCACTGGCAACTTTACACCCTCCGAATTTTGTAGCTGCCTTTCAGAATGCATTGTTGGTGAGCAGCTGCTAGAAACTGCTGAAAATAGTAGTTGGGATTTTTCCTGCAAGGCTGTTTCTCACCTTGTGCTGTTCAGCTGCACTGAGGGATGGCCCCTAAGCCACAGGCTGTTGCATCTCAGCTTCCAGTTCACGACAGCAGCAGCGAACCCTGACTGTAACACTGAGTAGCTGAACCTCTTGCAGACCCAGGGGAAAGCCAGTGAATTTTTATTCCTCATTATGAATTTTGTAACAAACCTGTGATGGTTGGCCAGGTCAGACACTGCAGTTGAGCGGGATTCAGGTGAGCACAGACCCCTCAGGGCCCCAGAACCAATAAGCAGAGAGTGCTTGCACAACACAATCATTCCACAGAGCTTCACCCCTGGCAGCTGGAATGGTCTGGAGTAAAGGAATATCTGGGGAGCACTCTGAGAGCTGGGAATGAAAGCCAAACCAATGTTCCCTGTTGCAGGTGTGGCTATGCCACGTTGCACCACGTGGTGGAGAAGACGAAGGAGGATCGGATGGAGAGCTTTTTTCTCAGTGAAACCTGTAAATATCTGTACCTGGTACGTGTGTGTTCCTCACTGCCAAGACACTGCACAAACGTGCTGTGAGGTTATTGATTATTAATTATTAATTAAGCTGTGTTGGGTTGGGGGTGGGACATCATTAATTACAAGCTGCTGGGCTCTGGGGTTTGTGTATGGGAGTGATTCAGGCTGTGCTCCTCTGCTTTGACCTCGCCCCAGTCTCTGAGGTGGAGCAGCTGCCCAGCTGTGGTTCCTGAACCGGGAGAGCTGGAAAAGAGAGGGGACAGCACTGGAGGAAGCTGCTGCTCAGCTCTGAGCTAATTGCTGCTTGTAGCCCTCCTGCCTGGAGCAGCCTCTGCTTTCCCCCCAGTGGGCTTTGGCACTCCCAGGAGAAAGCATTTGGGCTGACATTGCCTAAGCCCCTGTTCTCAATCTCCTTTAGTGCAGAAAACCAAATAAATCTGTGGCTGAGTGGATGCCAGCCTATAAATGCCTCACCGAGCAGCTTAGAAAAATAAGGGCACTTCAAGTTGTGTGAGGAGTTTTCCTTCTGCTCTCCTCTTTTAACTGCTCAGATCAATCCCTTGCTATAAGACTATTCATTTCCATTTGCTCCAGTGTTATTTAGCACTGAATTTAGCTCTGTTTTTGTGTGATCCTTGGAAGCCTGAGTACCTGTTCCCACCTCCTCGTTGCTGGGAGATGAAGGATGCTGCACACCTACAATGACTGTCTCTCCCATCTCTCGTTCAGTTGTTTGATGAAGAGAATCCAGTGCATAAATCTGGGAATAAGTTCATGTTTACTACTGAGGGCCACATCGTGTCCGTGGACGAGCGCTTCCGGAACTCGCTGTGGGAAGACATCCTCCCTGGAGAGGAGGACAGCGCCGAGAAAAGCAAACCCACGGAGCTCAAGGCAGCCAACTTCAGCTCCAACGTAAGGAGTGCACAGGCTGCTCCTGCCTGGGGGATGGAGAAGGGGCAGGCAGGACAGGAAGAGCCGTTTGGAAGGGGTACTGTAGAGTATTTCCCTTAGGAATGTTAAATACCTGAGAAGCTCCCATGGAAAGCACTTCCAGCAGCAGCAGCAGCAGCAATGGGATCATGTGAGGGATTATGGTGAAGGTGAAACCTGTCCCCTTTGAAGTATTTTGCACCAATTTTTTGGGTCTTTGTTAATTTACTTCCAATTGTTTTTCCCTTCCTCTTTTCTTTGCCCTTTAAATTCTCCAGTGCTGCTGCCAGGGGGAAAGGGAGAAGCAGAGGGTGATTTAAACCAAGCTTTGTCTTCCTCAGAGGGGTTTTAAGGGGGACCTTTCTTAGCAAGGCCTCAACGGAGCCCAGAGCTGTGGCTCCAGTGCCCATCACCAACCAGAACAGATCTGGTTCTAATCACACAATCACTGAATGCTTTGAGTTGAAAAGACTTTAAAAGTCATCTCAATCCACGCCCATGGGCTGGGACACCTGCCCCTAGAGCAGGTACAGAACAATGTTTTCAAACCTCTGCTGGTGGGTTCTGGTGTGGTTCCTTCCCTCCCTCTCCCAAAGCTCCAGGAAAAGAGCATTATTTTAAACATTCACAGTTGTCATAGTGAAGGAAATCTCAGTTGCACAACAAGCTGTGCTGTGTGTTTGGAAGCTGCAGCCTGCACTGAGGAAACACTTGCTGCTCATTTATGGGATTTTATCTGGAAGTCTGCAGAGAATGAGGGACAGTTGGGGTAAAAAGTGTTACTTGGTACAATTTTCTGTACTGGGAGGATCTGAAAGGATTGCAGAGGGGATGGGATTGCCTGGGTTTGGATTTGAGTTTCTAAAAGTATTGAAATTTCCTTACCAGTGTAACAGAGTCCCTGATGAGAGGAGGTACCTGCTGCCCCTGAAGAGCAACTACATGAGACAGATCGACAGAATGGTGGGGCTCATCTGAGGGACTCTCCAGGGAAACTCTGGAGGAGCCTGGGATTCCTCTGCAGACATTCCTCCCCCTTCAGCTGCTCCCTGCACAGGCTGAGTCCCCCAGGTGTCCCCTGGGCCTGTGGTCAGCTGTGGACACAGAGGAGATGGAGCTCAGTCCTCCGAGCTGGGGTAACCTCCGGTGCCACCCGAACACGCAGCTCTTGTTTCAGGACTTCCTGTGAAAAACGTTGTTGCAAATGAAGGCTGAATAGATTTTAAAAGAAAAAGAGGGCAAATTTGGCCTGTGCCACTTAGCTACCTCTTCGTGGCTGTGTTACAAATGTCCCTCCAGGGAAGGGTCTGGTATTTAATTTGAGGTGATCTCGGGGCTCGGGGAAGGAGTGGGAAAGTGCAATTTTTTACACCAAGCTGGATTACTGAATTTTTCTGACTAGCAATACACAACCTTAAGGTCTACTCAGGTAGGAGCCCACTGGGTTTGCTGAAACAAAACTGCTCTATCTGCTCTTGGGAAGATAACTGTGGTGGTGTAAAAGCTGTTGGTAGAGTCTGATACCCCTCACCCACACAGCCGATAGAACCCGCAGGGTTGTGAGAGCCTGTAACTGCAGAAACCAGTGATCAAACCAATCCAGGTGCCTTTTTGGAAGGGAATGGGGGGAGGGAAGGGGGAATTGCAAAGCCACTCAGGCAAAAGTTCCCAAAGTTTCCTTGTTTGCCATGTTTTAGTGCCTTTTCAGGAGAGATGCTGCTAAGAACTGGTGTCACAGTACACGAAGAACAAACTATTTCACATTCCTGACAGGATTCATGTGTTAGTGCCTTAAGTTCTGTTCACTAGCAGGGAAAACAGCTTCCTTGGGAAGATGGAAAAGTATTTTTGATGAGCTGGTTGCAAAATACAGTGGAGCCCAAAGTCACTTAAAAAGAGATGATTTCCCTTTTTTCTTTTTTTAAGATATTGGAAGAATATCTGTCTATGAACTGTGAGAAAGAAAGCAGTTAAGGGCTTGAGGGATGACAACAAACTGAGGCCAAAACAACTTTCTTAAATATAACAAGTTGGGGTTTTTTCCCAGTGGTTCCCCATTGCTTATATTCTTCTAACTTTTGACTACAGTTAAAGTAGTAGAATGTTATATTTTGGGTAAATGAGTTTTAAATTGAGGCATAAATACCAGGGCAACTTGATCTGCTGTATTTTCACCTTACAACAACATTGGTTTTCATAAACCACGTGTTGCAACTCGAAACATTTCTAATAAATACCAAGTTTGTGCTGGAGAGGTTATTGTTGGAATCTTTTAATGTACAGATGCATCTCAGGGACTTTGTTGTAGAATCTTCTGTTCCATGATAGTTGAATCTTGTATTCAGGCAAAAAAAAAAAAAAAAGAATAATCAAGTCTTCTTAGTCTTTGTGTGTTTGAAGGGGTGGAGGGTTGGAGGAGGGAGAGGGAAATAGGTTAAAATTTCCCAAATTATTGCAATAGGACGGGTTGCCTTGGGGTTGGAGGCAGCTGGTGATTCCAGCTCCTCTAGAATTGCCTTTGCAAATGTATTGTTGGAGTGTCTGAGTTGCCTGTTTCAAAGGAAAACAGGAATTCAAGGTGTTGTGCTGCAGAGGTGTTGGGAGAGCTTCGGGCTGTGCTGCCCAGCCAGTGCAGGGTGAGGAAGGGCAGGATGGACAGAGGCAGAGGAGATGGACAGGAGGCAGAGAGGTCTGGGCTCTGAAATGCTGCTCCTGGGCCAGCAGCTCTCACCCAGCTCTGGAATGAGAAGTGGTGGTGGGGTGGGAGCCCAGCACAGCATCCCAGCCTGGCTGTGTGCACTCCCAAGGGGCAGTGCCAGGATGGGCAGGATTCCGGGATGGACAGGACCCAGGAAGGACAGGACACCAGGACAGACACACCCTAAGTGTGGTGGTGGCTTCCTCTGGTCCTGCTTTGTCCCTGGCTCCCAGTTCAGCTCCCTGAATGTGTCACACTCACCACTCCCTGTGTGCTTGTGCCTTCTGAACTCCTGAACCCAGGGGAGGGTCCCAGCCCAGGATTATGCACAGAATCCATTCCAGAGTTTTCCGGAGAGAATTCCACGACTGAGGAAGTTGCACAACTATTTTGCCATGGTGTTTTCCCCTGTGATTGGCAGGAATAGAGCAAGGTGGCTGAGAATGGGAGCAGCCCAGACAGGAATTGCAGCCTTCCAGCCAAACATGGTCAGCCTCCTTGGGAATTGCTCTGGAGTTTCTGTTGCCAGGTGATGTGATGTGACAGTCATCTTTCCACAGAAATGCTCTTCATCCTCAAGGAAGCTGGTGGTAAAAGACTCTGTGTTCCTCCAGGAGCCAGCTTTTCTCCCTCCTTGCTCTAGAACTGCTTGGATATGTTTTTACTCTGTAAGGACAGGGCACCTGTTATGCACTAAAATGGGAGCTTTTGTACAAGTCAGTGGCACCAAAATGGAACTGGCAACAGTGCTGGAATCACTTGCTGAAATAGACTCTTGTATTCCTTGGTATCACGTGCAATATCAAGTTTTCCTAACTAAAAGTGCCATGTATGCTTAATTGTTATTTATCCATGAAGTATTTAACTGAGGACGGGAAACTTGGAAGAGGACCAAATGTGCTTTCATGAACTGTCCTGAATTTTCAACACTTGGCTTGCATTTGGCAATTCTGCATTAAAAACCAGTGTGTTTGACTGCTCTGATGTGTTTGTCTTGTAGGGCAGCTCTTGCAAGGCTTGCAGGGGTTCTCCCTGCGCCCTCTGTGCACTGGGATCTCATCTGGTTAGACCTGGGGTGGCTCCTTCCTGCAGGGGAATTAACCCACCCCGCCCCAAAACAGCAGGGCTCTTTCTTCTCCCCCTGTTCCCCTTTCTCTCCATGAGGATTTGGGGGCAGCTGGGAGCAGGGGCTGGTGTGGGGTGAGTGAAGCGTGGCAGCACCCGGCCTCGTGAGCAGGTCCTGACCTGCGGCTGTGATTCCCAATCCTCTGTCCAGTCAGTCCATGAAGAACCTGGTGTGGGTGGGAATTCTGCACCCAGAAAATTGCTGGGCTCCCTCCAGCCCGTGGATAACCTCGCAGGGCCACAGCTCGTGCTGGGTTTGAGAACAGGGACGGGGAGATGAGCTCTCTGACCATCACTTTGATTTATTGGTTCTCTTTTGCTGCTTCTTCCTCCTGGATTTGTTTTCTCTCTGCTTGGCATTATCTCCGGTGGTGTTTCCTGGTTTTAGTCCTGGTTCAAAGGCTGCTGGAGCTGACAGGATGTTTGCTGTGTCTCCTGACCCACTCCACGTTCCAAGGAAATGCCTGTTGAACATCAGTGACGGGAATTCTGCAGTGGTTTTGAAGTTCCTCTGGGTTTTTGGATAATGAGATCTTTGCCTTTTATTACCTTTGCTGCATTCAGACTTCTAAGTGTCAATTCTAAAGGGGCTGAAACCCTGATTTTGGGGCAAGCACCCCAGCTCTGATGTTTTCACCGTGGTTGCACATTTACCCACGGAGTCTCTGCCCTGAGCTGCTGTTTACTGACATTCCTTATCTTGTCTTGCTGCCTTATCTGCTCCCGGAGGGCTGGTCAGCTCTGAAGTGGGGCTGGGTGCTTTGACTGCAGCTTTTCCAGCCCACATTTAACAAATTACCTCCAAAAAGCCCTTCTGCTTTCCTGGGAGATTGGAGCGCAGGAAGACGGTTGTGATCCAAGATTTAAAATCCAAAAATCTGCATAAACCTTCACTTTTTGCGGGTAAAAAGCACCGGACTGACTCGGTTTCGGAGCAGAACAGAGGTCTGTGGTGCTGTAGCTCCGGTGTGCTTCCACCAGAGCCCTCCCTTGTGCCGCGGGTGGAGCCTTGGCTGTGCCACAGCAGCAGGGACACCGCGGTGTCCCCGAGGCGGAGCGCTGGGAAAAGCGCCTTTCCAGCTTTTGGGGAAATGCGGGATTGTCGCTGCCCGGGGAGCTGCACAGGGTCACCGAGTGGGAAAGGGGGAATGGCACTTCTCATTCCCAGAGGTGTTCACCTTTATCCTGGCTTGGAACCGCTTTTAGGGAGGGGTTTTGTGTCACTGAACACCTCTTGTATGGTTTATTCACCTAAAAGAGACCAACAAATGTTCCCTGGGAGCTGCTTTGTGCCCCTTCAGCCTCGTTTGCCCCCCACACTGAGGAGAGGCCATGGATTTGGAGGCATTTTACTGAAAAGCCCCTTTTTGCCCCCAAAGATCTGGGATTTCTGCTGCCTTACGCCCTGCAGGGCTGTGCTGGTCGGGGGAGCTGCTCCGGCTCTGGAGCATCCCCGTGGCCGGAGCTGGTCCCTCCCGTTTCCCGGGGGCAGCAGGGTTGGTGCTTCCAGCAGCAAGCCCGGGAAGTTATTTTGTATTTGGGTGGTGCTGGGGAGGGGAAAGGCACCTGTGGGGCCCCGTCCTCGGCTGGGGAGGGTGCCCTGACCCCTGTGCAAGCCACGGGTGGGAGCTGCCCTGGGCACTGGGTGAACTGGGAGAGCTGGGAGCAGCCCCAGTCCGGCCTCGGCGATCAGGGCTGGATTTACTGGGTCCAGGAAGGAGTTCCAGACTCCATGGGGAGCAACTGGTGTGACTGGGAGTGCCCCAGTGCCCCCCTGCCCTGGGGAGAGCGGAGATTGTGGGGGGAACTCCCTGGAACTGGGAGATCATGGGGAACATTCCCTGGAATTGGGAGATCATGGGGAACACTCCCTGGAATCTAGAGATCATGGGGAACACTCCTTCGACTCCGGAGATCGTGGGGAGCACTCCCTGGATTTTGGAGATTGTGGGGAGAATTCCCCTGGCTTTTGGAGGTCACAGGGAGAGTTCCCTTGCCTTTCCCACACTCGAGGCAGGTGCTCTAAAACCACAAAAAAACCCCAGACAAATAAAATGGGGAAAAAAAAAAAAAGAATATTTCAGTTTATTAATACTTTTGAATAATTGAAATTAATCGCTGGGTAAGGCCCAGAGGCTTTCCAATAATGGCAATCTGCATACTGTTAATTATTTATGGTGTTCATTTGGGCTAAGTCATTGCTAACATGAACAGCTCTTGGAAAGCTCCATGAATCATCATCCTCGTGCTGTGGCAGCAGTGGCAGCACCGTGGCTCTGTCACAGGGCTGTGTTTTCTTAACTTCACATGGAATACAAAACTCCTGAAAAAACACTGCTTTTCCCCCTCCTCTGTTCCAGGGGACATGGATTTTTCACAGCAGCCTTCAGGAGGAAAAATTCACTCCAGAAGGAGTATTTAAATAAGCATTTTTAATAGATCAAATATCCCCATGCTCGCAGACGCTGCTTAATGAGAAAACAAATTATGTGGGAGCTACAGAACCTCTTTTTTTAATATTCATGTGCAAATGATTGCCTCTCCTTTCCTTTTGCTTCCCTCCCTGCAGCCGAGTGCTCGGATACACCACGGCAGAGCCGGGATCCGGGGGAGCTGGTGGGGAGTAGGAAGGAGAATTATCCCTAATTTGGTGGCAGAAAAATCAGATTCAACGGAGTTGGGGCTGTTTGGATTTTTTTTTTTCCCTTTTTTTTTCTTTTTTCCTTTGCTTTATTTTCCTTCTTTTTCCTCCCTCCTCCCCTCCCTTCTTTGCTTCCCTTATTTCCTCCCTTCCTTTTTCCCCTCTTTTGTTTCCTTTCTTTTTGTTTTCCCTTTTTTTCCTGGCTGGGGATGTGTGACAAGGAGAAGGAAAGGAGGTCTGATGTCAGATCTGAGCTTCCCTGGAATTCAGGCCGTTTGTGTGTGAGGGTAGGTCACAGAGATTTTGGGATAATCCCCTGTGTCCCAGTCCTGGTTTATCCATGGCCTCCTCCTCCTGGGAATGTGGAGCTGGAACACAGGGGCAGAGCAGGGATGGGTCCGTGCAAGGGGGTTTAGAAGGTACATTTAAAACCTCAGAAAGGCCATTGAAATGTTTAACTCATTTTTTCACTTTTATTCCTGCACTTTGTCAGCTGGACTGGCCATGATCATCAAAATCAGAGTTTGGGGGAGAAAACCACGCTCAGCCCATCCTTCCCCTTCCTTTTCCAGCTTTCTCTCCAGCTTTGCCCTGGATGATTCCTCCTCAGTGCAGAGGAATGCTTCAGCTCGGTGATTAATTAGTATTGCTATTAATACAAGATGCAATTGCATTGGATTAATCTATCTTATTGGCCAGGCTTTAATTAATTAGGTAATAAAAGCAACCCTAAAAAAGCCCCTTTGAACGCTGGTTAATGAAACCCTGGGTTCTGCTTATTAAGAATTAAAACCTTTCTCTCTTTGATACTTCTCTGCTTTATTAAACTCTGCTCCATTGCTTTGTGTGGTTTGTCCCATCAATAACGAGGCTCTTTCTTCTGAATTGCTTGGTGTGAGCCAAGAAATCCCATATTATCTAATTAGGGACAGCTCTGCCTGCACAATAAATACAGCAGCAGCAAGAGCTGTTTGTTCCAGGCATTTTGTGGTGCTGTTATTATCATTATTATGAAAAAGCTCCGGTCTCACACACCCTACACCCGTTTCCATAGGAAAAAAGCTTCTCTGTAGATAAAGAACTGGTCCCAGCGCTGGGCTGGGAAGCCTGGGGCAGGTGCAGGCCCCAGTGGGACACAGCCTGCCTCAATCCCGACCCCGTTTTGGGGCGTGTGCGGGGGTTGGATCCATCCCCTCCCCGGCCCGGGCTCTGCCCCAGCTCGGTTGGTCCCGGCAGGTTCGGTGCTGCCTCCTGTGCTCCAGCAGGGGTGGCGTGAAACAATTCCTGCTCTCTGTTCCAGGATAAACCAGGCTCCTGCTTTTTCTGCCATTGCCTTTCCTTCCCCCTGGCCAGGGATTTCACTGGGATGAAAGTTCAGGGAATTCTCTGCAGGAGCAGCTTGGGGGTTTCAGTGCTGCAAGAATCCAGAGGTTCTCTGTTTGTGTTTCACCCTCTGTGTCAACACATCTCTGGCTGCAGCCTGGAAGGGGCTGTGATTCCACAATTTCTGGCTGTGTCCCGAGTGATTCACTCCAGCTGTTCCCTTGCCTGGCTCCTCCAGCTTTTCCAGCTGATTTAGCCGGTAAATCCAAGGTTTTCCAAGGCAGAGTCAAACCCCTGCTTTGCCCATTAGGACAGACGGCAACAGGAGGTGCAGGAAAGCTTTTTCTGAGAAACAACGAATTTAGAGAAAGCCAAGGAGGCACAAAATGATTCTCAAGATCTAATTACTCCAGGGAATGAAAGCCAGCCAGGCTGCTTGAACTCGCCTGCTCGGGGTTGTATTAATATGAAGCATTTAATCATTAGGGAGATGGAATTAGTTCACCCAGACTGATCTCTAAGCTGAACTGGAAAGTTGGACACAGTAATAATTTCATAAACTTCCTCAGAATAATAATTTTCCTGGACACTTATGCTGAAGGACATCACCTTGTGGGGCTCTGATATCCACGTGTGCTGCTCCTGGGAAGAGAGGTGGAAAATGGAGCTGCTGGCTTTGAGAGAAAAGAATGGGAAGGTTTTGTCTCCCATGCTGAGGCTCAGACCTCGTGGGGAGGTTTCCTGGATTTTCAGTATTTCTGCCTCTCTTTTTTTTGTTTTTAATTGAAGGTTCGGTTGGGGAATATTTAAGGGAAGTGTCTTTCTTCTCTCAGCTTTTAATTTCCAGGCAGGAATTGTGATTTTAGCAGCTCCTCTTCAGTTTCTAATCCCAAGTGTAGCAGGGTTCAACTGCCAGATTTTGTCTGAAGGATGGAAAAACTGGGATAATAATTGAAGGAAAGTGTTGGGAGTTGTTACAATGAAATAATGAGAACCAGGGGACTGTGATTAACAAGTGATTACCAGAAGGTCTTTGCAGGTGGTCAGGACCTGCCCTTCCAGCTTCTCCTGGCTTCGAGGGACTTTTCCCAAAGCATTTTGGGGTGAGCTGTTTTAAACTCAGCACGGCTGCTTGCTCCCACCCATCTGATACAGGCAGACTCGGCTGCACTCTGCCTTTCCCCACCCAAACTTTGGGAATGTTGCTGTGAGCGCAGCAGATTGCAGAGCCTTTCACTGGCCTCAGTGTTTGAAACGCTGGGGAGGAGGTGGTGAAAATGGTTTGGGAAGGGGGTGATGGGCCAAGGGCTGGACTCGGTGGTTTTGGAGGCGTTTTCCAGCTCAGGGAAACGAGAAGTGGTGGTGTCCATCAGCCAGACCTGGTGTTGGTGATGCAGGGCCCAGATCCTCCCTGGCAAGGACAAGGACTGGAGCTCAGGGCTGGCCTCACCTGTGCATCAGGAGAGGGCTCCCAGTCCGAACTGGGAGCTGCCCAGTTTGCCACTGGCCCGTTAGGAGCACAGCCTGCTGGTTCCCTGGCTCACTGCAGTGGTTTCCAGACTTCTCAAATGCGGAGATGTTCTGTTTGTCCTTGAAGTTTGGTGTAAGGAGAAAAAAAAAAAGTCATTTGTAACCTAAAAATGACTCAATGTTTTAAGAAATGAATGCAGGAGAATGCAAACCAGAGCTGGAAAACAAGGGATGCTGCTGCTTCCTGGGATCCCTGCAGGAGGGAACAGCTGTGCCAGCAGCAGCAGCAGCTGGAAAACGGCCCCCAGGTGATGCTGTGGGAGAGTTTCACTGCCACGACGAGTGAGTTCAGGGACAAAGGGAACGCTGAGCTGCCTGGAGGAGGAGCCAGGCACCTGTGCCAGCCCCGGTGAGTGTTGCAGGGGATGTTCTCGTGTGCAGCTTTCTGGAGCAAACAAAGGAAGTCTGGGGCTGGTTACTGCCAGGTGACTCAGGATAATGGCAGTGGCAGCAGTAAACAGTTTTAATTTATACAGGTGACATTCAAAATGCAAATCAGACCTTAAGATAATTGTTGGAAATACGGGAGCCTCTGTTGGTTTAGGGAATAGTTCCGGTTTCTATGGAAATTATTTGTAATGCAGTGAGATCAGTGAAGGAGCTCGGGCCTCACAGGGCTTGGCTGGAGCTGCTCCTCTGTGGAGCCACAGGATTTGTTCAGAGGGAATGCCTGGGGACAGCAGCTGGGGCTCAAGGGAGTCTCTGGGGTAAAAAGTACTCAAATCTGTTGGAAAAGGGTAAGTTTATTTCCTTTTGACGTCACAGATGCAGATGGGCCAAAGTGAGGTGATGTCCCCATCAATGTGAGTGCCTAAAGCTGCACCTGGAGCCTCACACCTGTACCAGGGATGGAGTGGCAGGCTCAGGTGGGATTTTGGGAGGGAATTCTGCCCTTTGAGGGAACTCTGAGCGGTTTTTTTGTTGTTCAGTGGATTTTTGAGAGCTCTGCCCTGACCTCCTCCAGAGCAATCATTTCAGTGAACGCCACCAGAGCATCTCCTGGGGACCTCAGCATCTTTATCCGAGTTGTAGCAGATTTCTGCTCTCTTTACAACCCCCAGTCTTGTTTTCTGCTCTGATTCCATCTTCCTCTCCTGGAGCTGGACCTCCAGCCAGAGGCTTTGGGGATTTTTTGATGGGAATTACCCAAGTGCTTTTTTTCCCCGATTAACCTCCCACAAACCCTTTAATTTACCTGCTGTTAATCCCCCTTTGTACTCAGCTTCCAGGCCTGTTCTTCCCTGTTCCTGCACCCTTTCCCAGCTGGCTGTGAGATGCAATCCCCTCCTTCCCATCCGAGTGCTTTCTGGGGTGGGAATGTGTAACCACGGCTCTGGGGGTGCTCCCCCCACGCTGGGTATAAAACAAACCTGTTGGCTGGAGGGAATGGATGCAAATGCAGTTCTGGGTTGCAGAAGGATGCCTGAGGTGACTTTGGGCTGGAGCTTGGGGTGTGCTCAGTGCATTTGGGGAGGGTGAGGGGCGAGGGGCGGGCACGGAGCGGTGCCAGGGCACCCCCTGCGTTCCCAGCCGGAGACAGGGACTGTCCTGGGCCTCCACAGGTGGCTGAATGACGCCAGCCTCGGGTCTCCCTTCTCCTCCTAAGCCCGTGCTGGCTGCCCTGTGTCCCTGGAGTCCCTCTGGGGGTGGCAGTGCCAAGGACACAAAGGCACGGGGAGCTGGAGCTGCTGCCCAAGGAGGACGTGCAGGGTGAGCCCAGCAGGGACACAGGGACCGGTCTGTGTGCCCACGGGGCTGGGGACACTGTGCTGCTCCTCTGAGGCTTCTATGGTTGAACTCCCCATAAAAAACCCCATTCTTTTCCCCATTTATTCCTTTCCCAGGTGCTGTTGTATAAGGAAAGATGAGCTGGTCCTTTCCCTTGTTCCCATGCTTGTGCTCCTCTCCACGGCCACTGACACAACCAGTTCCCCTGGATGCCACCCCCTGGATGTCCCCCCTGACCCTTTTCCCACCTGGAAGCTGCACCTGGGGCTCTGCCTGGCCTGATCCCTCCCTCACAGCTCCTCCACACCCCCAGCACTCCCTCAAGTTCTTGGCATCTCTCTGGGGCCAAGCCCCCTCTCAAAGGTGTGAATTGATGCAATTCCTAGGATTTAGTTTGGCTGCCAACCAGCGTGGGCTGGAACCTGGCACACACAAGAGGTCCTTGATATATTATTCGTTTTAATGTTACCTTTTAATTCTTTGAATCACCTATCCTGGAACTACAGCAACAGGCTGTTATGTCTTCTCTATCTTTAATTGGGCCTTCTTAGGAGGTTTAACTAGGTTTTCATATGCAGGTTAATAACCTGCAGTTGCACTTCACTGGGATGTTTTTATTCCGTGATCAATTGTTGGTGCAGGTTTGAGGACTCAGCAAATCTGAAAGTTATTTATCATAGACCCTGTAGCCACCTGATAGCTATTACAGACTCCTTAAAATTAATGCCACCCTCATTTGCTGCTGTTTGTAACAGCCCCGAGTCCTTCAGCACTGATAAATAATGCATAAAAAGCAGAGTAAGGAGCATGGTGGTGTCTTTGTGCACCTTTTCCTGGCAGCCTGTGCTGGGGGCTGTGGGCAAAGGTGGGGCTGGTGGCAGAAAGGCTCTCCTGCCCCTCGGTGCCAGGGAGGGGTGGCTGGTGTCCCTGTCACCCCGTGGGGTGGTGCAGTGGCTGCAGAGCCTCCCTGGCAGCCTCAGCACTGGCACGGCTGACCAGGGCAAGGGTTTTAAACTGCTGGGCTTTTTTACAGTTGGGGTGGGGAGACCCTGGCACAGGGTGCCAGGGAAGCTGTGGCTGCCCCTGGATCCCTGGCAGTGCCCTAGTTCAGCCTGGATGGATCTTGGAGGAACCTGGCACAGTGGAAGGTGTCCCTGCCACGGCAGGGGTGGGGCAGCCTCTGGCCCGTCTCTCAGCACCTCTCATGGGCTGGGAGCCCGAGTTTCTCCCCACCTGACCTGAGTCTGGATACAGCTCAGTTCCCGGGGCTGGAGTGGGGAATGCAGCCCTCCCTGGCTGGATTTGGTGTGCCTGGCACAGGTGAGCAGCTCTTGGGAGCACAAAGTGGAGCTGGCTGGGAGCTGCAGATGGGCAGGGGGGCACGAGCTGAGCCCCAGCCCCAGCTGAGCTGCCAGGGCAGCATTCAGGGCCGGGGGCTCTGGCACCTCCTCGTTCCTCTCAGCTGAGCACACACACTGCAAAAGTAATTGAATTCAGGCGTGGCAATTAAGGAAACAATTATCTATCGTGTCTTGGGCTGATCTCGGGGTCATCTTAGCATTATCCCTTTTGATCTCATTATGAATTTAAAATATGTAATTAATTGGCTCTTAATTCTGTGGGAAAGGTCAGGCTTGCTTTCTGCAGGAGACAGGGGTGGATTTAATGGGAGGATCTCAAGGACAAGGGAAACATTTGTTCAGGACTGAGGGACCGAGCACCAGCCCCTGCTGTGGGAGTGTTGTGCAGGACTTCTGCAGGTGTGCAACCCTTCCATGGGCAAATCCTGCCTCAAGACACATTCCCAGGAGGTAAAATCTGCCCCAGCTGGCAGCTAAAGGTTGGTGCTTCATCAGAAGTTCCTCTTTGGTGATCCGGTATTGGGGAAGCCTGACTGGGTCCGAAAGGAGACTCAGGGAACCTCAGCCCTTCATTCCCCCGGAGAGCTGTGGCAGCCTGCTGGAGGAAGGGGGGACAGGTGGGTAACAGCTCGTTTGGTGGTCATTTCAGGGTTCCCAGCAGCCTTGGCAGGTGCAGGAAGATCCACTGGCCCCAGCTGAGCTATGCTGACTTACCCGTGCTCAGTTCTGAGTCAGGTAGGTTTTATTTGGTTCTTTTTTATATATTTATGTCAAAATCAAAGCATCCACTCAAAGAAAGCTCCGTAGAAGCAATAAACCTCCGTGTAACTTTGGTTTCCTCTCCCAGATGTGTAATCACAGCAGAGCTGCAGAGCTGGGCAGGATGTGAGGGCTGTGGCAGCACCGGTGCCATCCCCACCTGGCAGTGGCACCTCTGTGAGGGAAGCAGGTGGGACAGACTTGATTCTCCACCTGGGGGATGCAGAGCTCAGACTGGGGCTGCCCCTGGATCCCTGGCAGTGCCCAAGGCCAGGCTGGACGGGGCTTGGAGCAGCCTGGGACAGTGGGAGGTGTCCCTGCCATGGCAGGGGTGGCACTGGATGGGCTTTGAGGTCCCTTCCAACCCCAAACCATCCCACAGTTGGTAGAATGTTCAATCACTTCAGCAATTGTGTTTCTCAGGATGGGATGCAGGGAAGAAAATATTCTGGTCAAAGCTCTGAGGTTGATAAAATCATCTGCAGGGCTTGGTGGCTGCTGGTTTCCCTTGCTCTGCCTCCCAAACAGAAAACACATTATAAAGAAAACCACACCAAGAAAGGCTCTCTGGTTTATTCCTGCAAATGGAATTAGTTAATGAATAAATCCCACTGATCAAGGTTTTAGTATAAGCATAAACCCCCTTTGAAGTGTAAAAGGTGCTGCTAAAATGCTGCATTTGTGTAACTGAGGTAAACCTCAATTTGAAAGAAAGGAGATGAGACTTTTTATCTTTTATTGGTTATTCTATTCAATTCTAGTTTTTATATTTTCCAAGAGGTAAAAATAATTCAAAACTGGACTGACTGCAGAATTCTCCATTCAAACATTTTAATATACATTGCCTGGCACTGCAGAGGACAGATAATTATGTAGGCCTATCTTTTCTGCAGAAATGGATTATTTGGGTGCCTGTTTTAAAAAGCACAGAGCACACAAAATCCTGGTGAGTGCGAGGAGCTGGGAGCATCCACCCCTTCCCAGGCCTGGCTGATGCTGGCTCTCCGTGGCTGGGCCCAACATCGATGGTGCCAAAGGTGTTTAGATGATTCTTTCTGGGGACAAACTGCTTTAAGGGAGTTAAAAATTAAACCATAGTATTTTTAACAGGTTCCCTTTTTACCACCTTTTGCAGTCAAACCTTGATGCGTTTCCCCAAAGATGGGGATGAGCCATCGCTGTCCTCCATGGGGTGGGAGCAGGCTGGGCCACTGCCACAGCCAGAGGGATCTGCTCTGCGCCAGGTCCACAACCCTCTTGCCATGAATTATTTTGAAACCTGATAATAATGAACAAACTTATTCAGGAGATGTTCCACCGGGCTGAAAGCAAGGGAAAGCAGAGCTGTGTTCCTACAGTGAGCCAGCCTTAGAACAAACCCCTGCAGAGACCCTGGGATTTTTATTTTTCAGTAGATTTTCTCTCTTTTTTTTTTTAAATCCAGATTCCTAACAAGCTGCAAAGATGAAAAGCTTTCAACCTCCATATATTTATCTGGAGAAATGCTCCGTGAGAGAAATGAACCGGAACAGGCTCGTGGGCTCATTTAGCATTTTCAACTGATAAATACATTTATTGGCCGTGCCTGTGGGGGTGGAACACCTCCTGCTGCTGCAGAGGGCTCAGGGGGTTCCTCCCGAGCGTTTGGCTCCATGAGCACGTCAGGCTGATCCCGAGCTGCCCCGGGGCTGGGCTGTGCTGGAAGGCAGCCGAGTGAGGAGTTTGTGGGGTGCTCCAGAGGGCAACGTTCTGCTTCCAGGTGGTGGAGTGGGCTACGGGATGATCTGTGGGATATGGGATGATCTGAGGGCTATGGGATGATCTGTGGGATATGGGATGATTTGAGGGCTATGGGATGATCTGTGGGATATGGGATGATCTGAGGGCTATGGGATGATCTGAGGGCTATGGGATGATCTGAGGGCTATGGGATGATTTGAGGGATATCGGATGATCTGAGAGCTATGGGATGATGTGTGGGATATGGGATGATGTGTGGGCTATGGGATGATCTGTGGGCTATGGGATGATCTGAGAGCTATGGGATGATTTGAGGGCTATGGGATGATTTGAGGGCTATGGGGTGGATATGGGATCACCCGTGGGATGAACACTGAGGGATGCAGCCGAGCATCCTCCTGGTGCATCCTCCTGAGCCCCTCCGTGCCCAGACCCCGATCCTGGGAACTCCAGGGTGGGAAAAGCCTGCACAAAAAAGAGAGATTTGATAGAATAGGAACACTGAAAAGAATATGTAAAGTCTGCAGTGTTCTCCTTGTGTTTTCCCAGGCAAAAAGCAGGCAGGTCCTTCCCCCCTGCTGGGGAGCGGAGCAGGACCTGGGCATTCCATGGTGGAATTCCCGGGGGGGGTTCAGCCACCAGCCAAAGTCTGGATTGCTTGGAGATTCGGGAGCAGGGTCTGCCCTGCTGGGAGCAGGGATCCTGTCCTGGAGGTGGCTCAGCTGCAGGAGGCTGCTGGTTTCCAGCTCCGGGACTGTGGCACTGAATTCCTTGGCCTTGGTCACAGCTGAGGAGCCAAAGCTCCCTGGGCTCTGCACGACCCTGCTGCCCAAAGTCCGTGCAGACATTCAGACCCATTTCAAAGCTGTTAACACCCATAGAAGTGTTTGTAAAGACATTCATCGGCTTTCCCCTCAATCCCTCCTCTTCTTATTTCCCAGTTTGTCTTTACAAACCCTCGTTATTATTAACTTGGCCCTTTTTAACAATCTGCAGCATTTCAAACAGCCCCTCCCAGCTTTTCCAGCCTGGTCCCTGCAGCAGGCGTGGCAAGTGTTAGCCTGTTAATCATGAGAGGTCCTTGTCCATGGCTACTGATAGCCCAGGGCTCCCAGCCTTTTCTTCCAGTTGAAAAGTCCAGATCTCTGGGGTTTTAGAGACCTTGACCCGAGTGTGGTGGGTCCAGCTGAGCTCAGCTGTCCTGAGTGCAGTTCCTGCAGTCCTGGCTGGATGTTGTGGACAGCAAAGTCCAAAGGCAGCGTCTGTGCTAATGGGGCTGCCTGCCCAAGTCAGCCCCAGTGACCTCAAGTAACCCAAATCAGGGGCTCCAATGACCTCAAGTAACCCCAAATGACCTTAAGTAACCCCTGTGACCTCAAGTAACCCCAAATGACCTCAAGTAACCCCGAACACAGACTCAAATGACCTAAAGTAACCCCAAGAAACACTGATCAGAGACTCAAATGACCTCAAGTAACCCCTGTGTCCTCATTTGACCCCTGGATCAATTAACAGAGACTCAAATGACCTCGAGTAACCCCTGTGACCCCAAGTAACCCCACTCAGGGACTCAAATGACCTCAAATAACCCAAAATGACCTCAAGTAACCCCAAATGTCCTCAAGTAACCATTTCCTCCCTTCCCTTTGTCAGGAAAATGCACAGATGCCAGAGATTTATGCCCAGAAAGGAGACAGAGGAGTCCTTCAACTTTATTCAGATAAAGGCAAAGAGGCCAGTGGGGCAGCAGAGATATTCAGACCCATTTCAAAGCTGTTAACACCCACACTTTCACCCATGGAAGTGTTTGTAAAGACATTCATCAGCTTTCCTCTCAATCCCTCCTCTTCTTATTTCCCAGTTTGCCTTTACAAACCCTCGTTATTATTAACTTGGCCCTTTTTAACAACCTGCAGCATTTGAAACAGCCCCTCCCAGCTTTTCCAGGCTGGTCCCTGCAGCAGGTGTGGCAGAGGAATACAGTAAATCCAGAGAACAGAGCAGACAATGACAGGTCACATTAGCTCATTAATTAAGGAGGTCCTTGTGGATGATCCGTGGCTCCTGCCAGCCGAGGGCTCCCATCCTTTTCTTCCAGCTGAGAAGTCCAAATCTCCAGGGCTTTGGAGACCTTGACCCGAGTGTGATGGGGCCACCTGTGTCCAGCTGACCTGGCTGGCGTTCCTGCCTGGAACATNTCTTTCGGGCATCAAACATCATCCTGCCTGGATGTTGTGGGCAGCAAAGTCCAAAAGCAGCCTCTGTGCTCACTGGGCTTCCTGTCCCAGAGATTTCACAGGGCAGTATCCTGGGCACAGACTGGTTTGAATATACACCACTTATCTCCAACCCCCCACCACGCTGAGAACTTACAGGGTAAGGAATCCCAAACATTAGTGCAGAGGGAGATAACGGAATATCCTCTCTGGGTCTGGCTCTTATTCTTGCCAGAGCCAATGGCAAAAGCCATACCCATGGCATCTTAGTTTCTGTCACCAGCTTCAGAGGCTGTTTCTTTATTCCTCCATTCATCCTTTCTGCTTGACCTGAATTCTCAGGGTGCCAGGGGTGTGGAAGTCCCACTGAAGTCTCAAAGCAGCCACAATCCCTCAAAGGCTCCCCCTGTAAAATGAGTTCCCCCATCCAAGGCCACTGCCTCCACCATCCCATATTCAGGAATCATTTGTTAAGTGATCAAATAGTTGCTGAAGTGACTAGAAACTCCTCTGGCCCCCGTGCCATGGCACACCACTACCAGAGGATATCTAAGCCCTCCTGCCTGTGGGGAATCTCAGCAAAGCCCTCCCAGCATCCCTGGGCAGGACGTCCAGCCCGAGGGCACTCCCCTGCCCTGCAACCTCCTCTGCAGTCTGGCTGTGAGCTGGAGCCAGGCACCCCTCAGTAGCTCGTTTTGCTAAAACAAAAAGCCCCAAGGCAGTACATGGTGAGGAAGGTCTCTGCCAGTCCTCCAGAGCCACAGTGGCTCCCCCCATGGAGTTGTTTCAACATTTGCAGGCTCAAAGCTCCTGGCATCCAGTGTTCACTGTCCTTTGTAACTCATTTCTCCCCTCTTTCCCCTGCCCCAGCACCTTTAATTATCTCCAGCTGCTCTGGTGGGAAAGACAGCACCACTCTCACCCCCAGCACTGCCCTGGCAGTGGCTGAGCCACAGGGAGCAAAGAGAGCATCCCTCGGGCAGGAGGGTTGCTCTCTGAACCTCTCCACTGGCCAGCTGATCGCCTGCTGTCTCTTCTGAGCACCCTGCCTCGTGTCCCCTCACGTGGGTTATTTCTGCAGCTCCAGCAGGTGAGTAACTGAGCCCTCCCTTTTCTCCTGCAGGTTAACAAACCTCTTCCCCAGCTTTCCAAACTCACGTACCACCCCACATGCATACTTGGAACCTGTAAATACTCACCACCTGTCCTTGATACACTTTGCAGGCCTTTATTAAGGCACAGAGTTCTGTGGTTTGTGCTGGCCACGTGCATGGTACCTCCTCCCCTTCCTGCAATTCCCTTCCCTTTGCTACAGCATATCCAAGAAATCATTTTCCTCCCACTCTCCTTGAAGATCCATCAATAAACACCTTTTCCCCATTCGGCAGAGGGGTCCTGTAAATCCTCCCTTGCTCGAGTCTGGAGATCTGTGTCAGGAAAAACAATCCACCAACACCAGAGGTTTATGTCCCAAAAGGAGCCAGAGGAGTCCTGTTCCTGTATTTGAATAAAGGGAGAAGCCATGGGACATTCCCCTGGGGTCTCTCAAGTTGTTAGAGGACGAAGCCTCCTTTTTATCCTGATTTCCCAGCCACATTTCCCTCTCTCTTTCCCCATGGGCTGAGGTACTTGAGAGGTACAGACTTCCTGAATTGCCTAATACAGACCCCCTTCCAATGTGCACCCCCTTTTTCTTTTCCTATGGAATTTATGGTTCTTTCCATTGCTTCTTACGTCTCTCAGCATCTATCTTTACCTATCAGCAGACCCACAGTTTGTTTGTAAAGACAAATCCCTCTCACTCCTTTCACCAATCAGTGGAATTCCTCCCATTGTTTCCCTGACCCCTCAGTATCTAGCTTTTACCTGTCAGCAGACCCACAGTTTGTTTGTAAAGACAAAATCTCTCTCACTCCTTTGATCTCATCCTTTCCCCAGGATACAGCCACGAGCCTCCTTTAAGGCTCCTTCCTTGGGGCCAGTTTAACAGGAGGCTGGGTTCTGGATTCTCAATCCTCCTGTTCCACTTCACACTGTAACAGCCTAGGGCCGGTCATCCACCCAGAACTTGGTGCTTTGTAATACCCTATTAATCCTAGAAACTCTTCCATTTCCCCTTCAGTCCTGGGCCACGGCACCTCCAAGATTCCCTGGACCCCCTCTGGGCTAACACACCCCAAACCTTCAGTCAAAATGCACCCCAAACATTCAACCTTTCTCTCCATCACTTGTGCCTTCCCTTCAGACACTCCAAGCCTCCCTTCCAGCCAGAAAACAGAACAATTTCCTTCCTTCCCTCCTTCCTTCCTCCCCTTTCTCCCTCCCTTTCTCCCTTCCCTTTCTCCCTCCCTCCCTTCCTTCCTCCCTTCCTTCCTCCCTTCCTTCCTTCCCTTTCTCCTGCCCTTTCTCCCTCCCTTCCTTCCTTCCTCCCTCCCTCCCTTCCTCGCTCCCTTCCCTTTCTCCTTCCCTTTCTCCCTTCCCTTCCTCCCTCCCTTCCCTCACCTTGAAAGAGGGTATTGTTTCTTAGGCACCACTTGTCCAGGTCACCTCAGAGCAATGTGGAGAGGCTCCATATCCAGTTTTCCACATTCCCCTGGGACTACCCACACCTCTGGGCTCTGCAGCACTCTCAGCAGTGCCAGCCTCCCCACTGCCCCCCACAACACCAACCTGCCCAGCCATCAAACCCCCTCCCAGCAAACCACAACCACCAGGAACTCCTGCTTTTCGACTTTCCTTTGCTGCCCGCCCCAGGCTCCTGCCATGTTTTACTCCCCGAAGTTGTACTCACCAGTGAGATCTGCTGGGACCCTCCTCGACTTTCCCTTCCTGCCCCCTCTGGGCACCCACGTCCAGTGGTCCTTTCCTATGGAATCCTGTGGATTTGGATTTGTTCTGGGGTGTCTGTGGAGTGTCACCGCAGCCTTCTCCGCCTGGATTTGGCTGACAAACAGGATGGAAACCATCCTGTCTCTGATACCAATCCAATTTTTAACACCTAACCCCAAACTCCCCTTCACTGTCCATCCCCCATGTAGCACGACCTGCCCTATATTACAGCACTAATTAAAACGACTTGTGTAGCAATTTGGCAGAGCAGCGTTGATGGGCACCTATTCAGTGAAGAGCTCCAGTGTTTTATCAACATTAATGAGTGACAGGAGAGTCTTTGTGCCCTTTTCACAAAGGTCCTGCTCAAATCACTGCATTATCAGCCTTAATTACAGCGAGTTAATTTGCTGTTCCCTGCCTCGCAGATGTTTAGGCAAACATTCCATAGATCATGGACTGGTGAGGGAGCCACTGCAGCTGGCCAAGGGCGAGGGGACAGCAGTGCTGATGAATGGTTTTGCAGGGCCTTGCCAGCCAAACCCATCAGTGATTCCTGAATCCTCATCCCCAGCTCTGTCATGGCACTGTGTGCTTCTGGAAAAATACAAATATTAATAATAATAATAACAATTACAACAATAATAACGATTAAAAACAATCCTACCACTGCGCAGGATGTGTTCTTCACCAGTCCTGTGGCACTGATGTGTCTTTGGGGATTCCTGCCAATGCAGAAAGATCTTCCAGCTGTTTCTTGGTCCTGTCCAGCTAAATCATTCCCCATTCCAGTTCTGCTGTGTGAGATCCCACACAGCTTCCGTCTTTACTTGTCCCCTCTGGGGCCTGGCTAACAGCAAACGGCACTGTGGAAAATCACAGAATCCCAGAATGGTTTGTGTTGGAAGGATCTTAAAACTCACCTTGTTCCACCCCTGCCATGGGCAGAGACACCTTCCGCTGCCCCAGGCTGCTCCAAGCCCCATCCAGCCTGGCCTTGGGCACTGCCAGGGATCCAGGGGCAGCCACAGCTGCTCTGGGCACCCTGTGCCAGGGCCTGCCCACCCTCACAGGGAAGGATTTGTTCCCAATATCCCATCTAAACCAACCCTCTGTCAGTTTGAAGCCATTCCCCCTTGTCCCAGCACTCCAGGGCCTTGTCCAAACCCCTTCTCCATCATTCTTGTGGCTCCTATCAGGAAAAGCCCAAGTCCAGGTCAGCTCGGGAGGAGACCCTGCTGAGACATCCCTTGTTGTAAGTTCGGTGTGTGTTTGATGAATTCCCTCCTGGGAGGGAGCAAAGCTCTCCTGGAATCACATCCCTGGGGGGGATGGTGACCCTGCCCCTGGTGCCTCCAGAGCCCCGCTCCCACAGCACCGGCACCCAGCCGGGAGGGTTTTTAGGGTTTGTTTCTCGCTGTGGTGGGAGGAGGATGCTCACCTCTGCAGGCTGGGGAGATGCTGGGGAGATGCTGTGCCTTGCCGGCGGCAGCGGGGCCACAGCCTGCTCCGAGCATCCCTGCCGAGGGGAGGGAGCAACCCCAGCTCCAGGGCTGGAACAGGGAGCCCACACCTCCGGCAAACCCGAGGGAAAATCCAGCCCTGCCACGAGGAGCCAAAGGCACCACGTGCTGCCCCTGCCCTGTGCAGCACCTTCTACAGAGCGACCAGGCTTATCAAAGTCCAATAATTCACATTTATAGTCACTTTCCATTCAGTATTTGCAAGCCCCTGAGGATCTTTACGGTGAGTTAATTGGCAGTAAATGGCAGATGTGTTGCTGAAGGGCCCAGGGCTGTGGTTTGGAGGGGGTTTTCCCCAGGCTCTGGGTGTCAGGCAGGCCGGGGGTGGAAAGGTGAGGGAAAAGTGACAACTGGCTGCTTTTTCCTTTTTTCTTCCTGTTTTGGCAAGAACTCCTCTACATCTTGTAAGTATTCCCAGGGGAGAGGATGAGAGCTGTAGTCAGATTAAGTCAGCATGAGCAGAATCACATTTTCTGGGGGGTTTTGGGAGGCTGTAGCTCATTATAATTATCCGGAGGACACAGCCAAATTGTTTAAACACGCTGTGAGTGTCAGAAAATGAGCTGTGAACTCGAAAAATGAAGACATAAATAGTGATAACAGGCTCTTCCAGACCTGTTTTCAGAAACGGATGCCCGGATTTTGGAAAGGGGTTTTATAAGGGTTTTATAAACCTTATTTAAAAGTGAATTTTGAAAATGCTTTTGAATAGTTATTGAGACTCGTCTACTGATAATCATGTTAGTGAAAAATGAGAATCAGGAGAAATCAGAGTTTTCCTGCGCTCTGGGAAGGGTGCGGGGAGGAGGTGGAAGGGATCCGCCCTCTGGAGCCTGATTGGGAAAACGCGAAGTACTTACCAAGGTGATAACAAAAACAAAGGGCAAGGGGTTGCAAGCTGCGCAGGCTCTCATCTTCTCCCTTTCATGAAGAGCAGAGCAGAAAGGTTGCAGGCTTCAGTAAATCCTAATTATCCCTTGATTATGCCCGCAGCAGGGATGGAGCTTTCAAAAGTGCGGTTTCTGCAGCAGTTCCAGGAATCCGGCTCTGTGGTTCCGCAGCCCCGTTCCCATCCCCGGCCAGACTCAGGGCTCCAGAGATGCGCGGTGCCTGAAAAACCAGATTGTACCGAGAATCTGCTCCGGTTTCTGCCACTCCCTGAGCTGGAGGAAAGCTTTTCCAACTCCCTTTTCTTCCCTGCCCCAGGCAGGAAACCTGTTCAGTGCAGGCAGTGTCAACAACCCTGTTTATTTAGTCTGTGATATAAAACTCCTCACGATTTCTGCTTTTTCTTTCCTTTCTTTCTTTCCTTTCTCTCTCTCACTTTTTTTTTTCCCCCCATTTCTCTTCAATCCTCTTCCTTTCTTTAGCATTCAGGAATCTCAGGAGCCGTTTAGAACGAGCTCCGACATTGCTGCCAGAGGCTCTGAAGCTCTGAACTCCTCGGCTCTTTCTCCAGGTACTCGAATTCTCTGGGAATCAGCGCCCACCGCCCGTAAAATGGGTGTTCCATGGGGTTTGACCGCAGTTCGCTCTGTTCTGGGAGGTTCAGCTGCCCCAAGCGCTCCGTGTTGGCAGCAATGTGGATTTTAGGAGGAACGGGGAGATGAGAGATTCGCTGTGCTCGGGAAGCCGAGGCAGGGATGGAATTCCCTGAGTTCTCCCTGCTGGAGCCCCTGGATTTCTGGCTTCGTGGTGCTTATTCCCACTTCTCAGGCAACAGGCACTGAGAGCCAGCCATCCTCTTCAAAGATCGGCTGCTCAGGCACACAAAACATTCTCTGTATTAAAAAGAGAAAGGTTTTTGTTAGAAAAAGCAAGTGATTTATACGAATCTGATTCCCCAGGTTGCCCACAGAACGCAGCTGACTGAGATAAAAGTGCATCCTCCGTGCTCCCAGTGCCCACATCCCTCCGCCTGGCTCTGGTAAGGAATATCCCACAAAAATAGTGGCATTTGCATACTTTTTGCAGTGGGAATTGCACGGAGCGGTGTATTGGGCTGGCTCCAGGAGCGCTGGACACTGTTCCCCATCTCCACTGATTTCTTGCTTCATTAGGCACCTTAATCCCGTGGGGTTCTTGTGGCAGGAGCAAGATCATGCCCAGTCTGGCAGCACCGGTTCCAGCACTGATGGCAGCCGGGCTCTTGATGAGGTTGGGTTATTTACAGCTGGTGAAGATGGAAACGAACTGAAAAACCTCCTGGCACTCTTTTCACAGAGTTAAATAAATACATTCACTGCACACTTAAACGCAATAAACACGTACAAATACAGCTAACACATGGAACAAATACAAATTATCTCTGTCTATTGACTCCTCTGATGCCCAGGGAGGGCAGTCAGCTACTCAAGAAGCTTCAGTGCAAATAACACAAGTATTATTAAAATTATTAGAGCAAATGATTACAAGGGCAGTGAGAGGACAAGGGGAACGGCCTCAGACTGACAGAGGGGCAGGGTTGGGAAGAAATTGGGCTGGGTGAAACAACCAGCAGCAGTGCCAGCTCCTGGGCTGCCTGGAGAGGGAGGCACAGCCTCAGGAACAGCAGAGCCTGCGGAGGCAGGAGCCGAGCCCTTTCCCAAATCTCCGGGCTGAGATTTGTGCGGCCAAAAGCGCCTGTTCCGGGTACTCACCTAAGGCTGTGCGTGTGCCATCCCATCCCTCTGCCCGTCTCCGGCATCCCACATCACCCACGCCGATTCTGGCCGGTTTCCCCCATCCAGCTAAACCAGCTGCTGGGGTTGCAGGAGTTGCCCCCTTTTCTCCGCGGTGACCAGTTCTGACCAGTTCAGCCGCTTTAAGGTGTTCTCCAGAGCCGTGACAGCAGAGCTGAGTGAGGAACATCCTCGCCCCAGCTGTGCCTCCACAGCTGCAGCCGGACGGAGTGAGATGAGATCGCGGGCAGCAACGTGAGGGAGGTTTGTGAGGGCAACTCGATGGAAAAAATCAGTGCTCCATGTGTGGGTATGTCCTGCTGGTCCTTTGATAATGAAAGGATAAAGCAGAGCTTTAACGTGGAGAAGGAAAAGGAATTGAAGGCAGGTCTGAGCAGTAAAGATGACTTTTTAAAATTAAAAAAAAAAAAAGACCTGTTGAGATCAAAATATTTTTGCTCAGTAATTAGGAATTTCATTTTTCCTGTAGCTAATGGTGTTTGCGAGGCAGTGCCTTGCTGGGTAATTTTTAATTAAAGGCTAGGACATGGATTCGAGCTCCAAAACTGTTTTCTGTTTATGCCCATCCATTTTCTTGAGTCTTTCTGGAGATAATGAATCCTGCCTCCCTTCCGCACTGTCAAATTTGAGTTCAACCTTTTTGCTTGTAAATAGATTAGAAAAAATTAATCCCAGGCTGTAATAAGGTCTTTCATTATGCTGTGGGGAAGGTTATTCATGCTTTTAAGGCTCGTTCCAACCTAATAGGTGTGAAAGGAAGAGCACTTAAGCTCTCCACCGCTGACAAGGATGTTGTGTCTGAGAAATGAAAGTCATGGTGGGTTCATCTCGCCGCTGTTATTTAAGATGAATATCAGCACCACATGCATGAACTGGAAGATACATCTCGAAAGATGAAGGAAGTGGGTTTTCCGCTGGTTCAGAAGGAATTACAGCTGCACATAATGGAGGGTGAGGAGAAGTGGGGAATTGGGAGAGGAGTTTCCTTCCCAGCCGGTTTCCGGCAGCTGATGGAACCAGCTGGTGGGTGCCTGTTTGCAGCGGTTCTCAGCTTGTGCCATTTCCCCCAAAATATGTTAGAGGATCTCTCTAATCTCCGCTATCAGAGTGATCAAAGCTGAAGGTGAGAGACGCTGCTCCGTCCCATCGTTATAGAAAATTCGACTTTCATAGGCCAGTTATATGTTATAATGTTTACCAGTTCATTGAATTGTGTATAGGCTGAATCTGGTTAATTTGTTAGTGGTTTAATTACAGTTATGCTGCGCGCATGTACGGGTGTATTACCTCTGTGAGGTCACCAGGTGGCAACAGCAAATAGGGAAGGGTGTAGTGAGAACCTTCTAGAAGATCTTCACAGATGTGATGACATAACCTCGAAGGTGGATTGGTGAATTTATGAGCCAATGAGGTGGGAAAATGGACAAATGATTGGTCAGGAATGCACCCTGGAAACGAACCCATCAGACACCTCGGGAAGGAGCCAATGAAGGCGCGGATCGAACAAGGACCAATCCTGACCGCGGCAGAGACTATAAAAATCCGCTGGTGCTTCGGGACTGAGCTGGGAGAGGAGCACTGAGACGCTGGCTTTATTCTGACTTGTTGCTTTGGTTTGGGCTACTCCCGAGTTCGAGTTTCGTGCCGCCGGTATTAAACCGATCTAAATTGGCAGCGGGGTCAGAGGGGTATTTGTGACACCCCTGCAGGAGCCAGCGCTGGATGGAACGGGAGCGATGGGCACAGGAAAGCAGGGAAAGGGCCCGAAGGGCAGCGTGGGCTCCTGGCCGCCCCGACCCGGCTGAGCTCTGGCTTTTGTGGAGTGGGGAAATGTCCGTGTGTGCTTGGGAAAAGGGAGCGCGAGCCTCTGGGAGAGGATGCCGTGCTCTGAGAGCGGCCTTTGGCCTCGGGATTCTGCAGTTCCAACCTGGCTTCGGAGGCACAAGGTACCGGTGGTGTCAGCTCTGCCAGAGCAGTTCATAAACGCCGATAAAGCCAGCTGCTGCCCCAGGGCAGGGGGAAGCTGAGAGGAGCGGAGGAATTAATGACAGACGTGGAAAAACCCCAGCCTGGCTGAGCCTTGCTCGGTTTGGTCATTGCGACTTCCACCAGCAGTTCTTGTTTTCTTCACAATTGTTCTTTTAAAACATATAACCGTTCTCAATTCTCTCCTAGGAGGAGGATGGAAAGGCCTCCTTAACACAGACGTGATTTTATCTCCCAAAACAAACCTCAAATTCTCAATGAAAGCCATCAGCGGCCAGTCACCAGTCATTTAACCCCTTTTGTTGGGATCTGTGTGGGGGAAGCTGCAAAATGCCTTTGGAAAGGTGAAGTCTGCGCTGACTGGGATTGCTCGGAGTTCTAAATCCGTGTGAGACTGTGCTGTGCCTCTGCCGCTTCGGGGATGAGCCTCGTGTGCTTCGCTGGGGATTAATAACGTCACTGAGTGCCCAGGGAGAGGCGAACAGCAAGCCCTGCTTTATCTGGGGTAAGAAATGCATTTACGTCTTAACTGAGTTGTTTGAGTGTTGCTTAAATTATAATGAGTAAATTGAGGGGGCTTTAGTAATATAATTGATGTCAGCAACTGGAATTCATAGTTACTGAAACAGTAATAAAAAGTAGTTTATAATAATCAAATAATACTATATAACGTTTGATATTATATTGATGTGTGGGGTGGCCACCTAAAAACAGAGACTAGTCAGGAATAAAGGAATAAAGGTAGGTATTTATTTGAAGGGCCTTCAAAGGTACACGCTGGGCAGTCAAAAGGTGATACCCGAGATGGACCCCACGTCACGAGTTCTTCACAGTTTTGTAAGTTTGGTTCATTGGCATATCAGGGTTAATTCTCCAATTAAAGCTTCAGTTAATGATGTAATTTCCCCAAGCTCACTCTGTTCTGAAGATGGTGGTGTACACATTTCTGGGGGTGGGACAGTCCGGGTGTCCTTGGAGAGCAGGCTTGGAGAGGCTTTGTTGTGCCTGTGTTAAAACCTAGAGCAGCTCATAGGCCACACAAAACCTCAGAGCTACACACCAGGCATACGGGATTTGAAAAATATAAAAGTTAAAACCTAAGGCATCAATATTAGACACGCTTCAATGTCTCTTCCAACCCAAGTCATTCCATGATTCTATAACCTTTAAACGACTTGCTGACAAGCTGTAGGCATCCCACCGCGTGGAGAACGGAGATGAGCAGCCCCCGGACAGGAGCGAGCCCTGTGCGGTCAGAGCTGCCGGGACGGGCTGGCTGCGGCCCCGCCTGTGTTGTCACAGCTCACACGAACACTCTGGCTCCCAGCTGTGCCCGGGTTGGTGCTGTCTTTACCATGCTTGCAGCTACGCACAATGAGCCCAATTAGGCTTCTATCCCAGGGCAAAGCCTGCGGGCTGGCTGAGCCCAGACTTGAGCCCAGCCGGGCTCGACCCAAAGTCCAGCCTGTCCTGTGTTCCTGCTCTCGCTCCACACTGCGGCTGGGTTCTATTTATACCCACATGACTTGATTCATTACGAAATTTCTTCCCTGGCAGGGTAGGCATCTATCATTAAATCAAAATCTGTCTGGAAACAGAACAGAGACTCCAGCTTCAAAGCCTGCCACTGCTTTCCTTGCTGGTTGCCTGGGAGGCTTATTTGAAATTATGCACGGAGACGGGCACAGAGGAGTGAGTTCCAAAGTCGTCATAATTATGCCCTTGAGTGGGCGAGACTTGGGAACGCTCGGGGTGCAGGAGGCAGCAGGGGGAGAGGCAGCTCCAACCCTGCACCTCCAGCACCCCCGGAGAGAACCAAAACCCCCAGGGATGCTCCAAACCCTCGGGGGACACTTGTCACCCTCTCCGTCTGCAGACCGCACAACAAGCCCTTGCTTTGTATCAGCTTTTCTGGTCGTTTCTCGGCGATTGGAGAAGGCTGGTGGGTACAAAGATAACAAAACAGTGTCTGACGGAGTGCCCTTCACAGCCCTTTGCCAAAAACATCCTCGCTTTGTTACTACAGTCTGCGATCACAGCCACGGTGTGCTTAAAAACTGCTATTAAAGGGCTGTTGTGCCTTGGAACAGTTTCACTTTTATAGCCTTAAACATCCAGGTCTGTTTGGGTTCATGCCATCGCGATGCAAGGGAAGGGAAGGTGATTAGGTGTCAGACAAAGAGTTTTCCAGCGTCTGGAAGAACTCGGTGCCTGGGCAAACACAGCTCAAAACCCCATCGGGTGGGGCTGGGGTCAGGAGGGTTAATTCCGAACAAGTTTTAAGGAGCAGGGAAGCGCTGCTGCGTGCTCCAAGGCTTTTCCTGCGGGATGCCGGGGGTTGGCTGCCAGGAGCCGCTCCTGGTGTGCTGTTTCCGAAGGGATAACGCTGCCGGCTCGGGGGGTTTGCTGGGGTAGTGCTGGTCCGTCGGATGCGAACGAGAGATTCCCCGTGGCTCAGCGGCAGCTCAGGGCCAGCGTTCGGTTCGAGGTTCGAGCCCGTTCCTCTCCCTGCCGGGCCGCCCGGGGAGCTCCCGGTTTCGTTGTTGGGACATGGATCCTCAGCTCCCCGGCGCGGGGCTGGCGGGACCAGGGCACCTCGGCAGCTTCGGGTGCTCTTTTTGTGCTTCTGAACTTGCCCTGGGAGCAGCGACGTGAGGGCAGATGTGGGGGTGCGGGGATTTCGGAGGTTTTTTAGAAGATGCAGGGATGCTGTGCAGAAGAGCGGCGTGGCTGGGGACCCCGACACGGAGCCCGTAATCTCCCCGATAAAACAGCCCCGCGGGCCGC